>JAQNBH010000011.1:2837831-2997221 GCA_028752905.1 Cladorhizidae sp. MBARI D1340-BT2
TAGGCTTAACAACCAAACAGTTATGGTACTTCCCTTTGTACTCACTTCTACTTCCTTCTTCTCCAATCACAATCACTCTTCCTTATAATACTTATCATGTCTTCATTTTGTCCTTCTTCCCCTCTTCCACTTTCTCCTTCTTTTCTCCTTCTTGCATGCTTTCACCCTCTTCCTTCCACTCTCCCACTTCCTCATTCATCCCTTCTTCCAATTCCTCCTCCTTCACTTCTTCCACTTCTTCCTCCTCCTTCTTCCACTTCCTCCTCCTCGTTTCTTCCACTTCCTCCATCTCACTTTTTCTAGTTCCTCCTTTTCACTTCTTCCACTTCCTCCTCCTCCTGCCTTCCACTTTCTCCTCCTCGCTTCTTCCACTTCCTCCTTCTCACTTTTTCTAGTTCCTCTTTTCACTTCTTCCACTTCCTCCTACTTTCCTTCTTTTAGCTCACCTCCTAATTAGCACTTACCTTATCTAACATTTTGGTGACCTCCTTATCCGTTCTTCCAGGATAGGATGGCTTCATCTCATTGAGGGCAATCATGGCTCTTTGTGTCTGTTCCTCCTCTGCAACGCGGGCGGCCATTACTTGATGCATGGCATCCATGGGTGTATTAGTCTCCAGGGAGAGTGGTTGGTATGCTATGTAACTAGGAGTTCTTAAGAAGACTGATGAAGATGGAACACTTATACTGGAATGCTCCTCTCCCTCATACTGGGAGAGCAGGTTCAATAGTTCATGCTCCTGCATAGAACAGGAAGAGAAATAGCAGAGTGTGATAATGAGCAGATTTCAAAGTGATTGGATGCATAGGGAAAGTGAAAAAACCTGAAAAAAAGCCAAGTTTTTATTTAGAAAGTGAATAGTCATGAAAACAAGTAATACGAAATATCTCAACACACTCGAAATTTATTGAGAAGGTCATTGTAATTATTTATAAGTGCTTGCCTTCAGTGTTTGCAGTGGAGCAATGTCTCTGTACCTGCTTCCGCCACCAACACTCCCAATACCACAGACACTTCTACTCCCTGGAAAAAATACATCAATGCATCCACACAGTCATAAACAAGCCAAGTGAGACTCAACCGCAATGCTCTGAACATGAACATGCTCTACACAAGATCATAAAGTTGCTTAAGCATGCCTTTTTCAGTGGTCCTTAGCAGCACTATGCATATCATTATAGCCTGCACACTAATACACATGGCACTACCAGTATGCATAGGGGCAGATATAGAACAATCGAAGAGGGTTGTCAGATATAGAATATCCTATCCTGAGCCTTGAGCCTCTTCCGCACAATGAATAATTTCTGTATTTCCTCGAATAGAATTCACACCATTTTCTATCCCAAATGAAATCGACCATGCCCTCTATTAGACCCTGCACCAGCAAGAAATATGAAAGCTCCAGAGAAAATGCTGCCTGCCCTCAACCAATTGTTATAAGCCCTCAAATACATGTTCAATGTTGTTATCAGATGGTTTAAGCATCCCTGACCCACTCTACTATGTAAGGAAGTTTTCACCTTTTCACGGTAGAAAATGATCATACACTTGCTGCATTTTTTTGCAGGCATTACTAAAATGATATTGACTATTCTGCACCCTTACAGAAAGCACATTGACGATGCTGAAAGACTAGCTTCTCTTATGGTGACAGACTTAGTTTGCTCATATTAGATGCCCGATTATAGCACTGACCTTGGCACTGAGTCAACCTGAGGCCCATACAGAGAAGAGTACTTTTAACAGCGTCAACAAGAGTACCAGCTTCAATATTATTGACTTGGTAAAGGCCAAGAAAGTCTTCACGATCGACTAGGATATCACCCACCTACCTTATGCAAATAATAAACAGTTCCTTGTTTAATGTGTTCGAGCATTCATTTATCATAATAGCAAAACATATGCTATTATGAATATCCTTACTCAATTCCTTCAGAATTTGAACTACCACAATCTGGAGGCACTCATTCTGGATCACAACTAGTGCATTTATTAGTCAGTTTTATTACACTACAATTGGATATTTGAAAAAGAAGGACCTAGTCAAAGTTACTTCCGATGTCCCCATGGCCCTTTAGAGTCAGGCCTTGCGCAGAGCAAGATTTTTCAAAAACATTAGAAATTCTGTTCTATTAATTGCCTTCTCCTCCATATATGCATTACTTAACAACTCCCCAATATCTCTGTGTGTCTGCTATTGAAGAACTACCAGCACTTTAATTAGCCTCTCCATGATAGTCACTGGCTAGAGGCTTCTTGAGAGCAGTAGTTGTTCCTTCCAGTGTGAAAATCCTTTACCTGTAAATTCCTCTTTGGGACTGGTTAAAATCTTTGCTTTCTAGATCATAGATCATAATGTAGCCAATTTCACTTCACACACCAACCATCTCTCAATGATCTAAGAAGTATTGGAATAGAGTAAAACTAGTGTAGTTATAGTTTTTAATAAACTATAATTAAGTAGACTTCCTGGCGACCACCTATCAGCTCAGTCGGACCTTTCTTCTTTGCCTTTACCAAACTGCCCTTTTTTTGGAGACTTGAAGATTTCTGAGGTTTGAATTGATCTGGCAAGGCACTGCTGGAAGACATATTATTTCTTGGCTACAAGCCAGCTATCTGATAAATGAATTGAGAGGCACGTTTATTTGTCTGGGTGTTAATTAGAGAGATCACACACCTGCATAACTCGCAGGGTAAGTAATCTATTTCAGGCTATTGGGGGGGGGGGAAGGGGGGGAGAGATGCCCTTGTTAAAAACAGCACCCTCAAAACATGAAAAGTAACACTTTCTCCAAAAAATTACACTCTTATTACAATAAGGCACTCCAAATCGAGAGGATTAAAGATGGCAGAAAGAGGATTTTTGCTCAGTTTTTTAGTGCTTTGCATTCGACATAGAACATGTGCTAAGCCCATGGGCACATAAACTTAGCTGATAATCACAGTTGCTGTAATGGACACTCTCTTCCAGACTCATACTACTGCTTCTCAAAGTTCATCTGCCTAGTAAAAGAACACAGGCATTTATGCTTACTGAAACTACTGTGAATCCCTTCGCTCTAGAGAAGGATGATAATCTGGAATGGTTTTTTTCTTTGCTATATGCATGACTAGCAATGCCTAGCTTTTGCTAGCTGACCTCAATGAAACCTGTTCTTTGAGAAAAAGGTTATAGCTAGCTACAAAATAACAATCAAAGGGTGTCCTCTTTACAGTGATGTTTTAGGCATGCATGTGGTTTTAAAATCTCGTGCTTGACCTTTGTGACCTGTGATTACTTCTAATGCTCCACTAATTTTTCAAATCGACCTAAACAAATGTCGACTTTGAATTTGAATTTCAAGTATTTGTTCATTAGATATTCAGTGCTTTGGGATTGTGTTAAGATCACTGTGATTGTCCAGGGGGCATCATACTGTAGGTTCAGTAGCATTCTATCACTGTAATCCAAGTGTGGCTTGATGAATGAAGCATGTATATGCAAGCTCTATATATATGGTTTAAGGGCCATGTATATAGAACACAGGACCAACTATGATCGAACCATACAAGTTCCCCGAGTAAAGAACTGGAAATCTCAAGTAATGTCAGAGTCATCTGATTTGGATGATTTGGACCAGTAAGATAGTAATCAAAACCATGCAGACTTGAAGACAAAAAATTGAAAATCACCTTTTAAAAACTGATTTTTCCCCGCTTTTTCCTGAGATTTGACAAAAAATTGATTCATAGGGTTACGTGGTCATTTTGTAGGATTAGTTGTGTTGTCCAAAAAAACTCCCTTTTACTTTGCCTTAGCACATGTGATTGGAAAAACAACATGCTGCATAGATTTGGTGCTCATCTATCTGTCATGTGCCTAATGTCCAAATACCAAAGAGAGAGCGAAGCAAGTGACAAAGAAAGAGATTGCTTGAGGAACAAGAAAGCCAATGCCAGTGCATATCTGATATACTCGGTGACCACTAAGAATGAAAGTGTGTGCCAGCAGGGTGCTACCCCAGAGCTATGCTCTTTCGAAGTCCATGAGTGAGGATTATCAATGCAGTGGTAGCCAAATTCTATCATGAAATATATATATCCATGTATTTACAATAATTATGACAACTCCTTTCCAGGAAATGTTCCATACTTGCAATCATTGAACCTGAGGGATCTGTCTTACTGTGCACTAGCGATGTCCACATCAATGTCATTGCTCATGTCCACATCGACACCATTTATTGCTGATGGCTATCTCCACATCCAGGTCATCTCCTTTCAAAAACTGAATATTGATGAATATTGATGAGGACATGGACACTGATGTTGGTTAGAGCAAATTCCAGTGATATCGAGAACATCAATGAGAGTAATGAAGGCCATCCCCATCTTGACCTTGCAGATGTCAGGGAAGGTGTGCTGACCATTCCACAGTTTGTAGATCCACTGGGCTAAGCTAAGAGGAACTTATCTGAGAATGACAAGCTGAAACTGCTGACAATAGTACTGCCACCAAGTAACTTTGAGTGTCCTGTTGCAAGTTTAGATTGACTGCTTAAATGAAGAGGGTGGGTGGCACAAATGCTACACCGAGAGCTCAGAGATGAAACTTGCACTGGCCATTGAGGCCTTCTCTGCATGCAGCCATTAAACATTCACAATTATCTGGAAAACCCTAGAGACCTTCCTGGCAACACCTGCTGGCAAATGTTGCCTGTGAACACATATTTTCTTCCCTCAGAGCTTAAAAAATATTCGGATCTCTTGACCTGAAATTCACAGGGCTATCAACAGCCTTGTATTACACATGCCTAAGTCCAAAATTTGACCTCATATTTAATGGATTGATAATTATGCTACCTGGCTGAGTAATGTATGCCGCAGCCTGGGTAAGTCTCTCGTAGAGTTTAGCCTTGGCATAGTCATTGCATGGATAAGCTCTCGTGTATCCACCCATGACCTTCTGCTCATGCTCAAACTGGTCTCGCTCCCGTCTCATGTGATCCAGGCAGCACTGCTACAAAACAACAACAACAACAGAACATTTAATCCAGAAAATAATTATACTTTGTGTTAAATAGTGTTAAAAGTTGCGGACATGCTGCCAAATTATTTGCCATACTTGATGAATGCCATGAACAGGAAACCAAAATTTAATAAGTGCTGAGTAGTATAAACTTGGGATAATAAGCATGTGTATCAGGGAATAAAATTTGAAGTTCATTATTGAGATGGTGATTATAACATGTATCAGTTGTCAATTGTGTCTAAATGTACGCTTAATAGCAAGGTCATGATTGGCCACAACCATTTTATATGCTGTTATTTAAATCTACTCGTACCAGATACTCAGTTATGGCTTCAGTTGATTTAGCTAGCTAAAATTAACGAGGTGTAGGTACAGAGTAGAGACCAGAAAACTGTTGACCTATCAGCCACCATTGTGGTGCTACTTTAATGGCATGTTCTAAACTCGGTGAAAAAAGTAGAAATATGATGCCTAGTAAAGAAATGGACATTGGACTAACCCTCACCTACCCACCCCTACTTGCCATGTTTCTGCTACTGTGAGTCTGCAGCAATTCAGCACAAAGTCTTGTTTGCAATTCCAGTACAACTTCTTCTAGTTAAAGATTGGAGGAGCTGCTCCAATTTTCTAATAGCTGCTGCTATTATCCAGTGTTCTAGCTGAACAGTGGAAGAAAACCTGCAACTATTATCCATGCTTCCCATGGCTGCAGCTATTATCCATGCTTCCCATGGCTGCAGATATTATCCATGCTTCCCATGGCTGCAGCTATTATCCTTGCTTCCCATTGCTGCAGCTATTATCTAGTTTCTAACTTTTTTCAGCTGACTTCATTAAATACTGAAGATTTTCTTTTAATCAGTGTTTTGGTTCTCTCACCAATGTTTCAACTGACTGTTTTGGTTGAATTCAGTTGCAAATGAAACTCAAAAAGCTGATAAATCTTCAGTAATTCAGTGTTCTAGTTCAACATTAGATGAGAAGCTGAAGCCACTATTAGTGTAGTTGCAGACATTATCCAGTGTTCCAGTGGCTGCAGCCATTATCCAGTCTTCTAGTAGCTGCAGCCATTATCCAGTTTTCTCATTAGCTGCAGTCATTATCCAGTGCTCTAGATGAGAATTGGAAGAGAAACTATATTATCCAAGCTTCTGGTGGCTGGATGAGAACCTACAACCATAATCCAGTCATCAAGCTGAGTATTGAAGGAGGATTTGCACGTCAGAATATAATCAAAGATGAGAACAATTCTTGTGATAGGCTCGCTATTGGCATCTTTCACAAGCCAGAAGTACCATCGTTGGGTACGTTGGAAATTGTTTTGTGACTTCATAGTCCTTGGAGGAGTTACCTGCATTTCTATAGGGTGAGAAAAGGGCTAGAGATCCCCTCAAATAAGAAGCAAGAATTACAATGACCTTTTCAATAGTCAACTTGAAATTAACTCTCTTGACGTTTCAACTAGATGCTCTAGCCTTATCAGGAATAATGTCTAGATGCTCCTGCCTTCATCAGGAATAATGACTAGATGCTCCTGCCTTCATCAGGAATAATGACTAGATGCTCCTGTCTTCAGCAGGAATAATGACTAGATGCTCTAGCCCTCATCAGGAATAATGACTAGATGCTCCTGCCTTCATCGGGAATAATGACTAGATGCTCCTGCCTTCATCAGGAATAATGACTAGATGCTCCTGTCTTCATCAGGAATAATGACTAGATGCTCCTGTCTTCATCAGGAATAATGACTAGATGCTCCTGCCTTCATCAGGAATAATGACTAGATGCTCCTGTCTTCATCAGGAATAATGACTAGATGCTCCTGCCTTCATCAGGAATAATGACTAGTTGCTCCTGTCTTCATCAGGAATAATGACTAGATGCTCCTGCCTTCATCAGGAATAATGACTAGATGCTCCTGCCTTCATCAGGAATAATGACTAGATGCTCCTGCATTCATCAGGAATAATGACTAGATGCTCCTGTCTTCATCAGGAATAATGACTAGCTGCTCCTGTCTTCATCAGGAATAATGACTAGATGCTCCTGCCTTCATCAGGAATAATGACTAGATGCTCCTGCCGAAGGCAGGAATAATGACTAGATGCTCCTGTCTTCATCAGGAATAATGACTAGATGCTCCTGCCTTCATCAGGAATAATGACTAGATGCTCCTGTCTTCATCAGGAATAATTACTAGATGCTCCTGCCTTCATCAGGAATAATGACTAGATGCTCCTGCCTTCATCAGGAATAATGACTAGATGCTCCTGCCTTCATCAGGAATAATGACTAGATGCTCCTGTCTTCATCAGGAATAATGACTAGATGCTCCTGCCTTCATCAGGAATAATGACTAGATGCTCCTGCCTTCATCAGGAATAATGACTAGATGCTCCTGCCTTCATCAGGAATAATGACTAGATGCTCCTGCCTTCATCAGGAATAATGACTAGATGCTCCTGTCTTCATCAGGAATAATGACTAGATGCTCCTGTCTTCATCAGGAATAATGACTAGATGCTCCTGCCTTCATCAGGAATAATGACTAGATGCTCCTGTCTTCATCAGGAATAATGACTAGATGCTCCTGCCTTCATCAGTAATAATGACTAGATGCTCCTGTCTTCATCAGGAATAATGACTAGATGCTCCTGTCTTCATCAGGAATAATGACTAGATGCTCCTACCTTCATCAGGAATAATGACTAGATGCTCTGCCTTCATCAGGAATAATGACTAGATGCTCCTGCCTTCATCAGGAATAATGACTAGATGCTCCTACCTTCATCAGGAATAATGACTAGATGCTCTGCCTTCATCAGGAATAATGACTAGATGCTCCAGCCTTCATCAACTAGATGCTCTGCCTTCATCAGGAATAATGACTAGATGCTCTAGCCTTCATCAGGAATAATGACTAGATGCTCTAGCCTTCATCAGGAATAATGACTAGATGCTCTAGCCTTCATCAGGAATAATTTTGAGGTCATTGTAATTTCATTATGTCAACTTGGAGTTCATTGAAAGAAGCAAGAATCCCGTCAAACAATTTAAGACAATTGAAGCTAATAATAGACGTGGTCATTCTAGTAAAATCCGTGCCTCAATATTTTGTCGAAATATGTTACCTAGGCAGTGAAAATAATACACATGCTCATTATGACCAGTGTTACAAAGTGAGATACCAACATTGAGACAAGTGACAGTGAAACACCACAAGGATGCTTAATAAGAGTATTTGTAACAACAAAGCTTAACAACTTTTGGTGTGCTAAAGAATAAGAGGTAACAACCCTAGTCTACGATATATTCATTTATACTTTTATTAATTCATTTTGGTTTGACCCTATTTGAAATGGCAGATAAAAAAGATGTTTAGAGTCACACTAAATGTTTATAGTCACCTAAAGTGACTAAATGTTTATAGTCACCTAAAGTCACTAAATGTTTATAGTCACTTAAAGTCACTAAATGTTTATAGTCACCTAAACTCACTAAATGTTTATAGTCACCTAAAGTGACTAAATGTTTATAGTCACCTAAAGTGACTAAATGTTTATAGTCACCTAAAGTGACTAAATATTTGTAGTCACCTAAAGTGACTAAATGTTTATAGTCACCTAAGTGACTAAATGTTTATAGTCACCTAAAAGTCACTAAATTCAGTACTTTAACAATTTCATATGCACTGATTGAGTTGCCGATATTTACTTCCCCCCCCCCCCCCCCGTGAAACAACCAATAAACTAGACCAAGTATTTATGGTACAAAAATTTGTCTGGAAAAGTGAGAAAAAAGATATATGGATTCCATGAACAGCTAATAAAGCGAGTTTTTCTTCTCTCTCTCTGTGTGAGAGAGTGCATGTGTGTGTTGTGTGTGGTGTGTGTGTGCTGTGCATGGTGTGTGTGTGTGTGTGTTTTGGAGGTCACCTTCAAAACTTCAAGGAAACATGTCTAAAACCACAAAATGGATTGAGTATGAAATAATGTTCATTTGAATACACAGTGTAAAATTTTAAAAATTCAAATCTTCAAGACTTTTGTCCTTCTATCAGCGGACTTCATCAGAAAGAGATATGACGTCAAGATTATTCCACCACCAGATGTTCTGTGGGGGTCATATCTCTCTCTGATAAGTCCACTGATGAAAAGATGAAAGCCTTGAAGGACCAAAGAATTTGACTTTCTGAGTGTGTGAACAAACAATACTTCACATCCGTGTGAAGCCTGGCTACTTCCAGGCTATCAAGTACTTGACTTTTGACCTACCACTTCTCCCTTCTTTCTTCTGAGCTGATAAGAGGCTACATCTTGCTCCTGCAATAAATAACAATCATTAAAATTAAAAAAAGATCAGTGATAACAACAACTAATGAATGATAATGAGAGTAACTAGAACAACACTAACATCGCAGTAACAATGACAACAACAAATGCCATGGCTGTCTTTATTACTCACAGCTGTGAAGTCATAGCGGTGGCTGGAGAGAGGCGGGCTGTTGAGGAGCCGTTGTCTGCTTGCCTTCCTCTGAAAGTCAACTTCCTTCCTCCTGTCTGAAGGCCTACAGGAGTGAATAATGATGGGGGGGGTGGGGGTTAGTCCAGCATCATCATCGAGATGTTCACTGCCAACCACTAGTAAAGCACTTCCTTCAAATAGAATAAAAGCTCAACTTATTTATATAATTGATCTATTGGTCGATGTTATTTTTGAAATTCAAATTCCTCCGCATTGAATTTTATCAAGTGTATTTTTAGATTATTGGGCAATTGAACATTCCAGCTAAGAATGGTTGAGGGTGCAGGCATCTGGCTCCAACTCTTGACTCAAGAATGGTTGAGAGTGCAGGCATCTGGCTCCAACTCTTGACTCAAGAATGGTTGAGGGTGCAGGCATCTGGCTCCAACTCTTGACTCGAGAATGGTTGAGGGTGCAGGCATCTGGCTCCAACTCTTGACTCAAGAATGGTAGGCATCTGGCTCCAACTCTTGACTCAAGAATGGTTGGGAGTGCAGGAATCTGGCTCCAATTCTTGACTCAATAATGGTTGAGGGTGCAGGCATCTAGCTCTCTTGGGAAGCCCGACCACAAAGGACTCCGACCAGAGGCAGACAACCACAATGGCGAACTAAGAACTATGATCAATTAACTGTGTGGGTGTGTATAGATAAAGGGAATTGGCGTAGACTAATTATAGAGTAATTATGTTGTTGACAAAAGTGTTGATTGATTGATTGTAAGGGGAGACTGGGAGCTAATAAAAAGCAAGCTCTCCAGCTCAGTGGCAGTTCTGACTATGTAGAAGTATTTTGTGAGGTGAATTAAAGTCTTATCTAACTTCAAGGACTCACTAAGCATTCAGCTAGACTGACCATGCTAACATTTGGTGGCAGCCGGACCGAACCTATTGGCCTATCGTTCTTCGTATCATATTGTATCGTTCATTCATTTGTTTTGATTGTTATTGTTGCTTGAGTTAACTCAACCACTCTCATCCAATTCAAGTACAACTACACGTCTAAATGTATGGACACTAACTTGTTCTCGGTAAAGAAAACCCGACAAGGAACAGAGTATAGGATTGCAGTAAGCAATCAGAAGTTAATATACCAGGACAGTCACAACCTCAGTACTACATCCAGTTCGTCATCTGAGGGCAGCATGGACTCCGAACACACAAAGCCATCCTCGGACAAAGGAAGCACAACCTCAACTACGAGCACCACCTTAACAACAGCAGCAATCGACTCGGGCCTGACACCGCTGGTACTCCTCATGAAATCATTAATGGATACTCAATCCAAGGAAGCTGATGCCAGGAGGATGGAAGCTGAAGCCAGACTGGAAAGAATGTAGCTCGAAGCAGATGCCAGGAAGGAATAAATGCAGAGAGAGAATGACTCGAGAATGCTGATCCTTATGCAGCAGATGGAAAGGAGCAAGACACTGTCATTACCTCACATCTCACAGGTCCTCGTTCTTTAACCAGCAGGCCATGACAAACTCTCAGCTGAATGGCAAGGACCATATACAGTCCTAGAGCAGGTCTCACCTACTGTGTCCTACATAATAGACATGGTGGACAAATGGCACCGCAAGATGGATGGAGCCACTGCCAGCAGTACTGTCATCGATATTGATGCAACCAGATGAAGTGGATGATGATGATCAGCTGGTCACACTGGACATCAACGAAGAGAGCCCACCATAAGTCAGTGCATGTTTGGAAGAAAGACAGCTCACCACCCTCATTCTGCAACACCGCAAGCTGCTTTCCAAGCTAACACTGGGTAAAACAGAAATTGTTAAACACTATGTACGCACCGGAGATGCACAGCCCTGCAGAACGCCTCCATACAGAGTGCCTAAAGTATGGGAAGAAGCTGCAAGGCAAGAACTCAAGACAATGCTCGAGCTACACATTATCCAGCCATAACAGCCCATGGTGCTCTCCCATGATTTGTGTACCAAAGAAGGATGGCTCAATCAGAATTTGCATAGATTTCAGGAAAGTAGTGGTGTAGGTGGCATGTTGGGTTGTGATGGTGCCATTCTATTGCAGTAGTTGCAGTTGTTCCTGATGGAGTAGATATCTGGGGTAATGACTATCATGGAACTGGTGGTACTCTCTTGTCGGTGTTGGAAGTTCGTGGTGGTGATCAGGCATGCCATCTTCTATGGTGGACATTAGTAGCATCATGTTTTCATCACTGCTTGTGGCTGTGCGGACTCGATCACAGGTTATGGAGTGCAGAGGGTGGAGGGAGCCAATTGTGTGGTCTCGTAGATTATTTTCGAGGCTAGTCTGGGTGTCCTCTGTGATTTGTACTCCTGCTATGAGATGGTTAGGTATGTTGAGAGGAGGTTGGGTGGTTGAGATGTTGATGTTGTAAATGTCATCCTGTAGATGCATTTTTGTGGGAAGCTGGTTGATGTCCTATTCTTCACACCTGGGATATGTACCATTTTGAATTGGTATCGTAGTGTCTTTTCTTTTAGATTGCGGAGGCGTGAGTTGCTGATGTGTTCCAATGAGTGATTCCCAAATAGTTTGAGGAGTGGTTTGTGGCCCACAGCTATGATGAGATTTGTATAGCTGAGGACAAAATGTCTGGCCTTGTCTAGGGCACAGCTAGGGCTTCACCTTCAACTGGAGCATATATTGACTCTACCGTGTGTGTGAAGCGACTGCCTACAAGTATAATCTTCCAGCCTGACTTGCAGCAGGTTGTTGTCTGGGCATGAGCAATGTTGGAATAACCAAAAACCGCCATTTCGCCACATTTGTAACACCTTGGGGAAGGTATCGTTACTGTACAGCCCCACAAGGTTACATCGCCTCTGGTGATGGCTATTTTAGAAGATATGACGAGATCGTAGTTCACATTCCCAACAAAACCGATGCCATTCTTGGACCAATTGATAGCCAAGCATGTGGGTTTAGTTTTGTCATGAATTTGCACACCATGGATATTTCCTTAATGATCATCGACTTCAATTCCTTGAAAAGTGTATTGAGGTTGTCATTCCATTGGAAGGGGGTGCTTGGTTTGAGGAGTTGGTGGAAAGGTAGCATTTTCTCTGTCTCATGCTGAATGTGTAGGCCACTTGATTGACAAGGCCTAACCAGGATCTGACGTCGGTGATGTTCTTTGAGTGGGAAAGTCAGAGATGGCACGCATGTATTTTTGGCATGGTCGTACGGTATTTGCTATGATCTCAAAGCCAGCAAATTTCCCCTCATCCAGACCGAATCTGAACTTGCTGGGATTTAATGTGATGCCGTTTAATGTGATGCCGTTTAATGTGATGCCGTTTCTCCACATCAATTTATATCATCTTCTCAGGTGAAAGCTTATTACTGACCTGAGTAGAGTGTTATTTGTAGATTGGTGATGTAAATTGATGTCATTTGTTCAGCTAATTTGCTGTATGTAGATTGGTGACTGGAATAAGAACCTTTAATTAATGCCCAATAAAAGAGCACATGCTTATAAATCATAGCAAGAATATCAGCAGCTGATCATGTCTTTCCTGTACCTCATCAACCAAATCAACCTATGACCATTGAATTCCCCAAAAGAACCTATGGTAAAAAGATTATAGTGAGGTGCAGTTTTCAGAGTCTCTGTGGCCATTTCTCCACTACAATGAAGCAGAAGATGTTGTTTACTGCCATACCTGTGTAGAGGCATTCAAGCTCAAAAGAATCAAGACAAGTCATAATGCCTCATCTGCATTTGCAATGTTTTACTTTGCCAATAATATTAACTTAAGTTTTTATCTAGATTTCAAAAGGTTATTGCAACTGGAAGGATGCTACAAGGGATATCAAGAAGCATAAAGAATCAAAGGTGCATATTGAAGCTGTAGCAACTATGGTTACATTACCAAATACAGTTGGTGAGCTATTGATCAAAACTCATAGGGATGAAGAAAAGGTACGTGCTCGAGATATGCTGACAATCATTCTATCCAGTGTATGCTATTTGGCCAGGTAAGGCTTAGCCTTTCGTAAAGTTGATTACTCCGATTCTAATCTTATTCGGTTATTGGAATTGAGAGCAGAAGATGTTTCTCAAATTACTGATTGGCTAGCAAAATCTAGATGAAAGTATGTATCTCCTGAGAATCAAAATGAGATGTTAAATGGAAAAATTCTGAACCAAATTCACAAGTCTCCATATTTTTTTATTATGGTGGATGAAACCACAGACTGTTCCAATAAGGAGCAATTAACATTTGTAATTAGGTCCGTTGATGAAAACTTTTAACTTTTGGAAGATTTTCTTGGCATGTACTTTGTACTTGGCATGTACAATTTATTGGCAACAGATGCCAGTAGTATTGTCTCAGCTATGACTGATTGTCTATTGAGATTACAGCTGCCATTGATGAAAGTGCGTGGTCAGTGCTATGACGGTTGCAGCACAATGGCAGTAGCAAGAAGTGGTGTGGCTGCTAAGATTCAGGCACTGGATCCCAAAGCTCTTTTTACCCACAGCTATGGGCACGCACTTAATCTAAGTGTTAGTGATACAATCAAGCAGTCATCCATCTTGAAATATTGCTTGGACACTTGCTTTGAATTAATTAAGCTTGTAAAGTTTTCCCCAAAACACAAAGCAATGCTGAACCTTATTAAAGAAGAAACAGGTAGTGATGCTTCATCAATTCGTACTTTATGTCCCACTAGATGGACAGTACGAGGACAATCACTTGCTAGCATTATATACAACTATGCTGAGTCACAGAGTTTGTGAGGAAAAGTATTACTAAGTACATCCGACACTGATATGAAAGCTAAAATTCGTGGCATTGAAAGTCAGATGGAAAAGTTTTGATTCCTATTTGGTTTATTGCTCACAGAAATGATTTTTCGACATACAGACAAACTAAGCTAGCCACTCCAATCTCCTGATCTTTCTAGTGTAAAAGGTCATGAAGTTGCAATGCTCACAGTTAAAACACTAAAAACATTGCCCTCTGATGCCAACTTTGATTTGTTCTGGAGGAAAGTTAATGTGGAGGAGCCACAGCTACCTCGGAGACACAAAACTCTAAAAAAGGAAGCCACGAAGGAAGTTTTCATACAACGGTTGAAAGTCTATATAGGCAAAGCTACTTCAAAGTTATTGACTTCGCTGTTAGCAGTATCAACAATCGGTTTAATCAAGATGGCTTTCGAGTCTACTCCAATGTTGAACAACTGCTCTTTAAAGTATCATCTGGACAGAATGATGAAAATTAGTTTTCTATTGTGTGCAGCTTCTATGAAGATCTCGATAGAAAGGAGTTAGAGTCACAGCTTAAAGTATTATATTCACTGCAAGGAGAAAGTGGAGATTGGAGAGAGACCATCTGTTAAACTGTTAAAGAAAATTTTAAGTCCTGCCCAAAGATCCATGTTAAACGTTGTCATCCTCCATGGCATTCCACATTCTTTTGGTAATACCATCAACCAATTCCACATCAGAGCGTTCATTTAGTGCTCTCAGAAGGATCAAGAGTTATTTACGTAGTACAATGACCCAGGGCCGCCTCAACCACCTTTTGATGCTTCATAACCGCCAAGATTTAACTGTTCACCTAAACATGAAGAAATAGCAAACAAATTCATATCTGCAAAAGAACAGTGAAGCACTGTTTTTGCAAAGTTTTGACTTTGTTGATATTTCAACTATTGACATATCATAAAATTAATTCGATTCAGATACAATTACCATAACATTTTTTAATATATATATACCTATGCAATCTTAAAATTAGATATAAATTCCTTTTGGGGTATTTGCCCCAGACCACTACCTCTAGATAGAGCTTACGCAGATATATGTTCATGTGTGGTGTGCCAGCATATACACCAACTGGATCACTCAAACTTTGGTAACTTCCCCCCCCCCCCGGGAGGTGAGGTATTTTCCCATCCACCATTTTGAAATATGGGCCAAACAAAACCGCACTCCCCAGTACTAGCTTTCGCAAAAATACAGCTCAACAAAAGTTTTGAGGTGTGTTTAGCTTCTCCAGTGCACTCGAATTTAGGAGAAATACTTCAGCACTCATTTTAGCTTTTTTCTAGCCACTACCTCTCGATCTCCGAAGCTCAAGTAGAGCAGGCAACAAACTTGTCTCAGAATTTTTCATGGTTATATTCGTCCTGCCTTAAGCCACATCCAGCTAGATGAGTAACCATTTTTGGTTTCTGTCAAAGCCAACGATGACCTTGCCACTACAAACCTCGCCACTTCAGCCACTTCCTTCAATGTATTTCTAGTAGAATAGTGTAAGATAAGATGCAGCCTTACCAAGCATCGCTGTGTGCCCACCATCCTAGCATAGTTTTGGGGTAATGGAAATGAATTTGCCCTCTCTGTGTAGATATATTCACTGTTGCTGGGAACATGCAAATCACATGCTCAGTCCTAGCCCTAGCCCTAGCCCTAGCCCTAGCCCTAGCCCTAACCCACAGCCGCATCAGCACTGGACCTCAGAGGTCAACATCAGCACTGGACCTCAGAGGTCAACATCAGCGCTGGACCTCAGAGGTCAACATCAGCACTGGACCTCAGAGGTCAACATCAACACTGGGCATAGAGGTCAACATCAGCACTGGACCTCAGGGGTCAACATCAGCGCTGGACCTCAGAGGTCAACGTCAACACTGGGCTTAGAGGTCAACATCAGCACTGGACCTCAGAGGTCAACATCAGTGCTGGACCTCAGAGGTCAACATCAGCGCTGGACCTCAGAGGTCAACATCAGCACTGGACCTCAGAGGTCAACATCAGCGCTGGACCTCAGAGGTCAACATCAATACTGGGCCTCAGAGGTCAACATCAGTGCTGGACCTCAGAGGTCAACATCAGCGCTGGACCTCAGAGGTCAACATCAGCGCTGGACCTCAGAGGTCAACATCAGCATGGACCTCAGAGGTCAACATCAGCACTGGACCTCAGAGGTCAACATCAGTGCTGGACCTAGAGGTCAACATCAGCATTGGACCTAGAGGTCAACATCAGCACTGGACCTCAGAGGTCAACATCAGTGCTGGACCTAGAGGTCAACATCAGCATTGGACCTAGAGGTCAACATCAGCGCTGGTCCTCATAGGTCAACATCAGTGCTGCCTCAGAGGTCAACATCAGCACTGGACCTCAGAGGTCAACATCAGTGCTGGACCTCAGAGGTCAACATCAGCGCTGGACCTCAGAGGTCAACATCAGCACTGGACCTCAGAGGTCAACATCAGTGATCAGAGGTCAACATCAGTGCTGGACCTCAGAGGTCCACATCAGCGCTGGACCTCAGATGACAACACGCGCTGGACCTCAGAGGTCAACACGACTATCAGATGACAACAAGGTGATTGTTTATTCAAGGAAAAGGGAATGTTGGTTCCTGTTACTCACCTAAGATTAATAATGTTCAACGCATCTTTAATCACACCAGATTTTATCTCCAAGTCTAACTTAGATCCAGTGGCGAAACTAGGAGTCCTGTTAACCTAACCACAGCAACAGCAAAAACAGAAACAATAAAGGAACGTAATGACATTCATTGATCTATGTAAAATTTAAAAAAATTCTCAAAACATAAAAAAATTTACTTACATGTATGCATTAGAAGTTTAACGAAAGTTTACCTCAAGCAACCAGGGGATAACCTCAAGCAACCAGGGGTTAACCTCAAGCAACCAGGGGTTAAGGGTGTACCTAGTCTGAAAAACATGGTTTACCATTTAAAGTACCATATCTTTGCACACATTCATGCTGTGATCCTGATTTATATACCCAAATGTAGACAATGCAGTATGCCTACACGGCCACAGATGACAATTTCAACTATTTAACACTTTCCAATCAGGAACCAGCATTAAAACTAATTCAGGCACTCAGGTTTTAAGGTACCCCCAATTTGGCTATATGTAACTTTAGCATAGTTATACCTATGCAACTTTTTTAATGCCAAAAGAAAGCACACAGAGATACCTATCATTTGAGAAACATATCAAGTTCATATAGTGAAACATGCAGAATCTATGGAGCTCCAAAATCCTAACCACAAATCACACTTTCCAGACATGCTCAGACTTGTTACCTCTTTTAAGGGGGGGCTTCAGCTCAAGACTGGCTAAAAACGTTGTTGACTTTTGACTGCCCATAACTTTTTTAATAATTGGTTTGTGTAGATAATTTTATGCTCAAATTGTTGCTTGTTCTATGTGCTTTCCAATGATATATAAAATATCTCTAGAGGCATGTTTTGTCAGAAGATGCATGCAGAAACATCCAAGGCAGGGACCCTCCTCCGTTTGGCAGACCCTCACAACTCATTTTTAAAAATCAAAAGCTGTAAATTGGTTTGTGGCTTGTCATAGCTAACAGCTGTGATTAGAGCGAAACCAAATTGCAATAACTAAAGTGGTTGTTGAATGGCATCCTGCCGTATTTGATTACGCGCTAAAAATTGATTTTAGCGTCTTAATCAAATACGGCAGGTTGCCATTCAACAACCACTTTAGTTATTGCAATTTGGTTTCGCTCTAATCACAGCTGTTAGCTATGACAAGCCACAAACCAATTTACAGCTTTTGATTTTTAAAAATGAGTTGTGAGGGTCTGCCAAACGGAGGAGGGTCCCTGCCTTGGATGTTTCTGCATGCATCTTCTGACAAAACATGCCTCTAGAGATATTTTATATATCATTGGAAAGCACATAGAACAAGCAACAATTTGAGCATAAAATTATCTACACAAACCAATTATTAAAAAAGTTATGGGCAGTCAAAAGTCAACAACGTTTTTAGCCAGTCTTGAGCTGAAGCCCCCCCCTTAAGTTTAGGGGTTAACAAAAGTTTACCTCAAGCAACCAGGGGTTAAGGTTTTCATCTAGAAGAATATCAAAGCCAAGAACTTCGAAGCATTGGCTTTTTTTGTCTGAGCTTCTCCCAGGACGACAAGCATTGTACGAATGGATGAGATGTGGCGAGGTAGCTATCAGTGTCTTCACAACAATGTCCTGCAATTAATAGGAAAGATATATCGGAGGTCAGGAGAGAGGTCGTAGCAACAAGGAAGAAGGGTAAAATTAATATAATGAAGGCAAACTACACAAGAGCAGCAGCAATAGCAATGGTGGTGGGTGGTATTGCAGTAGGAAGACAAGGAGGAAGAGGAAACCAAGAAGAAGAACACCAAGAGAAGAAAGGAAAGGGGAGGATTTAATAGATGAACACACGGACACCAAAAAGACATCACAAGAGGATAAAAATTGAACACAAAAGCAGAAGAACTGAACAATTGGACAGCAATTTCCATAGCAACACTCCAGCAGGTTACTGTACATTTATCTTTGCCCACATCTCTGATGCATTGTAACCATTTTGGGTCAGCCAGTCATTGAAGTACTGGATGGTGCGCTTGCTACCCTGATCCCTCTCTTCACTGTGGTCAAAGTTCTTGTTGTGCTTATTGATGGAGTAGTTGGTCAGATGCATGAAGTGCTGATCCTGAGAGGGAGATGGGAAGGAAGGGGAGGGTGAAGGAAGGGTTGGGGTAAGAAGGGAGGAGGAAGGAAGGTGAGGGGAATGAAGAGGAGGGGAAAGGAAGAGGAGGAGGAAGGAATGGAAGTAGCAAGGAAGGGATCGAAGAAGGAAAGGGGAGGAAGGAAGAGAGGAGGAAGGAAGGGAGGAGGAAGGAAGAGAGGAAGAAGGAAGGGAGGAGGAAGGAAGGGAGGAGGAAGGAAGGGAGGAGGAAGGAAGGGAGGGGGAAGGAAGAGGAGGAGGAAGGAATGGAAGTAGCAAGGAAGGGATCGAAGAAGGAAAGGGGAGGAAGGAAGAGAGGAGGAAGGAAGGGAGGAGGAAGGAAGAGAGGAAGAAGGAAGGGAGGAGGAAGGAAGGGAGGAGGAAGGAAGGGAGGAGGAAGGAAGAGAGGAGGAAGGAAGAGAGGAGGAAGGAAGGGAGGAGGAAGGAAGAGAGGAGGAAGGAAGGGAGGGGGAAGGAAGAGGAGGGGAAGAGGGGAGGGGAAGGAAGAGAGGAGGAAGGAAGGGAGGAGGAAGGAAGAAGAGGGGAAGGAAGGGGAGGAAGGAAGAGGAGGGGGAAGGAAGGGGGAACTAAAGTTCACTTGACAATATCCACAGGTTATCAAACAAGTAAAGGAAGCAATTAATGAACTGCTTGCTTACAACTCCAAGCCTAGAATTCTAGACAAACATTCAACCTAAAGAATGAGAGAACTGCTACAAATATGATACTCAAATACTTAGGTATTGAGTTAGCAACCATCACCTATACTACCTCCATCTGTGACACGGGGGAAATAATTCCCAATGTCTGGACCCATAAATAGGATGAATCTGCAACTATAGAAAGGAGGCATTTTTCTTCTTTTACACAGAGAGTCTCTTCAAGAACTGCTTTGTTTTCTTGTTCAAATAGAGCTGTCTGGTAAACTTGAGCTAGCTAGAGTGAGCCACACCAGTCATGAAGATTGTCACATACTTGAACCAGTTGTGGCTACTTCACCTATTCATGCGTTCATGGAGTACAATATGCATGAGAGCATCATCTATCAATATGCATAATAGTATCATCAATCGATATGCATGAGAGCATCATCAGTCATTGGAAATGGCTGAGGAAGTTCCAGTCAATGGTCATCTTTCAGGATCTAGCATGGAAAGGGTCTCTAGTCACACACAGACACAGAAATAGATATCACAGATGTCAGCAATGCAGCAGCATCAGAAATTAAGCATAAAATGAGAATGAAGCTTTCATGGTATTTTTGAATTGCTGTATATAAAAGGTAACTCCTAGAAACACATAGTGTGTTTTGCCAACCAGTTTTAGTTTCTATCCCGTGCTGTGCATGCACAAAGCAGGCTGAAGTAATTCAGTTGTCCAGCCCTCTCTATATATACTGGCAGAGGTACACAGCTTGGCCAGGCACTTCTGGCAGATGTCCTCTAGAGAAGAAATCATGGTGGCAAAATCTTCTAAGTATCCTGTGTGTATCTGTATTCAGAAAGACGTCATGCTGACAAATCTGCTAAGTGTTTGATGTATCCTGTGTGCATCAGTATTCAGAAAGCAGTCATGCTGGCAAATCTGCTAAGTGCTGGGTGCATCATGTGTGCATCAGTATTCAGAAAGAAGTCATGCTGGTAAATCTGCTATAAGTGTTGGGTGTATCCTTTGTGCATCAGTATTCAGAAAGAAGTCATGCTGGCAAATCTGCTAAGTGTTTGATGTATCCTGTGTGCATCAGTATTCAGAAAGAAGTCATGCTGGCAAATCTGCTAAGTGTTGGGTGTATCGTGTGTGCATCAGTATTCAAGTGAAGTGTGGGGGGAGGGTTGGCTACAATTCTGTGAATGGATAATGTGTGTGATTCTATTGTCAAGGATATTGATCACCAAAGAATTGTAGAGGAGGTAGTTGCAGAACTTCAGGGACTAAAACATCAAATCAATTGCTACTTTTTTATGGATCTGAGGGAGCTGTGCCACATGAGGTGTTGCTATGCAAAGCAGATGGTGTCAAGCCTGGATCTTTCCTCGTAGAGATGGCAATGGAAAAGCACATGGGGAAACAGAAGCTATTTGAATTTGAAGAGTGGTTGGGAAATAGGGGGTCCATGTTTGGAAAACATCTATTTTTGCCTGCTGTCGGTCCAGGATGGTGGGCACATAGGGTCGTTGAATTTGAACAGTGGTTGGGAAACAGGGGGTCCATGTTTGGAAAACATCTCTTTTTGCCTGCTGTTGGTCCAGGATGGTGGACACATAGGGTCCCCAGTGGGATCCAGGAGCAAATCCCCACTGCCCACCTGAAGCACAGAAGATCAGGTAGGGGTTGGGGGTGTGGAGGGAGGAAGGGGGTTGGGTATAAATTTAGGGATTTTAAGGCACTTGATCTGTGATTACTGTCAACATCATGGTTTGGAAAAAGTTGGTCAGCTAAATGATTATTGACAAATAAATAGCATTCAAGAGAAAATCATGAAAGTTAAGCAACTTTCAAGAATATTTGTATAAGACGAGAATTATTAAGCCTAAGACTCCGATGATGCTGGCATTCAAGGCATTGAATCTGAAATGAACAATATCGAGTATTTATAATCTGTTCATCCTACAGGCATAGCTTAACAACTCAGCAGCAGCAAAGTTACAATCTTATGCAAAAATGATGGCCTCGATAAAAAATGGAACAAGTTTGACTGATTTTTTTCTCTTCATTTTCAGTCAAAACAATTCTTGTTCTGGCGAATCGTCCACTTCCAATTAGTGTGCCACTCTCTGTAGTCGTTTTGGAAAACTTCCCCACAATTTATTTCTCGACATTTGGCTTTGTATCTCTCTGACTTTGCCATGATTCAGATTCATGACAGCCAAGGAATTGCTTCTTATTTTAAAACACAAAGTTTATATCTAAAATTCACTTTGGCAGCTTCTCAATCAGAAACAGCGACTTCTATTAACCCTCTCACCGCTGTAAGGGTTAACCTCAGCAGTACTTCTAGCATGCCTTGGACCCTTCGCAAGGTAGTAAATTGGCTGCCCAAAAACCGTTAAAAAACCATGAAATTTTGGTCTTCAAGATCTTCTATCCATGTATCTCTGTATTTTGCCATATATAACTCGCATACAATCTCGGTTCATCATAATTTATTACCAAAAGACCCCAACTGTCCAATACATTGCAAGACCGACCTGTTACTCAGAAAACACCCAAAATTAGGTAAAGGTTGTCAATATCATAAACCCTCTTAGCAGTTAAAACAGACCTTCAACAAAAAAAAGGTAACTACTTAAGATGCATGGGTCTCTGTGTAATAGGCAGGTGTGCATCTACCATTGCTATCATACTGAGTAACTTCTGGCAGGCAGCTACTTGACTCTCTATATATGTTTGCTTGTTTGTTTTTAATGAAAAATTTATCATGTATATAATTAATAGACCAGAAAATTTTACAAGACTATAAATATAATGATACCAATATTATAGTACTGCTATTTTACATTATCTGTCCTCTATCTAGTTTTGTTGATAACTTCTTCACTCCAATATCTGTGAATCTATCTACTCTATCTAATTTTATTGATAACTTCTTCACTCCAATATCTGTGAATCTATCAACTCTATCTAGTTTTTCCCCACACATAAAAATGGTGTGCAATATGTCCTTGTCCTTTTGTTATGATTTTACTACACCAGTAGACTCCAAACTGTCCAACTATATTGCAGCAACTCTCTTTTCAGCAAAACAACCAAAATTGGTAAAAGGTCATCAATATCATAAAACATGCTTTTAAAGGTAGTTCACAGCATAGCTCTCCAACAACAAAAAACATGCAACTACTTAGTGACTACTTAGTGATGCATGTGTCTATAATACATGTGAGTATACTTTAGTCAATAAACATGGGTTAGTTACACTGCTTCTTGTACAGGTGGTTGCTTGGCTATCAAATGTGTGATTTTGTGACTAGTCTCCACATCAAGGTGGCAGGTTTTGATTCCACTCTACCATTAGCACCTATAGTCCCCACAGCAATGGTGGCAGGTGTTGATTCCACTACCATTAGCACCTACAGCAATGGTGGCAGGTGTTGATTCCACTACCATTAGCACCTACAGTCACCACAGCAATGGTGGCAGGTGTTGATTCCACTTCCATTAGCACCTACAGCAATGGTGGCAGGTGTTGATTCCACTACCATTAGCACCTACAGTCCCCACAGCAATGGTGGCAGGTGTTGATTCCACTCTACCATTAGCACCTACAGTCACCACAGCAATGGTGGCAGGTGTTGATTCCACTACCATTAGCACCTACAGCAATGGTGGCAGGTGTTGACACTTTACATTAGCACCTACAGTCCCCAGCAATGGTGGCAGGTGTTGTTCCACTCTACCATTAGCACCTACAGTCCCCACATCAATGGTGGCAGGTGTTGTTCCACTCTACCATTAGCACCTACAGTCCCCAGCAATGGTGGCAGGTGTTGATTCCACTCTACCATTAGCACATACAGTCCCCACAGCAATGGTGGCAGGTGTTGATTCCACTCTACCATTAGTACCTACAGTCCCCACAGCAATGGTGGCAGGTGTTGATTCCACTCTACCATTAGCACCTAGTCCCCACAGCAATGGTGGCAGGTGTTGATTCCACTCTACCATTAGCACCTACAGTCCCCACAGCAATGGTGGCAGGTGTTGATTCCACTACCATTAGCACATACAGTCCCCACAGCAATGGTGGCAGGTGTTGATTCCACTACCATTAGCACCTACAGTCCCCACAGCAATGGTGGCAGGTGTTGACACTTTACATTAGCACCTACAGTCCCCACAGCAATGGTGGCAGGTGTTGATTCCACTACCATTAGCACCTACAGTCCACACAGCAATGGTGGCAGGTGTTGATTCCACTACCATTAGCACCTACAGTCCCCACAGCAATGGTGGCAGGTGTTGACACTTTACATTAGCACCTACAGTCCCCAGCAATGGTGGCAGGTGTTGTTTCCACTCTACCATTAGCACATACAGTCCCCACAGCAATGGTGGCAGGTGTTGATTCCACTCTACCATTAGCACCTACAGTCCCCACAGCAATGGTGGCAGGTGTTGATTCCACTCTACCATTAGTATCTACTGTCCCCACAGCAATGGTGGCAGGTGTTGTTCCACTCTACCATTAGTACCTACAGTCACCACAGCAATGGTGGCAGGTGTTGATTCCACTACCATTAGCACCTACAGTCCCCACAGCAATGGTGGCAGGTGTTGTTTCTACTCTACCATTAGCACATACAGTCCCCACAGCAATGGTGGCAGGTGTTGATTCCACTCTGCCATTACACCTACAGTCCCCATAGCAATGGTGGCAGGTGTTGATTCCACTCTACCATTTGCACCTACAGTCACCACAGCAATGGTGGCAGGTGTTGATTCCACTCTACCATTTGCACCTACAGTCCCCACAGCAATGGTTGCAGGTGTTGATTCCTCTGCCATTAGCACCTACAGTCCTGGCAGGTGTTGATTCAACTCTACCATTAGCACCTGGTGGACATCTGCCACATAATTATAGAATACGAACCATATGCAGTAAACATCTGTTAACCGATTGCACGCCGTATTCCTAGTACCCGCGGGCAAATTATTCATGAATTAACGAGGTATTTTACTTATTATTTTTATATCTTCCGTTCTGCAGGGACTCCACCCATGAAACTTGGGTCATATTCAGCCACATGATAGCTCTACTTCCTGTAAAAAAATCGAGTCTTCCTCACCAACTCGGCAGAACTAACCAGCATTATAAAACCATGTCATCTTCTTGGGGGTGAATATTTTCATATTTTCACACTATTATACACACATTATAATGCCAACACAAGATGGAGCATCTATTTACAAACCCTCTACCAGCTGCAAAGCCAGTGGATTGTTTTCCCCATCAAAATGCTAACACATAATAATACAAAAAAAAATTATAAGAGAGTGAAAATGCTAACACATACTAGAATAAAACCATAATATAAAACACAATTATGTAAGGGAGTGTCTTGGGTAGAGCTCCGGTCTTGCTGTCACGGGTAGAGTAGAACTTGCTCAGTCTTGGGTATAGCTTGCTTGGTCTCCGGCATGATATTTCACCATGTTTTTATTCTACACAAACATGAGATACCAGGATAAGAATAACACTTGAATACTGGAGAGACAAGAGAAGTAGACGAAGGGACAGGGAACGAGAGAAGTAGACGAAGGAGCAGGGAACAAGAGAGAAGTAGACGAAGGAGCAGGGAACAAGAGAGAAGCACAGAAAGGAGCAGGGGGTGCATAAACATTACTGATAGTCCACCAAGGTATGGTATTACGAAAACAATCACGGCCTGTTGATCCACCACACAAAGGAACCTTACAAAAACAACACTGGGACCTTGCCTCATGCCTGTAACCTTTACTAATGCAAACTACACAGCGCTTCTTTGCACAGCACTGTGGGAAATGACCTAGTTTTAAATTGAGGCGATCTAGCTGACTATTTGCCTGACTACAACGTTGACCTGCACGCTGCCGAGAAGAGAAAGAACCAATCAAAGATTTAGCTAGAACAATCCTAGCTTCTAGATAATTACCCTTCCTTACTGATATTGGAGCTCGGACAGAAGAAAACAAAATAAATGAATTCAATAAACAAGCTTCTATCAAATTTGTAACCAACAAACCATCAATAGAATTTACATGTACATAACGCATTAGCTCCAAAAACCGAGTCCTAGGCATTACTTTACGAACCAAAGATCCAGACAAATCCGAGTGATTAGTGGACCAGTACAATTCTAAGTATGGAAGTGTGGAAACTCCCATTATTATCAACATTCCTACAAAAGCTTTCATTTCCTCTATATTAGTATCTACCCATGGCCTGGAGAGACTAGCCATCCTAGAAATGTAACTGTTCGTCTCTGCTACTAGGAGTTCCCACACTTCAAGAGTAAAAAAAAGGTAAAATGCATCTAAAAATGTACTTGATGCACCAAGCAATGAAGAAGTTGGACCAGCTGTTGCTGTATAGTCCAATTTCAAAGGAGTTGGCTCCTTTATTTCCCACTTACCTGTGACCTCAGTTAGCCTAGAACCAGTGCCAGATGCTTGGGCAGAACCAGTGCCAGATGCTCGGACAGAACCAGTGCCAGATGCTCGCACACGCCTATAACCACTGGCCCGCCTACTACCAGTACCTTTTGGAGGACCACTAGCAACACTTACGACTCCACTACCACTTGAGCTGCTTCCCCCTTGGCCAGTAGTCCCTCGCCCGCCTCTCCCTCGGCCAGTACTCCCTCGCCCGCCTCTCCCTCGCACAACTCCAGCACCAGTCGTGTTCCCATGCCCTGTAGAGACTTCAGGCAAGGCTTCCTCATCCTCCAATGTAACAAAAGGAGTCATAGATGCCTCATCTCCACTCTCATCATCTGATGCTGTAGGAAAAGTAGTGGGGAGGGTGGGAAAAACAAGATATATATATATATATATCAAGTTTGTGGTCAACATTTGAAAATTCAAATTCAAATGAAAATCAACAACTCCAACCTACACTCTTATTAGCTATAACTTTTTTCTATAACTATCCTGTCTGAATTTGGAATACCAACAGAATAAGCTAGTATTTGGCAATAGTACACTCTCAGTTGACTATGGTAAACAAAGGCTATGAAGCGCTAAGGTTAGAAGAAACTTACAATCGAGAAGTCCATCCAAGCGCGCCTCTTCTCTTAGAGCAACTGGATTCAGAGTGTTTCCTCGATATGCATAGATGTCTTCACCTTCTTCCCCAAATGAATCTGACCCAGAATCGCCAGAATCGTCGGCTAAAAGTTGAGAAATAACGTCCTCACAGGAGAGCATCTTTGAGCAGTTAAAAAAAAAAAGCTCGACCAACAAAAATGGCGTTCAACCGCAGGATTTTTGTTGCACGATGCATCAACCGGAAATAATCATTTTTGTGACGTTCTCTAGTCTACTAGGCATGTGCAGAACCCAACCGGGGCTGTTAGCTCGTAACGGTTCATTTTATATATTTTTGTGTGGTGAAGGATGTAAGGTCTCGCGCCATATGGCGCTTACGGCGTTTAATCAGCTGGCAGGTGTTGATTCAACTCTACCATTAGCACCTGGTGGACATCTGCCACATAATTATAGAATACGAACCATATGCAGTAAACATCTGTTAACCTACACTTGTCCAGTAGACCGCTATATTCTAGCTAGAAAACTTTACTTTCACTTTGAGACGGGGGTGGGCAGCAAAAAATGAAAAATTAACAAAAGTAGCTGATGGTCATAACTGCTGGCATGAATGGACTCTTCCTGGACTTCTGCTGTTTTGGGCTGTTTTGGGATGTGATGCACTTTTGCAGAGGGAACGTTGTGCAGGTATCTATGCAACCTGAAATCTCTTTGGGTCCCTTTTCTCTTGAGAATGGCACCACTTCTAGATGGATATCTTTGCTGTATGTTTTGTTGTAGACCTAGAGTGATGTAGCAGCTGTAGAGCTCTTGTTAGCTTAGCATGGAGCCAATCTTGTTACCAAACTGCAGCTGACTGTGTTTGCATTCTGAAAGATTTGGAAAGTTATAGATCCATACCGAACTTTAGGTGCACCAAGGATCAACTCATTCAATTAAATTTTGAAAGGTCAAAAGTCACGATTAAAACTGGTTTGATCTTCACCCAACTCGCTAGGAAGATAAATTGAATATGCACAAATGAACACATTTTGAAAGTCACGGTCAAGGGTCAATGTGAAGATCTGCATCTTCAGTTTTCATTGCTATTGTATTTTTTTGTTTTGTTGTTGTTGTTGTTGTTGTAAGGCTTGGTGTTATTTGTTAGCTCTTGTTGTTGGTATTCTTATTGTTGGTCTGAAGACTTATCTTTTAACCAACTTCCTCCCTGCCTAATGCTTCAGTCTTCACGACAAATGAAAAAGTAAACACAACATTATGTCACTGGAATACACTCATCATTATCTGTATGGTTTGTGGCTGCTCTTATACACTACAGCATTCAGCAAGTCATGAATCACATGCCTTTCTGTGCACCACACGTTGCCAGGGTATCAATGCATTGCATTATGTGTGTCTCCTATTCTCCTGATCAAGACCGAAGCATTTGGTTGAAGTGTTGGCAAAAACAAATCAAACAGACCAATTTTTATGAAGTCTGTTGAAAATGGCTACTCTATTCTGTTGTTGTGTTCTGTTGTTGTGTTCTTGTTAGAGAATAACTCGTCACGTAGTATAAGTATAATAATAGTGATGTACGCAGTAACTGACATAATGTATGTGTGTAAGCTTGTTATATACATACAGGATGTGGGTGTGGTTACATATGGTAAAGGGTATCTGCATAATATTAACTACCTCCCCCAAGTTCAAAGTGGTAGGAGATAGTCGGTGCTTTGGACTGAGTTTGTGCACAGCCCTGTTACATAAGGTACTGCTCGTACCAGCCTGGGGCTCTCTTTTTTCTCCCAGATGATCGGGTGGGAGCTGGGTCTGCGGGCTCGGGTGGGATGATCTCCTCCAGTGGCATCTTGAACGGGTCTGCAGGAGTCGGTGCGAGGGTGGGGCTCGGTGGTGGGGTGGTCGAAGGTGGAGCTGGATCGGGGGTAGAGACGGGGCCATTGAGTGGCTCAGTGGGGATGCCCGGAGAGGTGTCCCCTGGTGAGGCATTGATGTCTGGTAAGGGATGTCCAATGGATTCAGGTGTGTCTCTGTATTCTGGCGGAGGAGCAGGAGTGTAGGGCGTAAATTTCCTCAGAAACTGCCTATTCCTGGCGGTGCACCTCCCAACCCCGTCGATACGTATCAGGTATTGATGGTGCTGCTTGACCTCGACGACGATCCCCGACTTGTCCCATCTGGTGGGGAAATTTCCAGTTTGATTTTGTACCATAACATGGTCACCAACTCGTAGGGGTGGGAGGTTCCTAGAGTGTTCCTTCCAGGACTCCCTAGTCTTGGCGTGGCGATGGCGGAGGGCGTCCTCCCGTTTGGTCATGAGCTCTTTCCAGGTGGAGTGTGGGGAGTATCTCCCTTCTCGGATTGGAAGGAGGTCTCTGATCCTGTGACCAAATATAACCTGTGTGGGGGACAGTTTCGTCAAAGGATCCGGCATGTTCCTATGTGCTAACATGGCACGCTGCAACTTGTCTGTGTACAAGCTGCCTGAATTGTCCACATTGTTAGCGATCATGCGCTTCATGGACTTCACACCAATCTCAGCTCGGCAGTTGCTGTGAGGGAAGGCTACCGAGCTGAGGCGGTGGTGGATTTGCCAATCTTTCAGGTATTTGGCTGTAGCACCAGAAGTGAATTCCGGTCCCCCATCTGTTGCCAGCTCCTCTGGTATGCCGAACGTCATGAAGGAGATCCTCAGCTGTTCGATCAGTCCTCTGGCCCCATCCACCGACTTGCATATCACAGGCCAGTTAGAGTATCTGTCGACAATGATCAGATAGCGATGACCCATGTATGTAAAATAGTCTGCGCAGATGTGCTGCCAGGGACGGGTAGGGAGGATGGGTTCGGTTGGGGGAAGCTTGGCTTGAGAGGGGGCCATGCGGTTGCATGGTCCGCATGAATCCCTGGTTTGTCCAATATCTCTGGTGATGCCAGGCCAGAAAATGGATTCTTCTGCCTTGGCTATCATTGTAGAGGTGCCATGGTGCGCGGCATGTAGGGCCGAGAGGCAGGCTTTCCTCAGGGTGGTTGGGATGACCAGTCTGTGTTTGTAACAGACGACCCCTTCATCGATGGACATGTTGTTTCGAAGGGGGAAGTATTGCTGGAGGTTGGTAGGCATTTCCTTCGCCGAACTAGGGAAGCCGTTCTCGATCAGATCCATCAGCGTTTGTAAGTCTGGACTTGCTATTGTAGCTTCCAGGACGTTGGGCAAGGTTGTCAGGGTTGAGGAGTTGATATTGGAGATGAGGGCTTGGTTTAGGTCACGATCCATTATTGATTCCAGTTCCATACCGCAGTGCACCCCTCTGAAGAGGTGGGTGGGGATGGATAGGGATGGGGTGTGACTGACCACAGAGTCTGCATCTTGGAGATGCATGGGTGGGCCATGGGTGTCTCCAGTGGGGTGGCGTGATAGGGTGTCAGCCACCTTGTTTCTCACGCCGGGGATATGAACCACCCGGAACCGGAATGGGAGAGTCTTTTCCTTCAGGTTCCGGACCCGGGCGTTCTGTATATCTTCCAATCTTCGGTCACCGAAGATTTTAGTCAGGGGTTGATGATCCACTGCGATGATCAGGTCATCACAGCCCAGGACGAAATGGCGAGCTTTGATCAAGGCGTCGGCCAGGGCGAGGGATTCCCCCTCCACAGCGCTGTATCTGGATTCCGCTGACTGGGTAAAGCGGCTACCCACCATGGCGATCTTCCAACCTTCATGGCAGCAGAACAGTTTGTCTTTCGGGCACTGGCAGTATTTTTGAAACAACCAGTACCCGATTCCCTGTCGGGACCAGTCTGTAGCTAGGCATGTCTGTAGAGACTTGTCATAGATCTGGACTCCCTTGGCAATTATCCTGGTGATCACAGTCTTTGACTCCTCCAAGGCCTCCTGCAGTGAAGGTGTCCACTTGAATCGGGTGTCCTTCTTTAGAAGTTCCCTGAAGGGTAACATGGTGTCCGTCATTGAAAAGGCGTAGCTCACTTGGTTTACTAGGCCAAACCATGACCGCACGTCCGTGAGGCTGGTGGGGGTGGGGAAATCTGTAATGGCTTGATGGAACTTGGGACCTGGTTTGACCTCTGTGGGGGTGATGGTGAAGCCCGCGAAGTTCACAGTCTCCTTCCCGAAGTCAAACTTGTCAGGGTTGAGGGTGATCCCATTCCTCCCGCAGCGGTCTAGCCAACGAGAGGTCTGGTGGAAGGACTCTGTGAGATCATCTGCCCATAAAAGGGTGTCATCCACACACTGGGTCTTGTTCAAGAAATCGCTGGTGATTTCATCAAACCTGCGAGTGTAGCCATCCCCAGAGGCAATGTATCCCTGGGGGGCAGTCCTGTAACGGAATAGGCCTTCGGGTGTGGTGAAGGTGGTAAAGTGGCGGTCGTCCTCATGGAGGGGAACGGAGTGGTATCCATTCCAGGCGTCTGTAACAGTCTTGATGGTCCGTGGGGGCACGGACCTGGCCTGGAGGAAGGGTGCCACGGTGTGGTGGGTATCCCTTTTCGCCACCTTATTCAGGGCCTGGAAGTCGACTGTTCGTCTGGGTTCTCCGTTAGCCTTGGCAGTAATTACCATCCTCTGGCACCAGCCGGTGGGCGTATTCATCTCCACCCTCTCAATGACGCCTAGCCTGACGTCCCTTTCCAGACCCGCTTTCACTTTGTCACGGAAGTGGATTGGGACGTCCCCTGGTGATCTGACAGTCACGGGTGTGGCGTTCTCGTCTATGAGGAGTCGCATAGGGGGGCCAGACATCATTGGGAGGGGCTGATGTTCACATGTATTAAACGTGCTGGCTGAGTATCGGTCCAGGAGGAAGCGTTCCAGCTTGGCTCTGTTATCAGGTATGGCAGGGAACGGGAGCGATTCCTGTAGTGGTGGGGGGAGTTGACGCTTGAGGCAATTGCAGGTTCGGTCAGGTAGGGTGATCCTGGTAGCTCTGGGTGGCGCCTCCCCCTTTGCAGAGTCACATGTTGTGTCGGGGAATGAAGTTGGGACGATGTCGAGGTCGATGCAAGCCTCTAGGCTCAGGAATAGCTTCGTGGCCGTGCTAGTGATGTATATCATCTGTTTAGAGGAGCGGTGTGGGGCATCTGGATGGGTTAGGGTGGCAATGGCAGCTCCAAGGAGCTCGATGTCCTGGCCATTGGCTGCCGTCATCCTCATTCGTGCCCGGAGGAACTCCGTGGGGCGGAGTCCCAAATTTCTCGCGGTTTGAGGGCCCATTAGGCAGCTCTGGCATCCGGTGTCTGCCATAGCGTAGACAGAGGTGGTGCCTTCCCTCGAGAGAGACCTATTGAGGGTTTTGTAGTCCCCTTTGTGCGTCGAAATGGTGAGCTTCACATAAGGTTGAGGTTGGGATGTGCGTTTAATCCAGGTCCTCGATCGCTTGTCAAAGACGTGATGGTCTAGGATCCCCATCTGGTTATCAGAGGATCTGACAGCGGATGTGAAGGTGTGAGGCAATGAGGTTGGTGTGGAATGTACCACGTCCTGGTTTGCCCTCTCAGGGGTGTGGTCGCGGTCAGGTGACCGCCTACCCCGCTTGGGTTTCTGCTTGTAGGTCCTGTGGGGTTTTCTGCACACCTTGGTGAAGTGGTTCGGGATACCACAATTCGAGCAAATGACCCCGAAAGCGGGGCAGTTGGACTGTCTGCCTGGGGTGTGTGATCCACCGCAGTTGGTACAGCCGGACGGTTGACTGTTGTGTTGGGGGCGTGGGGGCGAGGGTCTCTTCCCCTGTTGTCGATAGCTGCTAGCGTCCATCGATGTGGGGTTTGGTGGTGGGCATTGAGTATGTGCCCGATTCCCTGCCTCCTTGCTCTCCACTGCTGTGATCAGTCTTCTGAGGCTCTTGTCCTCGTTTGTGTCTCCATCATTTCCCTCCGGATCTGGCCGTCTGCTAGTCCACGGATAATGACATGGCGCTGCATCCTATCGGAAAATGACACATCTAGGCCACAAGTGCATCGTTCTGTTAGCTGGCAGGTGGCTGCCTGACCCTTGACACGGGTGGCGAATGAACGAACGAGCTCATCCCTGTCCTGTCTCATGGCGAGTAGGGCGTCTGTGGCCACCTCGATATTCTCGGCTCGGACAGCAAGGAGCTTGATGGCAGCCAACGCTTGGACCTCTGTGTGTCTGGCCATGGAGGTGCCTGCCTGTCTGGAAATCCCAAGACGCAGGTCGGGGTCACAGCACTCGAGGAGTTGTTGGACCCGATCAGGGCCGACGAGGTTCGTGGCCATGGTGTACTCCGCCCAATGGTGGAGGAAGTACTGCCATTCTTCCGCTGTCCCCTCGGACTTAACCACAGGCCGCTTGACTGGCTCCAGCTTGGTATTGTGGTGGGCCTGATGTGGTGTGGGTGGGGTGTGGCTGATGAGGTGCCCATTGAGTAGTGCGACTACCACTATGTCCACCAGATCCTCAGTTTCATAAGTGCAACCCTCTATGGGACACTTGACCACAGGCATTGCTTAGGCGGGCTTAGTCTTATAGGATGGTTATGGTTAGTCGGTTATGGTTATGAGCTCACCACGAATCCGTGACCTTTCTTAGGGACCCTGACCTTTCGTCGGCAGGCGCTAGGCCTGCTGCTGGGCGTCTGGTTGGTTCCTTCGATCGGCCCCTGGAGTAGTCGGTCTCTGGTGATGGGGTTGCTTGGCCCTTGATATGGGCGAACCCTCCAAGGTCTGGCCTGCAGGATTCAACTGTCTCCAGGACCACGGGCGTGGTATTCTCAATACAACAACGGTACAATACAACGGTGTCCTCTGGTATAGCGATGCCACTGGTGGCGCTATCTGACCCTGGTAGCTCTGGGTCTATGAAGACTGACTACACTGCGCTAGAGTTACTGCGTACATAGAGAATAACTCGTCACGTAGTATAAGTATAATAATAGTGATGTACGCAGTAACTGACATAATGTATGTGTGTAAGCTTGTTATATACATACAGGATGTGGGTGTGGTTACATATGGTAAAGGGCGTCTGCATTATATTAACTACTTGTTGCTATAATTTTTGGTGTTATAATCGTAGGTGTTACCTTACCAAGTTTGTTTCAGCCGGAGGGTGGTAAGCGAGTGTTGACAGCCTCACCTAACAAATACAGCACACAATCACATGACTCACCTAACAAACACAGCACACAATCACATGACTCACCTAACAAACACAGCACACAATCACATGACTCACCAAACAAACACAGCACACAATCACATGACTCAGCTAACAAACACAGCACACAATCACATGACTCACCTATCAAACACAGCACACAATCACATGACTCACCTAACAAATACAGCACACAATCACATGACTCACCTAACAAACACAGCACACAATCACATGACTCACCTAACAAACACAGCACACAATCACATGACTCACCTAACAAACACAGCACACAATCACATGACTCACCAAACAAACACAGCACACAATCACATGACTCACCAAACAAATACAGCACACAATCACATGACTCAGCTAACAAACACAGCACACAGTCACATGACTCACCAAACAAACACAGCACACAATCACATGACTCAGCTAGCACACAATCACATGACTCACCTATCAAACACAGCACACAATCACATGACTCACCAAACAAACACAACACACAATCACATGACTCACCTATCAAACACAGCACACAATCACATGACTCACCAAACAAACACAGCACACAATCACATGACTCACCAAACAAACACAGCACACAGTCACATGACTCACCAAAAATACAGCACACTGTCACATGACAAATAAGGCTACTGGAAGTAACTAATGTTAACTGGTAAAAATGATATTCCTCACCAAGCCGTCGTTGTAAATGAATATTCGTAGAGGATTGCATGAAGTCACCAAAACATACACCCTGAGATCTATCTTGAACCCATCGAGAAGAAATGGCTGCAGGCCAAAGATGAATAAAGGTGAAAATAAATACATATATATGGTATAATATATGGTATAATATATATATATATATATTACAAGATAAGAGAGTGTTGGGGTTAATAGAAGTCGCTGTTTATGATTAAGAAGTTGAATTTTAGAATATTAAACTTTGTTGTGGTTTTTCCCCACTATTTTTAAACGGCAATATACGGAGTACTATTGCCCACCTAATAGAAATAAGATAGATACAAAATCTTGAAGACATATAGCCAATGAATAGTTTTGCATAGATACGAGGGGGAAATATTTCCATGCCTAACAAATAGATTGTATTGTATTGTGCTGTCTTGCACATCGCAACATATTGCAAGTCCATCAAAATTATAAACAATTTAAAGAGGAGCAGACAATATTGTTTTGCTTTGTTAATATATATATAATAATAATTAATTAATTTTAAAAAATTAAAGCAAATGGACAACCGCTCCCCCAGCACTCGTAAACCTCCCGGGGTTGCGTGTTTGGGAGCTCGTGCCACAGACAATACAGGAACAGACAATACAGGACCATGTGGCCTGGCCTCAGGTCGATCACAAGTGGCTTCTCCAGCTGATTACGCCCTTCACTGCCCTCTAAGGCCAGTGCCTAGGGTGAGAGGTCACCAAGAGAACCTCTACAGCATCCAGAGGTCAAGCAAGTTCAAAGCTAGCTACAGTTTGGGAGGGTGTGGTTAGAACCAATGGAGGCTGCCCAAACATGTAGCACCCACCGTGATGTAGCACCCACCGTGATGTAGCACCCACCGTGATGTAGCACCCACCGTGATGTAGCACCCACCATGATGTAGTAGTACCCACCATGATGTAGTACCCACCATGATGTAGTACCCACCATGATGTAGTACCCACCGTGATGTAGTACCCACCATGATGTAGTAGCACCCACCATGATGTAGTACCCACCATGATGTAGTACCCACCATGATGTAGCACCCACCGTGATGTAGCACCCACCGTGATGTAGCACCCACCATGATGTAGTACCCACCATGATGTAGCACCCACCATGATGTAGCACCCACCACGATGTAGCACCCACCACGATGTAGTCCCCTCCATGATGTAGTACCCACCACGATGTAGTACCCACCACGATGTAATTGAGTGCAAGTCCTAGTCAAGTGCCAGGCAGCTAATAGTGTGTATGTGTCAGTAGTAGTGTGCACATGTCATTGTGCCAGTTAGTGTGCACATGTGCCAGTAGTAGTGTGCATTAAAAAGGATCATATCAACAGAAAGCAGCTCACTTCTTTTCTGAAAAGGTATCACTTTTTAACTAAGTGCAGACAGGCCAATTGTCATCCTAATAGTGGGACCACACAACAGGAATGAAGGTCATGGCTGCTTGCTGACTTTCTGAGTACATCAGCAGCAGCCAATTCCCTTGATAACTGCCATTGTTAATGCTGCATTATCTACATCAGCAACTCCTTCCTCATCAATGGAAGTGACTGCTTCCACTGCTCCTTCTAATGTTACTAGCTAATTGCCGAAACGGCAGCCTACACTAAGTCACCACACACTTCTACTCCAAATTTAGATTAGCAGATTGACTTAGGAACTCAACTACAATTAAGCTACATGTGGCTCCTGGGGACAGGTCGAGGGCATTGGTAAATGATGTCACCAATGATCAGAAAAGCAATGCCTGACACTCCATTTCAAACCTGCTTTTTCTGAGAATTTTCGTTCTCATCAAGTCACTAAGCTAGCTAGGCAAAACTTGGAATGTTTCTTTCGGCTTTGAACAATTTCCATGGCTCTGTTATAGTGTTGAGCTTTCAGGAGGTATTTGTAGGCATTGCATCCCTTCTCCAGAACAGCCAGTCAGGATCAGGAATCTGTAATAGACCAGGTGTTTTAGTTATTTCCCTACCAGAAGCCATACTACAAAGAACTTGGCAAAAATGGTGTTCTTGTGAGCCCTGAGCAAACTTTGATGCACTGCCATGCAGCTGAGAGACAGACTTTTTTCTTCAAGATCTCAATAATCCTGGTGAGATGGAAGATGCAAGACTGAAGGAGAGAGTGGATGAGAACAAACACATCTTACAACAGCCAGTCATATTTTTGGCAGAGAAAATTCTGCCTTTTGGAGGTCATTGTGAAGATAGGCAGATTCTTCTGTGGAAGGTACCAATAGAGTTAATTTCATGCAGCACTACTGCTCAAGGCCAAAGGATTGCATTTTACAAAAGCCCCTCCTCTCTGCCTGAGGTAATGCAAGTATGTACATGTACAGTGAAACCATTCAAAATTAAGTCCCTTTTTTTGTATGGAAAAAAATCCTACTCAATAGCCTGAGGCTAATACAGTGTAGTACAAATACATGGAGTTTGGAGGAATATATTAAGTTGATTATAGTTAAGTTAAAGTGATGATAAGAGGTGTTGAATATAGTGCTTAAATTATCCAAGTGAATTAGTTTCTTTGATTAATTGGGGAGAGAGTTCCAGAGCCTAGTAGTAGTAGGGGAAATGAAAAGGTAAGCAGACAGTTCTGTATGGGATTAGCAGAGGATTACTGGGGTGGAAGGATTGGAGGTTGTAGCAGGGAGTTGGTTGGAATATCTACTTATTGAACAAAGAATTGTTTACCTTGTACCAATGTGGCTGATGAAACCACAAGATCCTCATTCCAACCAGGAGAACCATCTGTGTGCTTGAGGTATGCAGATTCATCTTCTCTTCAAGATCATCACATTAAGGGGTGCCTCATAAGCTTCATCCATCTGGAAAGAGCCAATGATCTCTCTATCTCTAGGAAGATTTTGGAAGCATCAATTAGTTTCCTTGGGTCCTTCTAAAATTTGAGGTCAAGCTTATGATGGCTTCAATCAGTCATATCACTAGAAGTAGCAGGTGTCCAGACTAAGATCAAATGCTTTGTACACACACTGTTATTCTCACTGTCTGACTATTGCAGCATCTTGACGAGCTCAGGAAGTGGGAGCCATGATTTCAAAATCCAATCTCTCTCTTCAACAGCCTAAAATAATGACAAAACCTTTTTGAATTAACCGAGAGCAAGCTCTTACCTTACTCCAAGGCGAGCAAACTTCCGGGGCTGTGCAAGATATGATCAGTGGAGAGGCACACCTGCTTTGAAGTCTTTCTGAAAAAGTACGAATTCGATGCCATCTCGTCTCCTTCTGAGGACCCCAACTTGTCCTCAGTTGGAATTGGGATAGTGAAACTAAGGTAAAGCATAAGGACTGAAATTCGCTCTTCGTGTCAGACTCTAGCTGTTTATCCTTGATGAAGTTGAGACCTTCGCTGCAGAGCATGGTCAAGACATTTGTTATGTGTTCATGATGATATTGATGTCATCAATGGAGTGAAGACATTCAAGACCACCATTGATACAACTTTCTATTTCTGGTATGAAGAGCTCCTTTAGCTGTTGGAAACAGTTGGTGCACAGAGAGTGTCCCAAGGAAGAGAATCCCGCAGAGGAACTGCAGCAACACTCAATATATCTGCCAGTTCGTCCACTCGGCGAACTCCTCACCATCCCCTCTTTTCTGGGCTGACAAGAACATCACCTCGTTGGAAGGTGTGCAGCAAGGGGGCCCCCTAGGTCAACTCCTTTTTTGTCTAACCACCTACAACACTGCCCACTCTTGTTAGCTGTGACGTATCTGAACGACATCAGCCTGGCTGCTGGCTGTAGAGGAGATTATTTGGCCTGGACCAATCAGGTGGAAAGTGGCCAGAGAGAGACAATAATTCCATGAAAAGATGGAAGCTTCTGGTCTGGGATGTAACTTGTCCCGACTCTCTCGCTCTGTCACACCGTTGCTATACCAATAGCGTGAGCAGTGGCGACTTTGGACTTTGGCTAAGGAGAGCAAGGAAACCACGCATTCTTCCTTAGGACTTACTTCCTCCCTCTCCCTAATTGCTATTGAGACCCTGGGGGCAATAGGAATGAAGTCTCGAGCATTCATGAAGGAGTTGGGCCAAAGAGAACAGCAAAGGATGGGGGAGGTGAAGGCCCATGGGTACCCCCTACGTCTCTCAGTGGCTGTTCAGAGGGGGAATGTGGAGTCCAGTAGAGGTCAGTGGGAGGCTGTGGAGAGATGGACTTGTTTTGTTTGTAACTGTGTGTGTATATTTTATTGTTAATTTCAAAATTTCTTTTTTGTTAAGGGGTTTAGTAGAACATTAAAATCTTAACTAGAATCAGCTCCTAATTAACTTGACAAAAATTATGAAGGCCCGAAGGTATGGTAGTGTTAGAAAACTCTTTATGTATAATATATATTATATATAATACATTTGTGAGATCAAGTCCCAATAGACGGGTTCATGCCACACAACAATATACATACTGACACCACATGAAGGAAGTCATGTCATTCATTATTTCTTTGTTGAGTAAGAAGTCCCCGTACGGTTGCTGCATTTAAATTAGCCATCTTTCCATTCCACTTCACCAAGTTGGCTTTCGCTTATGCCATTGGTATCTGCGTAATAGCAAAGCCGGCTGGTGAAGCGAGAGGTGGAATTAGACAGAAGAGGAGAGGTTTTAAGAGAGACGTTGAAGTTAAGGTTTTCGTGGTTTCTTTAGATGGGGTTGATAGCTGGGGGGAAAGGCAGGAGATGTGGTGAAAGAAGAGATAAAAGCACACCCAGAAGAGGGAGAGCAGGATGAAGATGTGAGGAGAGTTGCTGAGGACTGATGGGAGGATGATTGGGGTAGAGGGGAAGAGAGAGGGGGGGGGGGGTGTTTGGCATACATGGAAGGTGTTTAGTGGTGGGCCTGGAGGCAAATGGTTTTGTTGGGGACATCCATTGCTGATGCCAGGTGGAGGGTGCCAATCTCTTATATGAGGGGGAAACCCTTGGGTAGGTAAGGGATAAATGGGAGTAGGTAGTAGAGGAGGGTTGAGTGGAGAGTGGGAGTGATCTCTTAGATGAAGGAAGAGCCCTTGAGGTGGAAAGGGATGAATGGGAGTAGGTAGTAGAGGTTTGTAAGGAGTACAACGAGCATGGTGAGCTCTATTTGGAGGCTTTGGAGGAAGGCAAGACGACAAAAAATATTTGATGAAGACTGAATATTGGAAGTGGAAGAGTTGAAGGAGCTAGACTTGGTGACAAGTGGTAGTTGTGTAGGAAGAGGGGAAACTGGAGAAACAGCCAGATTTGAAGGATGGATTATATCAACACTTACAGTTGAGGAAGTTGAGTCAGGAGAATGGGGGGGAGGGGGGCGGGAGAATTAGGTGGAGAATTAGAAGCTGGGATGGCTGATGAAAAGGAGGAAATAGACGCTTCAATTCAGCCTGAACACTGGTGGGGGATGCCTCCACTGAGCCTTAAGGGCTTGGAATCTGTCTTCCAGCATCCGAAATTGGGTGACCAGAGTGAAAAATGACAAATGGATAAGATTGTGCAAGCAAGATGGGAATGTCAACATCAGGTGCAGTAGGAGCAGATTTCACATTGCATCATACCACCTTCATCAGAACTAACAAACACTACACACACACTTGACGACAGCAGCAGTACTAGGACCTGGGTTAGTTTCCACGTCACCAGACACATGTAGCAGTAGGCAGCCTACATTAGCTAAACTAGGAGAGGATAAATAGGAGAAATGACGATGATGACAGCGGATAAAACGACGAGTATTAAAGAAGAAACGTCCACGAGTTTGAGAGAGAGATGGCTGACAAGAAACAAATACAAATGAAGTAATTCCAGAAGAAGAGGGAAGAAGGTCTGGCTCTGAAAAGAGCAGGTAGGATGATCTAAGCTTCAAGAGAAGACATGGAAGGAACAAGAGGAGAGACAGAGAAGAGTAGTTTCTAGCAGTTACCTTCCTGGTAAAGGGTCATTCAATTTGTTAATTATATTATTTTGGTATTTTTGTACTAACTAGTAATTGTCAAAAAAATCCTACTTTTTTAAACGTATTCAACGTATTCATTTGGATAAATTGATGACACTGAAAATATTAGCCAACAACAGGTTATTTCTATCTCATATTTCACTTGCACGAGCCGATGCAACAGGATTGTAACAGAGTGTTTGACATTTTTATGTAATGCAGAACTTACTATAAACTCTGGTTGCTAAGCTTCTCGACATTTAGCGCACGAAGTTAAGCGCCCACTTCATTGTCGTTACAAACCGACTCTTTTAGATCTCCTTACAGTATTTCTCTGTGAAGTGCTGATATTAAAATCATTGGAATAAGTACCGATTATGCACATGTGGATTAGCTGCATTGCCTAGGCAACGTATTTCAACAAACCATTGAGACAACTAGCATGAGCACGCCTACTTTAGCTTCAATTTCAATTTCCAGATGAGCTTCCTTATTTGCATGGTATTCTAACCTTTCCCCAGTGGCACAGGTAACACCTCATGGCTATGAAGTTCCAAGGATGTCCAAATAGTTCTGTAGCGAACATGCTTCCTAGGAATTTAATCGATATTTGAAGAGCCGTCTCCTTCTCAGTTCTCCTCGAAAAACCTTCGTAATCTGTTGAGAGACTGAGTTTTTCTTAGTTGGTTCGAGAGATTAGCTCCTTCAAAAGATTAGACCAGTCCTCCTTCATAAAAAAAAACAATTATGGAAACTCGTTTAATTTTTCTTTGAGTACACGTTTGTCTAGTAGACACCCATTCTCAGTTAACGCCCGTTTTCTTGCTAGTTAGGGGTTAGAAGTGGGGTGCTAAGCAACCAGAGTTTTCAGCATGTCACATGCTTTAAACCTCATGTCACATGTTTTGCAACTTTTGTCACATGATATATGATTGTACCCATCGGATTCCTTACCTTCTCCACATATTCCTGCACTACGCAGTTATAATTTTTTGGAATTCCTTCGATAGATTGAGTCAAAAAAATTCTAAATGCAACGAGAGGAAAGAGAAGTTAAATATTAGCATATTGGGGATTAAAGATCTATGGTATGTCATCTTCACAATACTTACCCATTGCCCATGGCAGCATTATAAGGCTTGACAATGAACGTCTTTACCTTCCGTCTCCTCTTGAGCTCTCTGACATAGCAGCAGAGACCGTTGAGCTCACTGGGAAGGACCCAGGTACGAGGAATAAAACTGTATTCCTCACAGTGCAACTTCTTCAACCTTTTTTTTCCATAAAATATGTTAACAATTTCAGAAAAACTTTTAATGCAAAATGCCACCACAGTAAGGTATTCATTCTGCGCTTCTAAAGTTTGGGGATTTGGATTTGGGGGCTAGAAAAGTAGCTCGACTCACTTCTCCATGTTCCTTCCTAAGGAATCCTTCCGGCATATTGCTGACATTCCGGGAAAATGGTTCACTACCTAAAGATGGTAATATATATTAGGTGACACAATATAGAATGTACATGCATATATATTGTAGTTGCATGTATACATATATTATATTATATTTATATTTGAGAGAGAGGAAGGCTATTGTAAAATTCAGAAAAAGAAAGAGCAAGACTCTTTATACTTGATGATATTTTAGCTCGAGGTATTGTTCCGTAGATATTGTAGAATCCACCCAAAGTAAGTCACTGCAATCAACACAGGCGAGGAATAAAACAAAACAATAACAATGATAATCTGAAGAAATGCCTTCAGCTAACTCTATAAACATGTACATATATACCCACTGCCTGGTGCTAGCTACATCACTGTTGCTGTCATCTTGCTTGCCTCACCATTCAGCAGAATTGTTTCTCGTGACCAGCATTCCAAGCTCCTCTGCCACCAGGCTAACTGCAACATAACAAAGGTAAAATAATCTTACCTCATTTACTATCATTATTTTTATGTATACACTGGGGTGCGATGGACTCGGCATTTTGAAGATTAAATTATCATTCCCTAAATAAAAACAACAACTTACCAACGGAGTACCTAGAACCTGATACGTTCACTACCACAAGTTCTCTTATTGATCCGCCATCTAAGTCAACTGCAACATCGCGAAAAAGCGAGGAAGAAGGACTAGACGCGAAGCGACCATAGCGTCGGTGCTGCAACTGCCTCTCACCCCCCTGGCCAGTAACCGGGCGAGCTTTGTGGAGACCACTAACTATGCTGCGTCGAGGAGTCCCAGGAAGAGCAGAGCGAGACATTCGTCTTCGACCCAGTAAAGCTGGTGATATCGTTCTCCTGTCATAATTCATGGTTGCTAGTAGCACTGGTTAACACCTCCTGCAACCTAGCCCCACCTCTAAATGACGTCACATACATTAACACAAAGTGGGAGAGTGCCGAATGTAACAGATCGAGCGCAGATCGGTGTTTTCAGATTCGGTGACTTCTGGCTTTGTAAATAAATTTGGAGCAGTTGATGGGTTTATGAGGTAGGGGTGGAATCATTTAACCTTTGCTGTAGAAATGCTAGTGATAAACACAAACCACCTATCTCGGGTATATAACTAGGGGAGTATACTGGTCTCTTTCTTCAAAGATCCTTGGACAAACTAGTGTGTTTCTACTTACGGCAGGTCAGCTCATGAGGTAATGATCTGGTTGCCTAAAGAAAGTTTCAAGCAAATACAGTCCTATAGTCACTAGTTTTTTTTGGTGGAAGTTTTAATGAACTGACCATAGAATCAGTCTTTGTTCCCATTCAAGACTCATCAGGTCTGTTGGAGCCAGTTGCATAGTGGAAACACAAAAAAGTTGATGCTCATACGTACAAGCACCCCTTCTCAATGAGATATCAACAGGTATACCTATGCATATATATTTGATTGATACTAAGCCTGTGTTGATTCAAAAGTTATGATTTCAGTTTCAAAATATCCATGAACATCCGGTATTACTCTTCAGGAACTTCCAGCAGAGACAAGGGAATATCGAACTCTCGCATCAGCATAATCAGCTCATCATCAGCACCCTCTAAGAGTGTAGCCTCAGGGGGGAAGAGAGAAGTCATAGGAATGAAGATGTTTTCCTCTGACTTACCAATGCCACTTAATTCACTCAATTTCCCTGCAGCATCACGAAAAGCACCAAAAAATTTCCCAGAACCTTCCAAACGGTTTGAGCTGCTATGTAGCATGGAGTGTGGAGAGAAGCCAATGGAAGACTTGGATCGTGTTCTTCTCCTGCTTGCAGGATTTATAGGGGAAGGATTTATAGGAGACTTACAAAAGAGAATACGCACAACTGGAAGCACAACATTGGCTTCAGTGCCTGAGAGCGCGGTGCTGCGATAAATCCTCTCTGGTGACCAACCATAGTCTGCAAACAGATTTAAGACCGTTCCAACTGCAATAGGGCGATCACAAAACCAACCAAAGTTGTCTCGCTTCTTCTTTTCCACTGGGACATGGTGTGAAATAAAGGAGAGAATCTCATAATTCACATCACCTGTGATCCGAACTCCCTGAGAAAGAAAGATTTCTGCTGTGCAATATTTTAGAAGTTTCGTGGGTACATCTGGTGAAAGGCTAGCATTGAATGCTACTAACCAATTGCTCAGATTAGTTTCATCCTCCGCTGCTAAGTAATAAACCTTCTTGCCTTTATCCTTAGTGGCGACCATCGCCATACAGTGTGATTTGCCCGAGTGCTCTCCTATCCTGCTCACATCTTTCACATCATCAAGATGGATGACACCTTGTGGATTGCTACCATCCTTGCTATCCTCCTTCTTAACGTAATAATTGATCGTTTTTCCCTGGAGACGAAACCATCTATTTTGCCACTTGCTCCTGGCCGTCCCACCTTCCTTCATCAGCCAACCCTCTTTCACGCCCAGAGGACCGTCCGTTTTCTTGTTCATAGTTGCTCTTGGACACCAGAATAGCTCGTTTTGTTCCTACCCACGCAATAAGGTTTTGAGAAACCTGTTATGTCCAGACAACAAGCCCTTTTACAAAGAAGCAATGTTGAAAGACACAGTTACAACCTATATCGCCGAAGGAAAGGTAGTAATTTTCCTTTGAACACGCCCGCAATTTCTAAAGTCCCAACTATCAGATTACGGAGTGTAAGATTGGTCCGCAACGACTTCCGTATGCTATATAGTACAGTGCGTGTAGGGCAGTTTCTATACCGCGCGCGCTACCGTTACAGCTGTGAACATAGGTTCGTTGTCAGTTGACGTGGATGTGTGCAGTCTGGCGCTAGTGAGTAATATGGACGAAAGATGTCTAACAAGCCCAACAAGAATGAAAACAAGGCCAGAATCCTGCAGGAACGGCTCCAGAGCGTGAGTCCGCCATAGGTGGTAGTAGATGGTGTGTAAATTAAAATGTTATGGGCTAAGTGTCGAATTAAAAGCTTTAGTTCGATTTTCTTTGTTGTTTGTCTAGGCCTAAGGACTGTCCAATAACTTGTGTGAGGTTTTCCCCTCGTGTTCAGAAGATCTCACAGTTCTCTAAACTGGGAAAGACTCAGCACTGTGTAAGCTTGTAATTGGAGGTACCCAGGCCTTATGAACTACCCCCCCCCCAATCACCTTCTAGAGGCATTGTCAAAAACAGCAACTAGGCACTGTTGCCCATCTTTATATTTGGAACCACTGCTGACTGTTGTGAAACACCTTACAATGTTACAAAGCAGTTGTTCCATGATGAATATAAACGTCTTTTTTTTTGCTACATGTACTCTGACCTCTCATACAAACGAAACAATGGGAGAGGCTTTGACCATGGCTTCTGTGTGATGATGAAACACAATGAGCATATAACTGTGTAAAGCTGAAGATGAAAACAAACAATAGCCCACAACTGTTGGTGAAATTTATTAGCACATATTTGTGATTAATTATAGTTTATTGGGTGTAGATGAAAAAGTTATGCAGGCTAGGAACTGTCACATCTGAAGCTGTTGTATGCCAACAGATAAAGTCGCTGCTGCTGCCATAAATGTAATAATTTCAAGATGTGAGTTGCAGTGTTTGCTGTTTTAAATGCCTCGCTGTTCAGGCTATTTAGATTACATGTGTGGAAACCCCCCAAGGTGTGTGATGACCTTGAGGTGGTGTTACTTGTGAAGCCTTGGACCCCAGGAGAGAAGGAACAGACAGCAGGTTTCGTATTGGCGATTTTTGCTAGGAAGGGAGAAAAGGGGGGTGTCCCCAAAGTCGTCAGTTTCTGTTGAAGGTCTTCTTACAATTAATTTCTTGCCTGATTGGGGGGAGGGATTTCTGTTGGGGGACTACCCACCCACCACCACCCCTGTGTACATGTACACTCCTAGAAATGGTTTGGTAAGTCCCTCGCTATGCTAGTGGCCATTCATTCTCTCTTTCATAATTCAGCCCCCTAAGGGGGTCTTTGTCTAGCACCTTAGTGCAGCAGGTGCGCATGAACTTTCCCTTATACGCCACGTGCATACTCAATTGGAGGTGAAGAAAAGTCTGCGGCAACGGTAGAGGTAGAAGATAGAGCGACTATGTAGCTTGCGTTTCACAATGGTAAACTCTAGTAGTCATAGTCATGACGGTTACAAGTAACACTGTCCAGAGAAGTAGAACGAGGTGTTCCTCTGACTACACAGTATTGCATCATCGTATTGGGTTCGGCATGTGTGCAAGAAATCATTAGCTTAGGTGCGTGTGGATTATTAAGTGCGGATTGGTGTAAGCTCCGAAATAAACACTACATATGATAGTATTTCCTTGATCAATTAGAATGTCTCGCCTGACCAGCACCAGTTGCACCTCTTATGACACCCTTGATTAGACCTGCACCTGGTTACCACCTCAAAATGAAATAGCATACCCTTGATTAGACCCTGCCCTTGATTAGATCAGCACCTGTTACTACCTCAAATGACATGCTCTTGAATAGACCCTGCCCTTGATTAGACCAGCACCAGTTACTAACTACCTCAAATGAAATAGTACATGCTCTTGATTAGACCCTGCCCTTGATTAGACCAGCACCAGTTAACTACCTCAAATGAAACAGTACATGACCTTGATTAGATCATCTGCAGGAAATATGGAAGCTCCAGAGAAAATGCCATCTGGAGTGGGTGGAGAAAGTCTGGCTATTTGTCAGCATTGGAGTGGTGATAATCAAATCCTTCAAAAAAAAATTGTGTCATTTCAGTCGAGACAGATGGTCACATGATGACAGCATTCACTGTTTAAAGCCCGGGCAAGTAGCAGAAAGTGCTGCAGTAAACATCGCCAGAGAAACGGCCCAAGCTACACAGAAGAGACTGATGCTGACGATCTCTTCGCAAGCAATGAAACTGACTGTGAACAAGAGAAGACTAGAATAGAGGAGGATGGCTAGAGTATGAACACTGCTATTAACCATAATTGTCACCTGTTGTCATGCAACTATTATGCGGATGTCTGTTCGTCAAGTTAGAGCATGCCTTCAAAAAGAATGTGCCCTTGAAGAGAATGTACCCTCGAAGAGAATGCTCCCTCGAAGAGAATGCGCCCTCGGAAGAGAATGTTCCATTGAAGAGAATGTGCCCTCAAAGAGAATGCGCTCTCGAGGAGAATTCTCCCTCGAAGAGAATGCGCCCTCGATGAGAATGCTCCCTCGAAGAGAATGCACCGTCGATGAGAATGCGCCCTTGAAGAGAATGTGCCCTCGAATAATACACAGAGCTAGGCAGTTAATAGAATTAATAGAATGCTTGTGTTCAAATCAAGGAAATGTGGCATGTATTGTTGATACATGATTAGAATAATGCACGATGTCTCCATGTGTATATTGGCCGAGTAGACCGAAGGCACACTCTGACCGAAGGCCGGTTCACAATATCGCACTAACGATGCAACACGTCATTTTTTGATTTTGTGAACATGAAGTTGCGTTGCTTGGCTTGAATAGACTCATTCTAGGTACGGATGATGGTGTGCTTTATTTGTGTTTCTGCAAGCAATGTTTCTTCCTTTAAAGGGAAAGGAAGAAACGTTGATAGCGACACTGAGGAACTTTCCTATGATACGGATGTACCCTGCAAGTCATATATGGATTGGAGGTTCATAAATTAATGGGTGGGGTTTGTATGTAATTCCTGGTGAAGGTTTATAGTTCGAAGTGAAGTGATGCTATGCGACAAGGCCAATATTATGAACTGCCTGAAGCGACGCAATGCGGCCTGAAGCGATATGGTGCGCCAGGAAGGAAGATTGTGAACCAGCCTTAACCCATTCACTGGTGTAAGCATATATATATATATATGCCAAAAGATCTAAAAATCTATTTAAAAAATAGATTGCAGGTTCAAAAATATACAATAAAGGTAAAAAAATAGTTACATTCTTTCTCTACTTGCCTACCGAATGTAAAGGCTATAGATGTTCGGTAACTAAGGGGAAAAGATTGAAATGCAGAATTTGAGCAGCTGTTTGACCACGATCAAAATATCCGGTCGACTATCCTTGGAGGATGTGCTTTCTCGGGTTCTGGTCGGCGATTTTGGACTGTCTGAGGGGGAAAGCAGAGATGAAGAACGTCTTACCTCGGCCAGACCAGTGTTGACACTGAAGCTCTGCTATCGCTAGGCAAAGTAGTCTGGGCCTGACTTCATCAGAAACAGGGAGCAGAACTTTGCACAAGCACATCTTCTCTGTACATATGTTGATCCCAAAATTATGTAGTTATGTAGACCAGCTGATGGATGCCATTTGAAAATTGACTCCTATCTCTGTACTACAGTGCTGTTGTATGATATACACACAGCACAAGCCCATAAGGATTAAGTTAACTGTTTTTTCCCCAACCCTCACACCATGGTAGACTTCACCCAGTAGTTTCCTTGTGTTTTGCTCCAACCTGTTGTGTTTTTTTTTGCATTTATAGGTTTCTGCAGGTATTCTCCCTCTCTGTTATATGTGCTGTATACATGTGTTCATATTCTTGTGAATCATTGTGATGGTTTTGTATTGTGCTAGCATGCATATATATATAAATAAATATTCACACTTCTGGAAATATTATAATTCAGATCACAATATCAAATTGTGGTACACTGTCACACGTAAAGTAATGTGCTTTCATTATTATGAAGTATGAAGGCACACCAAACACTCGTTCCTATGATTAGATAGAGTCTCCTGAACACTACATTGTTGCCTAGGCTATTTGAGTATTCATGGTACATCTTGCATTTTTCTTCTCCTTGTAACCTATAATGATATAAAAATACCTATAATTATGATAAAAATTTCGTTTATGACAGAATTACCAAATTCAAATGAAATTCACATGAAATTCACCTCAATATGGTGGTGTTGTGGTATTTCTATGGCAACAACCACAACCACACACAAGGTTGGTCAATAGTAATGCTATCACATGTACAAAGTATTGCTGAGATAGCAAGGCATATCCTCACATAAGTGGTATTTTAAATAAAGTCAGAGTGAAAGGGTTAAGACTCTCTGTATATGACACCGGTCCAGAATTGTAGTGAACTCATTCTGACCCCACTTTTCTGCTGCTGCTGCTACTAATAATCCATTACTGCTACTTACTACTAATCTGCTACTACTATTAATCATCTATTACTGCTACTACTAAATAATCAACTACCACTAATCTATTACCGCTACTACCACTACTAATGCAGCTTTCATGGTATACAGTCAGCAGCTTTAGCTTGGTGTTGGAGGACGGGTGCAGACAAAGGAGCGGTTTCCTTCTGCTACAGCTGGTATTACAGCTGCATCAGCTAAGCCACTGACTGCTATAGTTCTGTGTTGCAGCTGCATCAGCTAAGCCACTGACTGCTATAGTTCTGTGTTGCAGCTGCATCAGCTAAGCCACTGACAGCTATAGTTCTGTGTTGCAGCTGCATCAGCTAAGCCACTGACTGCTATAGTTCTGTGTTACAGCTGCATCAGCTAAGCCACTGACTGCTATAGTTCTGTGTTGCAGCTGCATCAGCTAAGCCACTGACTGCTATAGTTCTGTGTTACAGCTGCATCAGCTAAGCCACTGCCTGCTATAGTTCTGTGTTGCAGCTGCATCAGCTAAGCCACTGCCTGCTATAGTTCTGTGTTGCAGCTGCCTCAGCTGAGCCACTGACTGCTATAGTTCTGTGTTGCAGCTGCATCAGCTAAGCCACTGACTGCTATAGTTCTGTGTTACAGCTGCATCAGCTAAGCCACTGCCTGCTATAGTTCTGTGTTGCAGCTGCATCAGCTAAGCCACTGCCTGCTATAGTTCTGTGTTGCAGCTGCCTCAGCTGAGCCACTGACTGCTATAGTTCTGTGTTGCAGCTGCATCAGCTAAGCCACTGACTGCTATAGTTCTGTGTTGCAGCTGCATCAGCTAAGCCACTGCCTGCTATAGTTCTGTGTTGCAGCTGCCTCAGCTGAGCCACTGACTGCTATAGTTCTGTGTTGCAGCTGCATCAGCTAAGCCACTGACTGCTATAGTTCTGTGTTGCAGCTGCATCAGCTAAGCCACTGACTGCTATAGTTCTGTGTTGCAGCTGCATCAGCTAAGCCACTGACTGCTATAGTTCTGTGTTGCAGCTGCATCAGCTAAGCCACTGACTGCTATAGTTCTGTGTTGCAGCTGCATCAGCTAAGCCACTGACTGCTATAGCAGGTATAGCTGCATATTACTAGCTGCATCAGCTAGCATTCTCAGGGTGGGGGGAAGCCATCAATGCCGGAATAGATGTATTCCATGCTTACCTCGTGGTGTATGACACAATGCAATGATGAGCCAGTATCGTACTGTAGAAGGCCTTGATTGCAAATATACTCAATCAAAAGCAATGTGTTAGTTGCGTGACCAGGAGTGATGCAGTGTAATGCGCGACTGCACTGAGTGAAGAGCTAATGAATCAAGCACACACCACACAGCACAAATGTGTTCTAGTTTACATGTATGGGAGGGGCTCTGATAGGTTTGGATATGGGAGTGGCTCTGGTAGGCGTGGATATAGGAGGAGTTATGGGAGGAGTTAAGGTAGTATGGGTGGGGCTCCAGTAGGTTGGATGTGCAGTGTTCTCCTTTGAACTGTGATAGTACACCGATAAGGTGTAGCGGCCGATATACCTTCAATTTGGAAGGGATATCGAGTTAATTGTTCCCTTTTTTTTTCAAATTGATGCCTACATATTGTAGGTGTGCTTATTTTTTAAATTGTGACAGTTCTAGCTCCACAGTAGCTCCCATTTCGCGAGTGGGACTTACCGAAGTGTTGAAAGGCTGGGCTGGCATTGATTAAAAAAAAAATGGAAGTTGAACTTTCCCTGGATGTTAGAGTTGGAGGATGGGTAAGGTGTGGCGTGTTTGCTCTGCTGATAACATAATCGTAGGGCTAGGAAGGTCGCCATCAGCCGAGCGACATGGGAACTTGCCTCACCCGACTCTAACAAGGGAGAGCTTAGCAGAGCATGTGAAGAACAAGTGCTAAATGACAACAGGCTGATGGATTTGGGGCAATCAGTGCCCAGGAGAGATAGTAGCTTAGCCCTCACTTTCCACCTAAAGAGTCTCCTTCCCCCCCTCTTGGTGTTTATGAAGCCATTTGTTCCAGTACCATCACATCATTGTAGACAGTTACTTCTCCCATGAATTATTTAAAGACAATTATATTCACTATGCTAATACGAGCATTCAGGCTTCAGTATAATTTGTAGAATATGTATGGTATGTCAGTCATATTATGTACTGCTTGTTGCATGTGCTGTACTGATTCATAGCTTAACAGTGATATGTCTAACAGTGATATGTCTAACAGTGATATGTCTAACAGTGATATGTCTAGTCCAGTGTACTTACCTCCTGCAGCTTGTAAGCACAATAATGAATACTAGTCGTGGTTCATTAGTCCACTACTCCACCAATGACATGCCAATATCCCTTACTCCTGGGGAGAACAATGATATGGGAGGGGCTCCAATAGGCTTGGATATCGGAGGATCATGTAATTGACATAAGTTTGTATCAGAATTGCAGGGCATTATTTACATGTAAGCAATTATTTCCTAGGGAGTGGCAAGTGTGTGAGCCTGTGAGTGTGGTGAGTGTGGCAAGTGTGTGAGTGTGGCAAGTGTGTGAGCCTGTGAGTGTGGCAAGTGTGTGAGCCTGTGAGTGTGGTGAGTGTGGCAAGTGTGTGAGCCTGTGAGTGTGGCAAGTGTATGAGCCTGTGAGTGTGGCAAGTGTGTGAGCCTGTGAGTGTGGCAAGTGTGTGAGCCTGTGAGTGTGGCAAGTGTGTGAGCCTGTGAGTGTGGCAAGTGTGTGAGCCTGTCAGTGTGGCCTGTGAGTGTGGCAAGTGTGTGAGCCTGTGAGTGTGGCAAGTGTGTGAGCCTGTGAGTGTGGCCTGTGAGTGTGGCAAGTGTGTGAGCCTGTGAGTGTGGCAAGTGTGTGAGCCTGTGAGTGTGGCAAGTGTGTGAGCCTGTGAGTGTGGCAAGTGTGTGAGTGTGGCAAGTGTGTGAGTCTGTGAGTGGGCAAGTGTGTGAGCCTGTGAGTGTGGCAAGTGTGTGTGTGTGGCAAGTGTATGAGCCTGTGAGTGTGGCAAGTGTGTGAGTGTGGCAAGTGTGTGAGCCTGTGAGTGTGGCAAGTGTGTGAGTGTGGCAAGTGTGTGAGTGTGGCAAGTGTGTGAGCCTGTGATTGTGGCAAGTGTGTGAGCCTGTGAGTGTGGCAAGTGTGTGTGGGTGGGTGAGGCCACGCCTTTAAGAGTGGGAGGGTGAGATACCTTACTTGGCAGATTCTCTTACGTGTAAACAAGAAAAGAGACCTATTAATTGCTGCCGGTCAGTACCTTCAAACGTTAAGTGGTTACACACACGTATGTGATCTCACGGATGTAATTCCATGCTCTAGTTTGTGCGATAAATATTATGGCAAATCATGTTTATGGGTAGTTGACCCCACTCAGTGTGCTTGTGATTAGAGGTCATGGCTAGAGACTGGGAAGGGGAGGAGGGGTCATGCTGCTGAGGTTTAGGCCACTCTGAGAACACTTCTGGTGCCTCCCCAGGTGAACATGTGGCATCTTGAAGGGACAGATCATGTCTGATAGTAGATATTACAAGTGATTGTGGAGTGGTCGTGCAAGGAAGAGGTCTGGTGCAACCTCGGAGAGGATGGATTGCATGCACCTTCAGAAAGTAGGCTTCCTCGGAACCATCGGAACCATGGAACCCTCAGAACCCCTTTTAGATTTGCTGAAGAGGCACCTAGGTCACGAGTTGATTTCTAAACTTCTGACCTTAAGGTGCTTCAGATTGATTAAGGAGTTTCTTGAACTGTCTAGCCTGTGCAGTGTGTTGGTCAAAGTAACCCAAAATTCAGGGGGGGGGGGGGGGTTAATGCCTACACCCCTCTAAATGAAAAGTCCAGAATAGATCCCTACCCACCACACACACACACACACACACTTATGCATGTGACTGTCTAGCCAACGCAGCCTTTGTGGCACATGTATATGTAGTGACATCAGTCACGCCAGTTTTCACTTGAATATGGCGACAGCTGTCCCAGTGGAAATTGGACAATGAAATATTTTGAGTGCTGTTATTAATGCACGCCCACACACACACACACACACACACACACTTACCTATGTATGAATGTTACAGGTTCAACAGGATGCACCCTATCCTGCACGTATGCTCGTACCAGAGGTTCCACGTAGGCATAGACATTGTGTTGCTGCAGGACACTCTGCAGCAACAGGACACTCTGCAGCAACAGGACACGCTGTAGTGACAGGACAACATCAAGTACAATCTTCCATCTCTACACTTTCCAAAAGTCCACCTACATGTAGCACTCAAATAGACATCACAGCAGAAGCCCCTCCCACTAACGTTTTTATGAGCCTTCCTTCATTGACCTCCCCCAAAGTAAATGACCTCTCCGGCCCACATCATGTCCTAACCGCCGGAAAGAAGCCTGCACTGGGCACCTTTGTCTCCGTCCAGGCCCAGCCACAGAACCTTGACCCAACCCGCCAGCGAATGTTGGACCGAGCGAACAAGGCACGTCTCTACTTTCTGCGTCAGAGTGGCCCTAACAAGTTCCTGATTGGTGGGGACTCTTATGACAGTCGTTTCCATGTCAGCATAGGTCCACAGGTATGTGATGTATGTGATGCACATGTGTGTGTGTGTGTCCATGTCAGCATAGGTCCACAGGTATGTGATGCACATGTGTGTGTGTGTGTGATAGTTTCCATGCCAACATGGGTATACAGGTATGTGGTGTGTGTGTCAACTGTTTCCATGCCAACATGGGTACACAGGTATGTAGTGTGTGTATGTCTACTGTTTCCATGCCAACATGGGTATACAGGTATGTAGTGTGTGTATGTCTACTGTTTCCATGCCAACATGGGTATACAGGTATGTGGTGTGTGTGTCAACTGTTTCCATGCCAACATGGGTATACAGGTATGTAGTGTGTGTATGTCTACTGTTTCCATGCCAACATGGGTATACAGGTATGTAGTGTGTGTATGTCTACTGTTTCCATGCCAACATGGGTATACAGGTATGTAGTGTGTGTATGTCTACTGTTTCCATGCCAACATGGGTATACAGGTATGTGGTGTGTGTGTCAACTGTTTCCATGCCAACATGGGTATACAGGTATGTAGTGTGTGTATGTCTACTGTTTCCATGCCAACATGGGTATACAGGTATGTAGTGTGTGTATGTCTACTGTTTCCATGCCAACATGGGTATACAGGTATGTGGTGTGTGTGTCAACTGTTTCCATGCCAACATGGGTATACAGGTATGTAGTGTGTGTATGTCTACTGTTTCCATGCCAACATGGGTATACAGGTATGTAGTGTGTGTATGTCTACTGTTTCCATGCCAACATGGGTATACAGGTATGTAGTGTGTGTATGTCTACTGTTTCCATGCCAACATGGGTATACAGGTATGTGGTGTGTGTGTCAACTGTTTCCATGCCAACATGGGTATACAGGTATGTAGTGTGTGTATGTCTACTGTTTCCATGCCAACATGGGTATACAGGTATGTAGTGTGTGTATGTCTACTGTTTCCATGCCAACATGGGTATACAGGTATGTGGTGTGTGTGTCAACTGTTTCCATGCCAACATGGGTACACAGGTATGTGGTGTGTGTGTCTACTGTTTCCATGCCAACATGGGTATACAGGTATGTAGTGTGTGTGTCTACTGTTTCCATGCCAACATGGGTATACAGGTATGTGGTGTGTGTGTCTACTGTTTCCATGCCAACATGGGTATACAGGTATGTGGTGTGTGTATGTATACTGTTTCCATGCCAACATGAGTACACAGGTGTGTGGTGTCTATGGATAGTTGACATTGAGACTGCAGGATCTGCATCTTTAACAGGAATTGTGATAGACGCCAATTAGTCAATAGCAATTTTAGTGAAGACTTGTCCGCTAAAGGAATAGTTAGTTGATTTTGAAGTCTTTATATGACAGTATTGGCACTTCTAGAAATGAGAGTGCTTAAATAAGAATCCCATGCCAAAGTTTATAGCTCTGCCTAACTCTAATAACATAAGCTAGCTAGCGTGTCTAACAACATAAGCTAGCTAGCGTGTCTAACAACATAAGCTAGCTAGCGTGTCTAATAGCTAGCGTGTCTAACAACATAAGCTAGCTAGCGTGTCTAACAACATAAGCTAGCTAGCGTGTCTAACAACATAAGCTAGCTAGCGTGTCTAACAACATAAGCTCAGCTAGCGTGTCTAACAACATAAGCTAGCTAGCTCTGTCTAACAACATAAGCTAGCTAGCGTGTCTAACAACATAAGCTAGCTAGCGTGTCTAACAACATAAGCTAGCTAGCTCTGTAACAACATAAGCTAGCTAGCTCTGTCTAACAACATAAGCTGTCTAACAACATAAGCTAGCTAGCGTGTCTAACAACATAAGCTAGCTAGCGTGTCTAACAACATAAGCTAGCTAGCTCTGTCTAACAACATAAGCTAGCTAGCGTGTCGAACAACATAAGCTAGCTAGCGTGTCGAACAACATAAGCTAGCTAGCGTGTCTAACAACATAAGCTAGTTAGCGTGTCTAACAACATAAGCTAGCTAGCGTGTCTAACAACATAAGCTAGCTAGCGTGTAACAACATAAGCTAGCTAGCGTGTCTAACAACATAAGCTAGCTAGCGTGTCTAACAACATAAGCTAGCTAGCGTGTCTAACAACATAAGCTAGCTAGCTATGCAATGAAAATTATTCGCGTACAAAATTCATTGCTAGCGCTTGGCATCATCCAGCGTCTAGTGCTTCCTTAAGCTCAGGTAAAGCCTCTACATTCCATCGCGCATGTTTCTTTAAGAGAAGGAGCATCACAAAAGTCAATTGTTAGTTAAACATTGCCTCAACATCGAAGATAGCCTTTTGAGATCGAGAAGCACGAACTCCAAACGGCCACTAAAGCGTGGCAGACTAGATTGTTTTCATAATCTGGTTGCCAAGGCATTGCTTTTGCCTTAGGGCAGATGATATTGTTGAAGCTCTTCAAACTCTAGAATGGTTTTTTCTTTCTTGTACTAGATCACTTGATAATAGCTCCACCCTGACCCCTGCATTATAATAGACACAGTGGTTTAAGGGTGTGGTAGTAACACATTGAGACCACTACCCCCTGTAGCAAACATCTCATGGTTAAGGGGTCTAATTTGTCTAGCGTCATGACAACTGCATGCATTGAAATGAGTGAACTCAACAGACCAGTCCTTCTAGCTGCATACCCACCAAAGTGCCCCAAATTGTGATCTCAGGTGTCCAAGTGACGTAAAGAACCTCAGGGGGGTTTAAACAAATTCTGGTTACGACTTTAGAGCTCCATAGATCTGCACACTTCACTGTATGAAGTATAGACTAGATATCTTGCTCAAAAGAGAGGTCTCTCTGTGTGCTCTCTTTTGATACTAAAATATTTGGATGATAACCAGGTCCCAGTTACTGCAGGTACCTCAGAACAGAAGGGTTATGTCAAAGTGCTAGCAGTGGCTAGTGTTTTCATTAGACGTGTGAGTGCGTGGGTGAAGGTGCGTGGGTGAAATAGGTTTTCAACGTATATACGCATGACCCCATGACCCCGTTTAGCGCCTAATGAAAACACTCTTATTGTAAAGTAGGACTTCCTCTCTGGCACTGGTGCTAATTTCAGTGTCTAACACTTGACAGGAGTTAAGACGTGTTGCAAAATCATGCACTAGATTTTTTAACCCCCACCTTAGCTGCAGTCACTTGGGCATGGTTACACCTATCCATTTATATCAAAAGAGAGCACACAATCAGGATATCCAGTGAGGATATCCAGTGAGGATATCCAGTGAGGTGTGCAGAATTTATGAACTCTAAAGTCATGACCACAAGTTTTTAGCACCTTCTATTTTATGGTATGGTCTCCCTTTTAAGTGGCCAATCAGATGCTATCAAAATCACATGTTCATATGTAAAACCACGGATTTTCCAAGGGAGTGCTCTAAGCCAGGTGCTAAGTAACATAATTACCACCTGTATCTAACCAATCAAATCACCCCACCATACTGGCTCTTGTCAAATGTTACATATGAAGGGAATGATGACATTTGCTTTCCCACCATGCACCCTTTACCCCCTCTAGGGGTTAGACACCATTCACCTGTACCCCCTCTAGGGGTTAGACACCATTCACCTGTACCCCCTCTAGGAGTTAGAGAAGCTTCTGACATGTACCCATATCCCTTCTAGGGATTAGGGTTCTCACCATGCACCCATACCCCCTCTAGGGATTAGAGAAACTTTTCACCATGCACCCTCACACCCTCTAGGGATTAGAGAAGCTTCTCACCATGTATCCATACCCCCTCTAGGGATTAGATGCACCAATACCCCCTCTAGGGATTAGGGAAGCTTCTCACCATGCACCCACACACCCTCTAGGGATTAGAAGCTTCTCACCATGCACCCCCTCTAGGGATTAGAGAAGTCTCTCATGTTGATAGCTTTCTTCTCTCTTTGGTTTCTTTTCCCTGAACAAGTCCAATGCTCTGTCACAACTCTTCCCGAGACTGTCCTGGAATGTCACTTGTGAGAGTGTCTGGCTAAACATCATGGATACCAGAATCAGGGCTAGAACTACAGCTAAAGGGGTATTCAACTAGGGCTAGAGTTCTAGGGCAAGAAACATCCTGTGGTAGTCGCAAGCATCCTGGGAATCGTAGAATGCCCAGTATGTAGTGGCTGTGGGCAACCCTTGGGGTGCGATTGGCAGTATATTTTAGGCCCAAGTGCTAAGGTTAGTGTGTTCTGGGACTAATAGGTGTCTAAAGCCAGAGTCTAGGACTAGTTTGCCTAGGGTCAGGGTCTAGAGCATGTGCTAGGGCTAGGATGTATCTAGAGCCAGGGTGTAGGACTAGGGTGTGTCTAGGGCCAGGGTCTAGGGCAGAGCCAGGGTCTAGGGCTAGCGTGTGTCTAGGGCCAGGGTCTAGTGCTAGGGCAAGTGTCTAGGGCAGAGCCAGGGTCTAGGGCTAGCGTGTTTCTAGGGCCAGGGATCTGATCAGAATGTGCCCTTATGAGGAGCATCTGCTCAAGACTAGATTCAGCAGACTTGTGGCACGATGGAACCCAGGTCCCCACGTGTCAGGCCAGGACCCCACAGTTTATTGGTCCAAGTGCTTGATCCAAATGGTCATTAGTCAGAGTTTTCATGTCAGCCTGATCTCTTAGGTGAAGGGTTCTACTTACATTGCTAAACTGAGCAGGTGGCTTAGACTGTCAGTGATGTGAGCAAGAAGCAGGCCATGAATGAAGCTACTCGTTGCATCGCATGGCACTCAACCGATAATGCTGTATAACAAGAGCTTGGTAGATCACCAGACCCACTGACAGTCCCGGGAGATTTGTAGATGTCGTGGTTTCAAAGCTGTTGCCCACGTGCAGTGCTCTAGCTATGCTTCCCTATTAGACGTGCAGGGACACTGAAGTTGGTCGGGCATGGTGGCTCCTGGATGTCCACCGCAGCACTGGATGAGCACTGCATTGGAAATGAGGGGGTGCTTCCTGTCAAGTTGGTAGGGTTCTGTTGGCACATGGTCTTACAGACAATGTGGTTTCTATTTGAGTTGTGTGAATGGTTTCTCACAACAGTCAGATGTGAATATGTACATGTACAGGTGGTGCCCTGCACTGACACATGCACATGTACAGGTGGTGTCCTGCACTGACACATGTACAGGTGGTGTCCTGCACTGACACATGTACATGTACAGGTGGTGCCCTGCACTGACACATGTACAGGTGGTGTCCTGCACTGACACATGTACATGTACAGGTGGTGCCCTGCACTGACACATGTACAGGTGGTGTCCTGCACTGATACATGTACAGGTGGTGTCCTGCACTGACACATGTACAGGTGGTGTCCTGCACTGATACATGTACAGGTGGTGCCCTGCACTGACACATGTACATGTACAGGTGGTGCCCTGCACTGGTACATGTACATGTACAGGTGATGTCCTGCACTGACACATGTACATGTGGTGTCCTTCACTGACACATGTACAGTGGTGTCCTGCACTGTCACATGTACAGTGGTGTCCTGCACTGATACATGTACATACATGTACATGTACAGGTGGTGTCCTGCACTGACACATGTAATAATACCCCTTGAATATTCCTAGCCTTATGGTGATAGGATCCATGGTGTATAGTCAGTCAGTCACCCTCACTAGGGAGGGGCACACACTAGCTAGACCCATGGTTACATTCAGTCACCCTCACTAGGGGCACACACTAGCTAGACCCATGGTTACATTCAGTCACCCTCACTTGGGGACACACACTAGCTAGACCCATGGTTACATTCAGTCACCCTCACTAGGGGCACACACTAGCTAGACCCATGGTTACATTCAGTCACCCTCACTAGGGGACACACTAGCTAGACCCATGGTTACATTCAGTCACCCTCACTAGGGGACACACACTAGCTAGACCCATGGTTACATTCAGTCACCCTCACTAGGGGCACACACTAGCTAGACCCATGGTTACATTCAGTCACCCTCACTAGGGACACACACTAGCTAGACCCATGGTTACATTCAGTCACCCTCACTAGGGGCACACACTAGCTAGACCCATGGTTACATTCAGTCACCCTCACTAGGGACACACACTAGCTAGACCCATGGTTACATTCAGTCACCCTCACTAGGGGACACACTAGCTAGACCCATGGTTACATTCAGTCACCCTCACTAGGGGCACACACTAGCTAGACCCATGGTTACATTCAGTCACCCTCACTAGGGGACACACACTAGCTAGACCCATGGTTACATTCAGTCACCCTCACTAGGGGCACACACTAGCTAGACCCATGGTTACATTCAGTCACCCTCACTAGGGGACACACACTAGCTAGACCCATGGTTACATTCAGTCACCCTCACTAGGGGCACACACTAGCTAGACCCATGGTTACATTCAGTCACCCTCACTAGGGGCACACACTAGCTAGACCCATGGTTACATTCAGTCACCCTCACTAGGGGCACACACTAGCTAGACCCATGGTTACATTCAGTCACCCTCACTAGGGGCACACACTAGCTAGACCCATGGTTACATTCAGTCACCCTCACTAGGGGCACACACTAGCTAGACCCATGGTTACATTCAGTCACCCTCACTAGGGGCACACACTAGCTAGACCCATGGTTACATTCAGTCACCCTCACTAGGGGCACACACTAGCTAGACCCATGGTTACATTCAGTCACCCTCACTAGGGGCACACACTAGCTAGACCCATGGTTACATTCAGTCACCCTCACTAGGGGCACACACTAGCTAGACCCATGGTTACATTCAGTCACCCTCACTAGGGGACACACACTAGCTAGACCCATGGTTACATTCAGTCACCCTCACTAGGGAGGGGCACACACTAGCTAGACCCATGGTTACATTCAGTCACCCTCACTAGGGGCACACACTAGCTAGACCCATGGTTACATTCAGTCACCCTCACTAGGGGCACACACTAGCTAGACCCATGGTTACATTCAGTCACCCTCACTAGGGGCACACACTAGCTAGACCCATGGTTACATTCAGTCACCCTCACTAGGGGCACACACTAGCTAGACCCATGGTTACATTCAGTCACCCTCACTAGGGGGGACACACTAGCTAGACCCATGGTTACATTCAGTCCCCCTCACTAGGGGCACACACTAGCTAGACCCATGGTTACATTCAGTCACCCTCACTAGGACACACACTAGCTAGACCCATGGTTACATTCAGTCACCCTCACTAGGACACACACTAGCTAGACCCATGGTTACATTCAGTCACCCTCACTAGGGGACACACACTAGCTAGACCCATGGTTACATTCAGTCACCCTCACTAGGGGCACACACTAGCTAGACCCATGGTTACATTCAGTCACCCTCACTAGGGGCACACACTAGCTAGACCCATGGTTACATTCAGTCACCCTCACTAGGGGCACACACTAGCTAGACCCATGGTTACATTCAGTCACCTTCACTAGGGGCACACACTAGCTAGACCCATGGTTACATTCAGTCACCCTCACTAGGGGCACACACTAGCTAGACCCATGGTTACATTCAGGCACCCTCACTAGGGACACACACTAGCTAGACCCATGGTTACATTCAGTCACCCTCACTAGGGGCACACACTAGCTAGACCCATGGTTACATTCAGTCACCCTCACTAGGGGCACACACTAGCTAGACCCATGGTTACATTCAGTCACCCTCACTAGGGGGGACACACTAGCTAGACCCATGGTTACATTCAGTCCCCCTCACTAGGGGGCACGCACTAGCTAGACCCATGGTTACATTCAGTCACCCTCACTAGTGACACACACTAGCTAGACCCATGGTTACATTCAGTCACCCTCACTAGGGGACACACTAGCTAGACCCATGGTTACATTCAGTCACCCTCACTAGGGGCACACACTAGCTAGACCCATGGTTACATTCAGTCACCCTCACTAGGGAGGGGCACACACTAGCTAGACCCATGGTTACATTCAGTCACCCTCACTAGGGGCACACACTAGCTAGACCCATGGTTACATTCAGTCACCCTCACTAGGGGGGCACACACTAGCTAGACCCATGGTTACATTCAGTCACCCTCACTAGGGGGGCACACACTAGCTAGACCCATGGTTACATTCAGTCACCCTCACTAGGGGCACACACTAGCTAGACCCATGGTTACATTCAGTCACCCTCACTAGGGGCACACACTAGCTAGACCCATGGTTACATTCAGGCACCCTCACTAGGGGCACACACTAGCTAGACCCATGGTTACATTCAGAACATTTGCCACCATGATATTCAGAGCGTGATTATATATGTCCACAAGTCTGGGCCCTATAATTTGACTGATTCTGATTATCCTCCTTACCTCCCCTTATGTACGACCTAAAAGAACCTCTCTCTCTCTCTTCCCCTCTCCTCACTAGTGCAGTATAGTTGCTAGGCTGCACACACCCTCCAGGTGTTATGGTTCTGAAGGCAAGAGCTGACTGTTCAGACATCTCTTGTACAAGTTAAATTATGTGAAATTGGAACTATAACAGCCACTGGAAGTAGTCCAGACATTGCACTTTAGTATTTTGACACTCTGTGGTCAATTACATACATAGCTTAAAGTTATCCTAACTCCTTCAATTGTTGACTACGAGTTACCTGCTACCTTTCACATCCTCTGTTGCCGATGTATTTATAAACTCATCCTAGTTCCATTCTGAGATCATAGTTCCTTTCTGACGTCCTAATTCATTCCTAGATCCTAGTTCCATTCTGAGATCCTATTCTGTAGGTGATTTTGCGTTGACCTGTCGCGTCTCTCTCTCCGCTCATTAAACTTTTTGTTTTTAAGACGAGAGGAAAATGAACAAATATTAAAAAAATAATGTTCTAATTTAATTTAAGGAGTTCTCTTTAATTTTAACTAAAAAGCAAGAAACCTTAAAGTATTTGATGTCAGCTGACAGTAGTCGTATGACTATTTGGGAACATCATTCCTCACTGGAGGTGCGGCTAGTGCTGGATGATGTGGGGTGTGGCTAGAGCCAGATGATCTGGGGTGGAGGCAGGGCCAGGGCTAGATTATCTGGAGGCAGGGCTAGGGCTAGATGATCTGGAGTCAGGCCCTGAAGGCTCCTCCAAGGGTGTTGAAGTGGCATGGAGCTCCATATGTGTGCATGCACTGTTGCATGCCTTCTCGGTATTCTCGTCACCATGACTACCAAAGTGCATGATGTGAGGTCAGGTTGCAGGTTCTAAGCATTGTTGTAAGAACTCGGGCATGGGCAGATGAGACCTCTGCACTCTTCTCTGTCTCACCTTTTTTCTCTCTCCTCTCTCTCCTCTCTCACCTCTCTCCTCTCTCTCCTCTCCTCTCTCTCTCACCTCTCCTCTCTCTCCTCTCTCTCCTCTCTCCTCTCTCTCCTCTCCTCTCTCTCTCACCTCTCCTCTCTCTCCTCTCTCTCCTCTCTCTCCTCTCTCTCCTCTCCACTCACCTCTCTCTCCTCTCCACTCACCTCTCTCATTTCTCTCTTCCCCCTCTCCTCTTCCCCACCTCATTCTCACCTCATTTTCTCATTTGAAGAATGTAGTTCTTGCTGTAGCGCTAAGGCGTCATTTAGTTGGGTGTGCCCCTCGAATCATTTGAAGGTTGCTGTCTCTCTCTCCACACACACAAACTATCTCTCTAAAAAAAATAGAGGCTGATTTTCTATCTTCTTGTTGCACAGTCGACTGCACACACTACACACAAATGTCCTCATAATTGTTTTGTCACTTGTGTGACCCTTACCTTATGTGATTATGTGAGTAAGTAGTGTGGATGCATCTTGTGTGACCCTTTACCTTATGTGAGTAAGCTGTGTGGGTACATCTTGTGACCCTTTACCATATGGTGTATGGTGTATGCTTACTTCTTGTGACCCTTTACCATATGAGTGTAAGTTGTGTGGATGCATCTTGTGTGACCCTTTACCTTATGTGAGTAACTGATGTGCATGTGAGTGACCCTTTGCCTTTTGTGAGTAAGTATATAGTGCAAGGGCTAGGGCTGTGTACAGACATTTTGTGAGGGGGGGGGGTGGCGAAACAGAGGAGGGCAAAGGGCCTGATCCAGTCATAAGCTATTAAAATCTCAAAAACAACGAGTGCTCATATATCTTGTGTGACCTTTAGCTTATGAGGATGAGTTGAGTGCATGCATCTAATATGACCCTTTACTTTATCTTGAGTAAGTAGTGTGCATGTATCCTGTGAGACCCCTTACCTTATATGTGAGTGGGCATGACAAAAGGCAAACTGTGTAATTATTAATTGTTGCTTTGTTGTTTGTTTGTTTGCATGATGTTTAGACTTGCAGCTGCAACAAGGCCCAGTGTGTTCATCTGCTGTTTGTGATGCTGAGAGTGCTAAAGGTGAAACACAGTAGTGCTATGCTGTGGTCAAAACAACTCCGGAACTATGAGGTAGGTCATGTGATTTTGAGGTTGGTCATGTGACCATTTGATGCATGTCGAGTATAACTGCATTTTTTAGGGTTTTGTGGGGTTTTTTAGCAACTCTTTCCCCTTAAAGCTAAAATTTGAGAGGGTTATAGTTCATGGATACAAAGAGGGTGTGGCCATCCACATGTGAAATTTGGGGAGAAGTCTCATTATATAAACAAGTTCAGTTTTGAGGGAATTCTTGTCTCCATGACTCTGCTAGCTGCTGCTCAGATGACTGGCCTCTTGTCTCCATGACTCTGCTAGCTGCTGCTCAGATGGCTGGCTTCTGAGAAGTGAGAAGATTAGGATCGGCAATGAAAAATGATAAAAATGATTTTCCATTTTTTTCCATGGTCATAGCATGTTAGTGCGGAGGGTGAAGCCATGCCTACGTGGGCATGACCCTTCTCCCAGATTCTAACCCCGGTTTTTAGCCTATCTGGTTACCTGTAAATCTAGAAACCAGCTAACCCACGTCGGTTTACAATCCTAATTAAATTGAAGTGGGCAGGAAAATGGCTGTATGTTGACATGTAGATTGCTGACATATAAATTTTGAAGAACAGCAAAGAGATATTAAAATAACCTCAATAATCAACTTCAATTTTTATTCACTCGATGTTTTGACTAGATGCTCAAGTCTTCATCAGGAATAAGATACATCCTTTGAGAATTCCAATCTTTATAAATTATATTGAACAGGGGGAGGGAGGGGGTGGGGATCTCCCTTTGGTGAGTGTGTATTAGAATAAGCCAAGACCCCACCCACCCTGGCTAGGACCAACGATAGCAGAGCAATGTGTGACTTCCACAATATGCATAATCAGTCTTGCATATCCTCTGGAGAAGTCTTTATTTGTTACTGACACCACTTTGACTGCCTGCCATTAGTGCTCTGCTGTCCACACACACCCCTAAGGTGGAGAGTTTGCTTGGAGAGTTCCGCACAAGAGTCAACCAGAGAACAGCTACCCCGAGAAAATCCCGTCGGAAGTTCAACTTTCTGAGGCCAAGTCCTGATCCATCCAATGCAGAGAGTGGGCCCAATTCTGGACAGCCCTCCCCTGGGGGTTCACATGACGAACTTTCCCCTCCCGGCAGTCCCGGGAATGATGACCAAACACACCTCAAGAGTGAGTGGTTGTGAAGGCGGGGTTCTTAGTTACATTATAAGCACTCTCCTGACCTCGTACAGCAAGCTCCCACCTGTCGGAAGCCTTTTTCTAGGATAGGCTGGGTACATGTAGCTAGCACCCACCATGCTGTTCTCAGTGGTCTAGGATTAGGCTGGGTGCATGTAGCTAGCACCCACCATGCTGTTCTCAGTGGTCTAGGATTAGGCTGGGTGCATGTAGCTAGCACACACCATGCTGTTCTCAGTGGTCTAGGATTAGGCTGGGTGCATGTAGCTAGCACCCACCATGCTGTTCTCAGTGGTCTAGGATTAGGCTGGGTACATGTAGCTAGCACCCACCATGCTGTTCTAAGTGGTCTAGGATTAGGCTGGGTGCATGTAGCTAGCACCCACCATGCTGTTCTCAGTGGTCTAGGATTAGGCTGGGTGCATGTAGCTAGCACCCACCATGCTGTTCTCAGTGGTCTAGGATTAGGCTGGGTACATGTAGCTAGCACCCACCATGCTGTTCTAAGTGGTCTAGGATTAGGCTGGGTGCATGTAGCTAGCACCCACCATGCTGTTCTAAGTGGTCTAGGATTAGGCTGGGTGCATGTAGCTAGCACCCACCATGCTGTTCTCAGTGGTCTAGTATTAGGCTGGGTGCATGTAGCTAGCACCCACCATGCTGTTCTCAGTGGTCTAGGATTAGGCTGGTGCATGTAGCTAGCACCCACCATGCTGTTCTCAGTGGTCTAGGATTAGGCTGGGTGCATGTAGCTAGCACACACCATGCTGTTCTCAATGGTCTAGGATTAGGCTGGGTACATGTAGCTAGCACCCACCATGCTGTTCTCAGTGGTCTAGGATTAGGCTGGGTGCATGTAGCTAGCACCCACCATGCTGTTCTCAGTGGTCTAGGATTAGGCTGGGTGCATGTAGCTAGCACCCACCATGCTGTTCTCAGTGGTCTAGGATTAGGCTGGGTGCATGTAGCTAGCACCCACCATGCTGTTCTCAGTGGTCTAGGATTAGGCTGGGTGCATGTAGCTAGCACACACCATGTTGTTCTCAGTGGTCTAGGATTAGGCTGGGTGCATGTAGCTAGCACCCACCATGCTGTTCTCAGTGGTCTAGGATTAGGCTGGGTACTTAGCTAGCACACACCATGCTGTTCTCAGTGGTCTAGGATTAGGCTGGGTACATGTAGCTAGCACCCACCATGCTGTTCTCAGTGGTCTAGGATTAGGCTGGGTGCATGTAGCTAGCACCCACCATGCTGTTCTCAGTGGTCTAGGATTAGGCTGGGTGCATGTAGCTAGCACCCACCATGCTGTTCTCAGTGGTCTAGGATTAGGCTGGGTGCATGTAGCTAGCACACACCATGCTGTTCTCAGTGGTCTAGGATTAAGCTGGGTGCATGTAGCTAGCACCCACCATGCTGTTCTCAGTGGTCTAGGATTAGGCTGGGTGCATGTAGCTAGCACCCACCATGCTGTTCTCAGTGGTCTAGGATTAGGCTGGGTGCATGTAGCTAGCACCCACCATGCTGTTCTAAGTGGTCTAGGATTAGGCTGGGTGCATGTAGCTAGCACCCACCATGCTGTTCTCAGTGGTCTAGGATTAGGCTGGGTGCATGTAGCTGGCACCCTCTAGGATTAGGCTGGTGTGGGTTGTATTTACTCTCTCCCCCTTTATATACCCACCTCTGCCTTAGGGGCTCCCTCCAGAGAAGATCTGCTTGAGGGCAAGGCGATGGATGAGGAGGGAGGCATGGAGGAGGAGCACCAGCAGGAAGCCGGGGGTGGAGATAGTGACAAGGAAGAGGACATCTGTCCGATATGCCTGAACGAACTCGTTGAGGGTGAAGACCTGTTGATCTGCCCTGGCTGTAGCAACCGCCTCCACCAGCACTGCATGGATATCTGTGAGCTATCTTAGCCTGCTTTCAGTTGGTTAAGTATATTCACTTTTTTTTATGGATAAAGAGCAGTAGAGCAGAGCATGGCTACCATTAGACTCTACGCAGTCTCCTAGTTGCAGTGCAGTGCCGCCAAATGTTACAGGGAGGCCAGTTACTCCAGGCTAGGGACAGTTATTGTGAACTGGTTATTGTGGGCCATTTATTCCTGGAGGCTAGTTACTGAGGGCCAGTTATTATGGGCTGGTCACTGTGGGCCAGTTATTCCGTCTAGTTACTTAGAGACAGTTATTCCAGGATAGTTACTTGGGACCAGTTATTCCAGGCTAGTTACTTAGAGACAGTTATTCAGGCTGGTTACTTAGGACCAGTTATTCCAGGATAGTTACTATTAGGACCAGTTATTCCAGGATAGTTACTATTAGGACCAGTTATTCCAGGATAGTTACTTAGGATCAGTTATTCCAGGATAGTTACTTAGGGCCAGGTATTCCAGGATAGTTACTTAGGGCCAGGTATTCCAGGATAGTTACTTAGGATCAGTTATTCCAGGATAGTTACTTAGGACCAGTTATTCCAGGATAGTTACTTAGGACCAGTTATTCCAGGATAGTTACTTAGGACCAGTTATTCCAGGATAGTTACTAAGGACCAGTTATTCCAGGATAGTTACTTAGGACCAGTTATTCCAGGATAGTTACTTAAAACCAGTTATTCCAGGATAGTTACTTAGGACAAGTTATTCCAGGATGGTTACTTAGGGCCAGATATTCCAGGATAGTTACTTAGGGCCAGGATGGTTACTTAGGACCAGTTATTCCAGGATAGTTACTTAGGATCAGTTATTCCAGGATAGTTACTAAGGACCAGTTATTCCAGGATAGTTACTTAGGGCCAGTTATTCCAGGATAGTTACTAAGGACCAGTTATTCCAGGATAGTTACTTAGGGCCAGTTATTCCAGGATAGTTACTTAGGGCCAGGTATTCCAGGATAGTTACTTAGAGACAGTTATTCAGGCTGATTACTTAGGACCAGTTATTCCAGGATAGTTACTTAGTGCCAGGTATTCCAGGATAGTTACTAAGGACCAGTTATTCCAGGATAGTTACTTAGGCCAGGTATTCCAGGATAGTTACTTAGGGACAGGTATTCCAGGATAGTTACTTAGGACCAGTTATTCCAGGATAGTTACTTAGGACCAGTTATTCCAGGATAGTTACTTAGGACCCATTATTCCAGGCTAGTTACTAAGGACCAGTTATTCCAGGATAGTTACTTAGGACCAGTTATTCCAGGATAGTTACTTAGGACCCATTATTCCAGGCTAGTTACTAAGGACCAGTTATTCCAGGATAGTTACTTAGGACCCATTATTCCAGGATAGTTACTTAGAGACAGTTATTCCAGGATAGTTACATAGGGCCAGTTATTCCAGGCTAGTTACTTAGGGCCAGGTATTCCAGGATAGTTACATAGGACCAGTTATTCCAGGATAGTTACTAAGGACCAGTTATTCCAGGATAGTTACATAGGGCCAGTTATTCCAGGATAGTTACTAAGGACCAGTTATTCCAGGCTAGTTACTTAGGACCAGTTATTCCAGGATAGTTACTTAGGGCCAGGTATTCCAGGATAGTTACTTAGGACCAATTATTCCAGGATGGTTACTTAGGGCCAGGTATTCCAGGATAGTTACTTAGGACCAATTATTCCAGGATAGTTACTTAGGACCAGTTATTCCAGGATGGTTACTTAGGGCCAGGTATTCCAGGATAGTTACTTAGGGCCAGGATAGTTACTTAGGACAACCAGTTATTGTGGTCTGGTTACTGAGAGCAGTTATTGTCATACAGTAATTCACAATGTACATATACTGTACAGCTTTTCTCTCAATACTTGACCAGTGCCATTGTTCAAGAACGTTTTTGTCCTAGTCAAGTCCACTATCACCAGCTGACCACCTGGTTCATAAATACGTGACTCTTTTACAGCAGCTTAAGCATTACTATAGGGACCAACGTATGGAGGATTGCTTCAACCTTCCTCAGGTGATCAGTGTTGTGACTATGATCTTTATTGCCATGGTAATCACCCAGGGGCCATGGAGGAGCGGATGAAGAACGAGCAGGTTCACTGTCCTGTCTGTCGTGTTCTCTGGCCTTATACTTTGACCTCACCTTCGGGACAGTACGTCCCAGACATAATGCCTGTCAGTGTCCCTGTGGAGGGCATGGTCATGACTGGTGTTAAGGCCGGTTGTGGAGGAGGTGCTGGGATGGCAGCATTGAGTCAAGATAAAATTTCTCTTCTTGCATCTTTGAGAGAGGTAAAGTGGATTTCTTTGGACCAACAGGGGGAGGGTGTGAGGGTGACAATGTAACTCTATGGGGACACACACTGGACCAACACCACATTGGGTGGAGTGGGTTGACAATAGCTCTATGGGGACACACACTGGACCAACACCACACTGGGTTGAGGCAGGTTGAAATAGGTTGACAAGAGCTCTATGGGGACACACACTGGACCAACACCACACTGGGTTGAGACAGGTTGAAATAGGTTGACAATAGCTCTATGGGGACACACACTGGGCCTACAGCACATTGGGTTGTGCTATCCAATAAACTGGTACTCGGAGGTCACACACCACCATGAAGAAGTTGATTCCTGCTGCGTGTAGAGAGGCAACCTCTCACTCATGTCTGCCGTTCTTGTCCAGGTGTTTGGTGCGTCTTCCAGCGCCATCCATGTCGACTCTCTCTTCTCCTCCGACTGGAAGGCCAGGGAGACAGCTCTCTCCTTCATATCTCGGGAAGCCGTCTCTCTCCTACTTCCATGCATGAGCTCCTCTAGAGAAAACCTCCTGTCCAACTTCCCACTGGACTCCTCCTTGCAGCTGAAGGAGGTTGCCCCTCAGACTGACGTCCACAAAGTTCAGCGAGTGTGCATGGATGTTGTGAGGCATGCTTGCGGGGACTCAGTGCTGAAGGTCTTCCTGGCTTCACTGGTGAGGCTAACTCACATAATGTTGTTCTCCAGTTTGTTGTTGTTGTCTTATTTGTTGTTGTCTTATTTGTTGTTGTCTTATTTGTTGTTGTTGTCATTTGTTGCTGTTGTCTTATTTGTGTCTTATTTGTTGTTGTCTTATTTGTTGTTGTCTTTGTCGTTGTCTTATTTGTTGTTACTGTTCTCCTGTTTGGTGTCTTATTTTTGTCTTATTTGTTGTTGTCTTTCCTTATTTGTTGTTGTTGTCTTATTTGTTCTTATTTGTTGTCTTGTCTTATTTGTTGTTGTCTTATTTGTTTTGTGTTGTTGTCTTTGTTGTTGTCCATTTGTTATTGTCATTTTTGTTGTTGTCCTGTTTGTTGTTGTCCTGTTGGTTGTTGTTAATGTTGTTGTCCTATTTGTTGTTGTTATTGCCCTTGTGTTGTCTTATTTGTCGTTGTCTTATTTGTTGTTGTCTTTGTTGCTGTTCTCCTGTTTGGTGTCTTATTTTTTGGTTGTCTTATTTGTTGTTGTCTGTTGTCTTATTTGTTGTTCTTATTTGTTGTTGTCGTCATTTGTCTTATTTGTTGTTGTTGTCCATTTGTTGTTGTTGTCATTTTTGTTGTTGTCCTGTTTGTTGTTGTCCTGTGTTGTTGTTAATGTTGTTGTCCTATTTGTTGTTGTTATTGCCCTTGTGTTGTCTTATTTGTCGTTGTCTTATTTGTTGTTGTCTTATTGCTGTTCGGCGTCTTATTTTTTTTGTCTTATTTGTTGTCTTATTTGTTGTCTTTGTTGTCATTTGTTTTGTCTTATTTGTTGTCATTTGTTTTGTCTTATTTGTTGTTGTTGTCCATTTGTTATTTTCATTTTTGTTGTTGTCCTGTTTGTTGTTAATGTTGTTGTCCTGTTTGTTGTTGTTGTTAATGTTGTTGTCCTATTTGTTGTTGTTATTGCCCTTGTGTTGTTGTCCTATTTGTTGTTGTTATTGCCCTTGTGTTGTCCTACTGTATTTGTTGTTGTTGTTGCCCTTGTGTTGTTGTCCTATTTGTTGTTGTTGTTGTTGCCCTTGTGTTGTTGTCCTATTTGTTGTTGTACTTGTTGTTGTCCTACTGTATTGTTGTTGTTGATTTGTCAAAGCTAACGATTCTGTTGTATCTGATCCGTGGGGAATTATGCTCAGATACTACTTAGTTCCTACAGTCTGTAATCTTCTAGTAAGAGGATGCATTCTTAGCACGTGCTACTACTGTGATATGCCACGCCCCATTAGTGAACCTCATTGGTCTGCCATTCTAACTGCTAGTACAAAATGCTCTTGCTGGAAATTTGCTTCCAAAAGCTGATGCCCCCTGACTCCCAGTTCCAGATGGTAACTCGCGCCTAGTGTACGCACCAACACCGTAGACCTGCTGGCAATGCTGCTGGTACAAAAACTGTGAGAGAGGGGGGGGATGCGTTTTGGTGATGCATCAACCTGGCATAAGGCATTCTGGTAGCAGCGTTTTGTGTGGTGTGTGTGGGGGGGGGGGGCGGGAGATGAGGGCAGTTCAAATGTTCAGCTCTTTCTCCATTTTGAAAATCACACTGCTAGTATATTGAATATTCAGTATGTTCTCATGGAAGCTTTTGGAGGGAGGATTTTTCTGGGGAGGGGAGGGGGGAGGGTGCAGAGCTCCTTTTTCTTACTCCTGTGAACCATAGTTTGTCTTCTCACCCCCCCTCACCCCAAACTAAAAAGCCCTGCATATGATGCTGGTTAGAGTGGGAGGAAAAAGATGAGATGTGATTGAGTGAAAAGGGAAGTGAGGTCGCGTCGTGTGCGTGAACCCCCGTGCTTACTACCCAAGGTCAACGTGAACCCCCGTGCTTAGTACCCAAGGTCAGCGTGAACCCCCGTGCTTAGTACCCAAGGTCAACGTGAACCCCCGTGCTTAGTACCCAAGGTCAGCGTGAACCCCCGTGCTTAGTACCCAAGGTCAGCATGAACCCCCGTGCTTAGTACTCGAGGTCAGCTCATTGATCAAGTTACAAGAGCTAGCGTCGAGCTGGGGAGTTTGCTGACATTATTAAATTTAAACACTGGCTGGCTAAAAGACCGTGCCCTCCAAGCATGCATGTGTGCCAATGCTTATTGGATTATCTTCTCCCTGTTGATCAGGTGGCAATTTTATTTTTTACACCTGTTTCCTGTGCATTGGTCCCTCAGTAAGACGTGGGGACCAGCCCCCCCCCCCCCCGTGTTGTTGGTTAAGTTTCCCCCTCCCCCCCCCCCAAGCTTGGTAAAGCAATGTTTAGCTACATGTACGTAGCTGTGGCCTAGCTAACATGAAGTCTGTCCACCATCCAAGCTTGGTAAAGCAATGTTTAGCTACATAGCTGTCTGGCCTAGCTAACATGGAGCCTGTCCACCATCCAAGGCAATGTTTAGCTATGTAGCTGTGGCCTAGCTAACATGAAGTCTGTCCACCATCCAAGCTTGGTAAAGCAATGTATAGCTACGTAGCTGTCTGGCCTAGCTAACATGAAGTCTGTCCACCATCCAAACTTGGTAAAGCAATGTTTAGCTATGTAGCTGTGGCCTAGCTAACATGAAGTCTGTCCACCATCCAAGCTTGGTAAAGCAATGTTTAGCTATATAGCTGTGGCCTAGCTAACTGAAGTCTGTCCACCATCCAAGCTTGGTAAAGCAATGTTTAGCTACATAGCTGTCTGCCTAGCTAACATGAAGTCTGTCCACCATCCAAGCTTGGTAAAGCAATGTTTAGCTACGTAGCTGTCTGGCCTAGCTAACATGAAGTCTGTCCACCATCCAAGCTTGGTAAAGCAATGTTTAGCTAAGTAGCTGTCTGGCCTAGCTAACATGAAGCCTGTCCACCATCCAAGCTTGGTAAAGCAATGTTTAGCTACGTAGCTGTGGCCTAGCTAACATGAAGTCTGTCCACCATCCAATCTGTCCACCATCCAAGCTTGGTGAAGCAATGTTTAGCTACGTAGCTGTGGCCTAGCTAACATGAAGTCTGTCCACCATCCAATCTGTCCACCATCCAAGCTTGGTAAAGCAATGTTTAGCTACGTAGCTGTGGCCTAGCTAACATTGAGCCTGTCACTGTCAAACTTCTGTGTGGTGAGGACAAGTTCAAATAGACATTTTGAGGGACAATGTTTCCATACAAGGTCATGCAGTGTACGCTCTGGAGAAGCCACGATCCGCGCACTATGGTTCTGTTATAGACCCTTCACCCCCCCCCCCCCCCCCCCAATCCCCATCATGTGACTTATCTGTAGTCCCCTCTCTCCTTGCCCCATCATGTGACAAGACCTGTAAGCCCCTCCCTCCTTGCCCCATCATGTGACAAGACCTGTAAGCCCCTCCCTCCTTACCCCTTATCATGTGACAGACCTGTAGCCCCTTCCACATTTCCCCATCATGTGACTGTAGTCCCCTTGTCCCCATCATGCGACACCTGTAGCCACTCCCTCCTTACATCATGTGACAGACATTTAGCCCCTCCCCTTACCTACATCATGTATATACCTGTCGCCTCCTCCATCGTGTGCTGACCTGTTGCCCCCGTCATGTTTGTCCTGCAGGACTTGATGAAAGTTGTCCTTGGCTACTCTCTGTGCCAGACGCAGCACGAGTGCAAGAGTCTTCAAGAACTCATCAAACCAGTCCTGGCCTTTCTGCTCACTCGATGTGCTGATGCTCAGAAGTATGTATACGTGTGTTTTAGTGTTTTGTGAGTGAGTGTGTGTGTGTTTTGTGAGTGTGTGTTTAGTGAGTGTAATATGTTTTGTGAGTGTTTTTTTTTTGAGTGTGTGTGTGTTTTGTGAGTGAGTGTGTGTTTAGTTGAGTGTACATATGTTTTGTGTGTGTTTTGTGAGTGAGTGTGTATGTGTTTTGTTTAGTGAGTGTACATATGTTTTGTGTGTGTTTTGTGAGTGAGTGTGTTTTTTTTTGAGTGTGTGTGTTTTGTGGGTGAGTGTGTGTTTAGTTGAGTGTACATGTTTTGTGTGTGTTTTGTGAGTGAGTGTGTGTGTGTTTTGTGAGTGTGTTTAGTGAGTGTACATATGTTTTGTGAGTGTGTGTTTAGTGAGTGTACATATGTTTTGTGAGTGTGTTTTATGAGTGTCTGTTTTGTAGTGTGTGTGAGTGTTTTGTGAGTGTGTGTTTAGTTGAGTGTACATATGCTTTGTGTGTGTTTTGTAAGTGTGTGTGTGTGTTTTGTGATGTGTGTTTTGTAAGTGAGTGTTTTGTGAGTGTGTGTTTTATGAGTGTCTGTTTTGTGTGTGAGTGTGTGTTTTGTGAGTGTGTATTGTTAGTGGTGGTACATGGGATGGCTATTGGAATGTCCACAAGTCAGCTCCACCATTACTAACATCCTTATTGTCTTTCCCATCATCCATTTTCCTCTCTCTCTCACCATCCCCTGCCAGGCGGGTCAAGGAGTGTTCTATCGAGGCCACATGCAACCTTTGTCTCGGGCAGGAAGGTCCACTGAGCGTAGGTTCAGCAAGGGGCATGCTCAACTCGCTCCCTGTAACTGACATGCGCTTTGTCCTGCAAGTTGCTCTCTCAGGACAGGACAAGAGCTGCAACAACTGGCAATGGTGGTTAGGACGAATCACTTTCATGGATCGCACCATAAGCACATTCTCGCAAGAGTTTCTCATTTCTCAATGTGTCCTCAGATCAGAGGATGGTCCCAGTCCAAATTCTGACACCACCTGTTCCGAGGACGATGACTTCAATTTTGGATCTGGAATGCCATCTCCTTCAGATTCCATATCAAGCAGCATTGCTAATGTTGTGAGCGAGAATGCATACGCATCGGAATCCGCACCGTCCAGTCTTGAATTCAAGTCTTTCTGCCCTCTTCAGCAACAGGATTTATTGGAGCACCAAGATGGAATGGAATCTGGTTTATCTCTACCGAGTCCCAAACCCGTGTCGGTAACAAACTCAGTCCAGGAGGAATCCTCGCTGACGTGGGTGCATTCAGCAGTGGAAGAGAACTTGTTGATGCAGATGTGGTTCTTTGCTGCTCGCTCCACCCACATCCCTCAGCAAAAACTGGGACGAGTGGCACGCCGACTGATTATCCGCATCACAAAAGTCTTGAGGGACGACCCGTCCTCATTGGTGGTGGTGCATGATGTGGTGTCCCAGTGTCACAGGACGCAAGCAGAAGGGCTGCTCGATCGCGTCCTAAAAGCCAGGGAAAGTGCTTCTCATAGGTCAGCCTCCTCGTCCGTACATGCAGGGGGAAAGGTAGTGGAGGCGAGTGGGAGTGGCTTTGGTGGTGCAAAGGCGGGGAGAATGCTGGACATGGAGGGGACGCGGGTGGACACAGAGGGCAAACTGAGGAGGAAGGTAAACGGTAAAGGTGGAGGGAAGAGTCCTCTTTGTCCCTCCTCGCCAGGATCTGCCGTCTTAACCAAGGAGGCGGTTTCTAATTCTGCTGCACTATCTGCGACTGGCGGCAAGACGACCTTTTCTTCACAGGTTTGTAGTTCGCCTTTGGTTTCACCTTTCGGAAGTGAGTCCGCTTCTTTGGACGACACACTCTCGACGCAATTCAAGCGACTCTCAAGCACAACAATGTTGAGAGTATCGGAGCCGGCGCTGGGTCATGTGGCCAAGGCCATGAAAGTGTTTGAAGCTGAAGCGGTTGCAACGGTGACGCTATCAGGAAGTGACGACTGCCACACGCCGTGCCAGATGGCTGCTGGGGAACGAAAGACCAGCAAGGAGCACAAGAGGAAGGCCTCGCGGCAGAGAAGCTACTGTGGTTGTAAAGTCGTCACGTCCGACGAATTTGTAGCATCGGATGAAAGTTTCCAGTCAGCATTGTCGGATTTTGATGTGGATGATGTCGGTCGGCTTATTCAAGGGGCAGATGGGGAAGGGGATGGGTCTTCCAGTAGTCATGACAGCAAGAGGTCTGAAGGTCACTTGAAGCACTCCAGCAATAGCGTCGGTAGCAGCAGTGGAGGCAGTGTGGGGGGAGGGGCGTCATTAATGGGCATGTCCTCAGGGTTCCCCACCAAGCCTGGCTATAAAAGGTACAGTACTTGGCAAGATGCCAATCAGAAATGTTTAAACATGCATGTACATGTTCATACATGCATGTTCATGTGTACATGTTCATACATGCATGTTCATGTGTACATGTTCATACATGCATGTTCATGTTTACGAACATACATGCATGTTCATGTGTACATGTTCATACATACATATTCATAACAGTATGTACATGTTTATACATGCACGTACATGTTCATACATGCATGTACATGTTCATACATGTGAATGTGCACATGCATGTACATGTTCATACATACATGTACATACATATAAATGCATGACATGCGCATAAATGCATGTGCATACATGTATTCGCATTTTCATCGCTGTCATGTCTCTCCTTATCTCCAGCTCTTCACGCATGTATATGCGGCAGTCAACTGCTGATTCAGCATTTAGTTCCGACTCCATGGATGCCGAGGGGAGTGGCAGCTTCTACACATGCAAACACAACATTGAACTGGAAGAGGCAGAGGCCTTAGCCAAGGTCCGCTCCATGGAGATGCAAGATGTGCCACACCCATCACTCTCGGGATTAAACCCTCCCACTCCTGAGGTGCTAATCCATGTCCAGGCCACTAAAAACAGCAAGGATGTGAGTGCTAGTGCCATTCCCATGTTTTAGTAGCAATGAAATGCATGCTCCATGTTCTCACATTTTCATTCCTCTTCCAACTCCTCCTCTAGGCCCCTCTAAGTACATGTAGTCCTCTTCCAACTCCTCTTCTAGGCCCCTCTAAGTACATGTAGTCCTCTTCCAACTCCTCTTCTAGGCCCCTCTAAGTACATGTAGTCCTCTTCCAACTCCTCTTCTAGGCTCCTCTAAGTACATGTAGTCCTCTTCCAACGCCTCCTCTAGGCCCCTCTAAGTACATGTAGTCCTCTTCCAACTCCTCTTCTAGGCCCCTCTAAGTACATGTAGTCCTCTTCTAGGCCCCTCTAAGTACATGTAGCCCTCTTCCAACTCCTCTTCTAGGCCCCTCTAAGTACATGTAGTCCTCTTCCAACTCCTCCTCTAGGCCCCTATAAGTACATGTAGTCAGTCCTCTTCCAACTCCTCTTCTAGGCCCCTCTAAGTACATGTAGTCCTCTTCCAACTCCTCCTCTAGGCCCCTCTAAGTACATGTAGTCCTCTTCCAACTCCTCCTCTAGGCCCCTCTAAGTACATGTAGTCCTCTTCCAACTCCTCTTCTAGGCTCCTCTAAGTACATGTAGTCCTCTTCCAACTCCTCCTCTAGGCCCCTCTAAGTACATGTAGTCCTCTTCCAACTCCTCTTCTAGGCCCGTCTAAGTACATGTAGTCCTCTTCTAGGCCCCTCTAAGTACATGTAGTCCTCTTCCAACTCCTCTTCTAGGCCCCTCTAAGTACATGTAGTCCTCTTCCAACTCCTCCTCTAGGCCCCTCTAAGTACATGTAGTCCTCTTCCAACTCCTCTTCTAGGCCCCTCTAAGTACATGTAGTCCTCTTCTAAGCCCCTCTAAGTACATGTAGTCCTCTTCTAGGCCCCTCTAAGTACATGTAGTCCTCTTCCAACTCCTCTTCTAGGCCCCTCTAAGTACATGTAGTCCTCTTCTAAGCCCCTCTAAGTACATGTAGTCCTCTTCCAACTCCTCCTCTAGGCCCCTCTAAGTACATGTAGTCCTCTTCCAACTCCTCCTCTAGGCCCCTCTAAGTACATGTAGTCCTCTTCCAACTCCTCTTCTAGGCCCCTCTAAGTACATGTAGTCCTCTTCCAACTCCTCCTCTAGGCCCCTCTAAGTACATGTAGTCCTCTTCCAACTCCTCCTCTAGGCCCCTCTAAGTACATGTAGTCCTCTTCTAGGCCCCTCTAAGTACATGTAGTCAGTCCTCTTCCAACTCCTCTTCTAGGCCCCTCTAAGTACATGTAGTCCTCTTCTAGGCCCCTCTAAGTACATGTAGTCCTCTTCCAACTCCTCCTCTAGGCCCCTCTAAGTACATATAGTCCTCTTCCAACTCCTCCTCTAGGCCCCTCTAAGTACATGTAGTCAGTCCTCTTCCAACTCCTCTTCTAGGCCCCTCTAAGTACATGTAGTCCTCTTCCAACTCCTCCTCTAGGCCCCTCTAAGTACATGTAGTCCTCTTCCAACTCCTCTTCTAGGCCCCTCTAAGTACATGTAGTCCTCTTCCAACTCCTCCTCTAGGCCCCTCTAAGTACATGTAGTCCTCCTCTAGGCCCCTCTAAGTACATGTAGTCCTCTTCCAACTCCTCTTCTAGGCCCCTCTAAGTACATGTAGTCCTCTTCCAACTCCTCTTCTCTTCTAGGCCCCTCTAAGTACATGTAGTCCTCTTCCAACTCCTCCTCTAGGCCCCTCTTAGTACATGTAGTCCTCTTCTAGGCCCCTCTAAGTACATGTAGTCCTCTTCCAACTCCTCTTCTAGGCCCCTCTAAGTACATGTAGTCCTCTTCCAACTCCTCTTCTAGGCCCGTCTAAGTACATGTAGTCCTCTTCTAGGCCCCTCTAAGTACATGTAGTCCTCTTCCAACTCCTCTTCTAGGCCCCTCTAAGTACATGTAGTCCTCTTCCAACTCCTCCTCTAGGCCCGTCTAAGTACATGTAGTCCTCCTCTAGGCCCCTCTAAGTACATGTAGTCCTCTTCCAACTCCTCTTCTAGGCCCCTCTAAGTACATGTAGTCCTCTTCCAACTCCTCTTCTAGGCCCCTCTAAGTACATGTAGTCCTCTTCTAAGCCCCTCTAAGTACATGTAGTCCTCTTCCAACTCCTCTTCTAGGCCCCTCTAAGTACATGTAGTCCTCTTCCAACTCCTCCTCTAGGCCCCTCTAAGTACATGTAGTCCTCTTCCAACTCCTCCTCTAGGCCCCTCTAAGTACATGTAGTCCTCTTCCAACTCCTCCTCTAGGCCCCTCTAAGTACATGTAGTCCTCTTCCAACTCCTCTTCTAGGCCCCTCTAAGTACATGTAGTCCTCTTCCAACTCCTCTTCTAGGCCCCTCTAAGTACATGTAGTCCTCTTCTAGGCCCCTCTAAGTACATGTAGTCCTCTTCCAACTCCTCCTCTAGGCCCCTCTAAGTGCATGTAGTCCTCTTCTAGGCCCCTCTTAGTACATGTAGTCCTCTTCCAACTCCTCCTCTAGGCCCCTCTAAGTACATATAGTCCTCTTCCAACTCCTCCTCTAGGCCCCTCTAAGTACATGTAGTCAGTCCTCTTCCAACTCCTCTTCTAGGCCCCTCTAAGTACATGTAGTCCTCTTCTAGGCCCCTCTAAGTACATGTAGTCCTCTTCCAACTCCTCTTCTAGGCCCCTCTAAGTACATGTAGTCAGTCCTCTTCCAACTCCTCTTCTAGGCCCCTCTAAGTACATGTAGTCCTCTTCTAGGCCCCTCTAAGTACATGTAGTCCTCTTCCAACTCCTCCTCTAGGCCCCTCTAAGTACATGTAGTCCTCTTCCAACTCCTCCTCTAGGCCCCTCTAAGTACATGTAGTCAGTCCTCTTCCAACTCCTCTTCTAGGCCCCTCTAAGTACATGTAGTCCTCTTCTAGGCCCCTCTAAGTACATGTAGTCCTCTTCCAACTCCTCTTCTAGGCCCCTCTAAGTACATGTAGTCAGTCCTCTTCCAACTCCTCTTCTAGGCCCCTCTAAGTACATGTAGTCCTCTTCCAACTCCTCCTCTAGGCCCCTCTAAGTACATGTAGTCCTCTTCCAACTCCTCCTCTAGGCCCCTCTAAGTACATGTAGTCAGTCCTCTTCCAACTCCTCTTCTAGGCCCCTCTAAGTACATGTAGTCCTCTTCTAGGCCCCTCTAAGTACATGTAGTCCTCTTCCAACTCCTCTTCTAGGCCCCTCTAAGTACATGTAGTCAGTCCTCTTCCAACTCCTCTTCTAGGCCCCTCTAAGTACATGTAGTCCTCTTCTAGGCCCCTCTAAGTACATGTAGTCCTCTTCCAACTCCTCCTCTAGGCCCCTCTAAGTACATGTAGTCCTCTTCCAACTCCTCTTCATTTCAACTCTAACATTCAAATTTCTCTAGTGCTGTATAACTCGTTCTTGAGCATTCTGGAATACTTTTCAGTAGCGGTCAAAAATAACTTTACGTTGACAACCTACTGCATGTGGTACGCTCGAGTGTTTAAAAACAACGCTACTGTTTAAGAAGGTGTGGCTAATGGTACACACGAACGTTACAATGTACCGTTGGAATGCAAGAGAGGTTACCTTTAGGATTTTGTGTCTTACTGGGTTCAATTAGTCCCTTTGTCCGAGCATTAGCTTGAAGTATTTTGCGTGCTGATACTTCAATAGGTTAGTGCTTCTAAAGTTTTGTTGCTAGCTACTTCTGTGCAAATTCTTTTTAAGATACTTCTTCTTCTTCTCCCAATATCTCAACCCAAATACTTCGGTCTTCGTCAGGGCATCTTAATGACCATCTGAGTAGCTCTATTTTCACTTGAGCTTGATCAGAACATGCATGAGCTAAAGCTGATTCACACAGAAAGGTCTTGAATTTAATGAAATCCTCTGTACTTCCACTTGTGTCAAATGTAGCAAGAGCTTGGGCAGTGGCTTGCCAGGTGGTATGGACGTCTTGATACTGTTCCATATTTTGGCTGCATGAGAAATGTCATCATTATGCGATGTATCGGAGGGGGAGAGGGGGGGGGCTCCACTAGGGGAAGCTAGTCAGCAACTGTTGTGGCTAATAAAACTTTAGGTGTTGGATGTCTGTGGTTTATAAATGTAGGCTAGTCGAGGAAGGAGATGTCCAACTAGACATTTTCCCAGAAGATACAAAACCACAACTTGCTTTACACCTACACCAGTAGCAGGACCTTTACTTGCCTTGTCGATATTACCAGTTAACAGGACTTGTTAACATTGTCAGATAACAACCACTGCACCAAACCACACCCACACAAGATGTGGCATAAATTGAAACACACATTATCAATACCCAGTAGCACTGCTATTTAGTTTGATGATGTGAGGACTCACCTCTCAACAATACTGCCTGTGTATCACAAGCTTCACAGTACACTTGGCAAACCAGATGATATTCTCAAATGCATTTCCCCCCCACTCCAACCTCTTGACCTGGAGTGTGGAAGGGAGACAAGATACGGTAATTAAATTTGAACAAGAAACCTGGATACTTTAGATCCACCAGAGTTGAGCCCTGGCTGGTTACTTGAGATCCACCCAGAGTTGAGCCCTGGCATGCAAGTCTTAGAACTTTTGCTTAGACATCACCCAGTGTTGTCTCCAACATGTGAGCACCCACAAGCCAAAGCACTTCCTTGTTTTCCTCTGAGTAGAGGGCAATTTGAACTGCCATGCAATGTCCAACCAAGAGATGTCTGTCCTACACCAAAAGATGGCTCTCAAAGAGTAATCTTTGGTTTGAAGAAGGTCTCTACATATAGTTAGTAGTCCATCATCTCATCAGCCTAGATATTACATTACCCGTCACTGAATATAGCTACATGCAGTCTAGTTGTTGTGAAGCTCTGCATAGCAAGACATTTCAGGTTTCTCGACTTCATGTTCCTTGTGAGCTACCAATTTTCTATAGTTCATGGCATGGCATGGCACAAAAACTTGCCTGCCCTTGAGCCTCCACAACTGATTTCCTCATTGAAGAAAAGGCCGTGTGGGATCACAGGTAGCATTTCAGGGAGCTCAGGTCGCCCTACCTAGTTACACTTCAGGGAGCTCTACCTAGTTACACTTCAGGAAGCTCAGGTCACCCTACCTAGTTACACTTCAGGAAGCTCAGGTCACCCTACCTAGTTACACTTCAGGAAGCTCAGGTCACCCTACCTAGTTACACTTCAGGAAGCTCAGGTCACCCTACCTAGTTACACTTCAGGAAGCTCAGGTCACCCTACCTAGTTACACTTCAGGGAGCTCAGGTCGTCCTACCTAGTTACACTTCAGGAAGCTCAGGTCACCCTACCTAGTTACACTTCAGGAAGCTCAGGTCACCCTACCTAGTTACACTTCAGGAAGCTCAGGTCACCCTACCTAGTTACACTTCAGGAAGCTCAGGTCACCCTACCGAGTTACACTTCAGGAAGCTCAGGTCACCCTACCTAGTTACACTTCAGGAAGCTCAGGTCACCCTACCTAGTTACACTTCAGGAAGCTCAGGTCACCCTACCTAGTTACACTTCAGGAAGCTCAGGTCACCCTACCTAGTTACACTTCAGGAAGCTCAGGTCACCCTACCTAGTTACACTTCAGGAAGCTCAGGTCACCCTACCTAGTTACACTTCAGGAAGCTCAGGTCACCCTACCTAGTTACACTTCAGGAAGCTCAGGTCACCCTACCTAGTTACACTTCAGGAAGCTCAGGTCACCCTACCTAGTTACACTTCAGGAAGCCTACCTAGTTACGCTTCAGGAAGCTCAGGTCACCCTACCTAGTTACACTTCAGGAAGCTCAGGTCACCCTACCTAGTTACACTTCAGGAAGCTCAGGTCACCCTACCTAGTTACACTTCAGGAAGCTCAGGTCACCCTACCGAGTTACACTTCAGGAAGCTCAGGTCACCCTACCGAGTTACACTTCAGGAAGCTCAGGTCACGCTACCGAGTTACACTTCAGGAAGCTCAGGTCACCCTACCGAGTTACACTTCAGGAAGCTCAGGTCACCCTACCTAGTTACACTTCAGGAAGCTCAGGTCACCCTACCTAGTTACACTTCAGGAAGCTCAGGTCACCCTACCTAGTTACACTTCAGGAAGCTCAGGTCACCCTACCTAGTTACACTTCAGGAAGCTCAGGTCACCCTACCTAGTTACACTTCAGGAAGCTCAGGTCACCCTACCTAGTTACACTTCAGGAAGCTCAGGTCACCCTACCTAGTTACACTTCAGGAAGCTCAGGTCACCCTACCTAGTTACACTTCAGGAAGCTCAGGTCACCCTACCTAGTTACACTTCAGGAAGCTCAGGTCACCCTACCTAGTTACACTTCAGGAAGCTCAGGTCACCCTACCTAGTTACACTTCAGGAAGCTCAGGTCACCCTACCTAGTTACACTTCAGGAAGCTCAGGTCACCCTACCTAGTTACACTTCAGGGAGCTCAGGTCACCCTACCTAGTTACACTTCAGGAAGCTCAGGTCACCCTGCCTTGTTACACTTCAGGAAGCTCAGGTCACCCTACCTAGTTACACTTCAGGGAGCTCAGGTCACCCTACCTAGTTACACTTCAGGAAGCTCAGGTCACCCTACCTAGTTACACTTCAGGAAGCTCAGGTCACCCTACCTAGTTACACTTCAGGAAGCTCAAGTCACCCTACCTAGTTACACTTCAGGAAGCTCAGGTCACCCTACCTAGTTACACTTCAGGAAGCTCAGGTCACCCTACCTAGTTACACTTCAGGAAGCTCAGGTCACCCTACCTAGTTACACTTCAGGGAGCTCAGGTCACCCTACCTAGTTACACTTCAGGAAGCTCAGGTCACCCTGCCTTGTTACACTTCAGGAAGCTCAGGTCACCCTACCTAGTTACACTTCAGGAAGCTCAGGTCACCCTGCCTTGTTACACTTCAGGAAGCTCAGGTCACCCTACCTAGTTACACTTCAGGGAGCTCAGGTCGCCCTACCTAGTTACACTTCAGGGAGCTCAGGTCGCCCTACCTTACACTGAGTCCAGCAATATCTTGGTAATTGTTGGATGTTTCAGGCCTTAGGTTGAGGTTCAGAGTTCTTTGCTTTTTGTAGGGCGAGTGCAGCATAGCGCGAGAAAGAGAGCTGTAAGCTATGTACCTGACTTACTCGAGCGAGCGACTGAACGCATCACGTGAACCTTTAATTTCTTTTTAGTGCGCAATGCACGCGTGCCAGCTGCACAATGCATACCACGTTTTCGAAGGATGCTCGGAAATTTTTTAAGAAATGCACACACACGCTTGCTTACAAAATTAGTGCACGTACGTTGTTCAAAAACTCGATGTAAAGTTATTTTTGACCGCTCCTTTTCGAAGCTTTTCCTTGGAATTCCTTAGCTAATTTCGTCTCCTGGCTGAGTTGCTCCTCTCTTTGTGGTATTCACTGTCGTGGTTAACATGTATTCTTCTGCGTGTGTTGTCATGGTAATATACTCTTATCACATGTGTTGCTATGGTAACATGGCAGGAAACTGACCAGGCTTCTGGGATCGGCAGGCAGTACTTGGAGGGCGTCCATTGGGTCAAGGGAAAGCTGATAGGAACTGGCGCCTTCTGCTCCTGTTTCCTGGCCAGGGATATGGAGAATGGCATTATGTTCGCTGTGAAGCAGGTAGGGGGTTCGGGGAGGACGACGTTTGAGTGGAGGGGGGAAGAGAATATTGTGATCGGGGAAGGGGTGAATATTGTGATGGGAAAAGGGGGGCAATATTGTGACGATGGAGAAAGGGGGCAATATTGTGATGGAGAGGGGGAAGGGGAGATAATATTGTGACGGGGGAAGGAGGGACAATATTATGTTGGGAGAAAGGGGTCATGTTATGAGGGGGACAATATTATGATGGGGAAGGAGGCACAATATTGTATGTTATGAGGGGGACAATGTTGTTATGTTATGGGGGACAATATTGTGATGGGATAACGAGGAACAATATTGTGATAGGAGAAGGGGGACGATATTGTGATGATGTGGACGGGTTATTGCGAGGAGGAAGATATTTGAGGAGGTGCATGAGAGAGGAAAGGGGTTATTGTGAGGAGGAAGAGGTTTGAGTGGTGCATGAGAGAAGAGAGGGGTTATTGTGAGGAGGAAGAGGTTTGAGTGGTGCATGAGAGAGGAAAGGGGTTATTGTGAGGAAGAAGAATGAAATGGATGCCTGGAAGATGAGAGGGCATATTTCCAGCTTCCCTCCCCTTGATCGTTTAGTATACATCTTTCTAATCAGCGTGCCAGTACCATACACAAATATACACACAGTGCTTATAAGAGACCACACCTCCTGTTCTGTTGTTGTTTATTTATTTACATTATAAAATGTCCGAACCGCGATTATCTGAACTCGGTTTAAATAAAACATGGTAATGATCATTATCTGAACTCATTATCTGAACTCATTATCTGAACTCATTATCTGAACTCATTATCTGAACTCATTATCTGAACTCATTATCTGAACTCATTATCTGAACTCGGTAATGAACTCGGTAAAAATTAATTTTTCATGGTAATGATCATCAACAGGAAAAATTGGTGGTGGACCTGGCTAGAGATTTTAACTAAATCGGTTCACTTTGGCTAGCAATAGATTGAGTTGAAGTTAGCTATTCTAAGGCAAGGAATCCAAGGCAGCCACTCAAGCTTGCCTCGCAGAAGGGTATAGCGTTGGAGCAGCAACTTTAGGTAAGAGAGATGGAGTCCAAGCGTCAACAAGAACCCTTGATAGTCAGGCAACGAGTTCAAGTGCTAATATCATGCACCTTGCTAAACGCGACCAGCTTGAAAATGCTCTACATCATTCAGAAAAGGGGGCAAGGCACTCCAGTCATGGGGACCATGGCCAACACGCATATACTGTACATCACATGACACACATCACATGTTTCACATGTCACACACATCACATGTCACACACATCACATGTCACACACATCACATGTCACACATCACATGTATGTCTAGGTAAGTTTTGTGCGGAACACGCAGTCGCAGGAGGAGGAGGAGCTGATGCGGCTGAGGGACGAGGTCTCCATGTTGGGACGCATCAACCACCCCAACATCGTGCGCTGTCTGGGAGCCACGCAATATGGTGGGCACATCAACATCTTCATCGAATGGATGGCAGGTAAGATCATGTGGCATCAGCACCACTGCATGTCACAAGACTCTCACATGATCACATAGGCGGGTGTTTGGACCAGCTGCTTCATGACTTTGGATGTTTTGGGGAGAACGTGATATGCAACTACGCCCGACAGATCACACGTGGGATCGTCTTCCTCCATGAGAATGACATCATACACAGAGATCTGAAAGGTAAAGGATCATCATATAAACATGCTGATAAATTAGTGCTTCAAAAAAACACTCGTAGAGCAAACTTTTTAATTGTATTATTATTACTATTATTATGGGGTTTATTAATATGGGGTTTATTATTATTACGTTGCATCTGGCATCTGCTGTCATGACTGCAGGCATGCCATGTGTGTTTCATTATACATGTGCATTATGCATGCACTTTATACATATACTTTATGCATGTACATTATGCATGTATGTTATGCATGTACTTTATGCATGTACATTATGCATGTGCATGCACGCACGCATTATGCATGTGCATTATGCATACAGGTACATTATGCATGTACATTATGCATGTACTTTATGCATGTACATTATACATGTACATTGGTATTCATCATTTTAAAACTTTTTTTTGTCAATGCATTATAGCTAATTTTTAAATATCACTTTTCCTCTCAACTAACTCTCAGCTGACCTTGTTGATTAAAACACTTCCTCAACAAGCCACCAGAAAGTTGAAGTTGGTTGCTGAGAAAGTTGATTTTAAACGCTATTTATTTAAACGAGTGTTTAAATTAAGTCAATATTAGAAGGGCTGCCTCCTCCCGGGCACTCCAGCTGGAGCCCACGCGACTGGCATGCGAATCAGACCACATGCAGACCCAGTCAGGTCCAGAGCAGAACAGCACAGTTAGAGCCTAGACAGCCAGTGCATTAGATCTACCTGGGTGTTTCCAGTGCTGGCATTAGATCTACCTGAGTGTTTCCAGTGCTGGCATTAGATCTACCTGAGTGTTTCCAGTGCTGGCATTAGATCTACCTGAGTGTTTCCAGTGCTGGCATTAGATCTACCTGAGTGTTTCCATTGCTAGCATTAGATCTACCTGGTGTTTCCATTGCTAGCATTAGATCTACCTGGGTGTTTCCAGTGTTAGCATTAGATCTACCTGGTGTTTCCATTGCTAGCATTAGATCTACCTGGGTGTTTCCATTGCTAGCATTAGATCTACCTGAGTGTTTCCAGTGCTAGCATTAGATCTACCTGGGTGTTTCCATTGCTAGCATTAGATCTACCTGAGTGTTTCCAGTGCTGGCATTAGATCTACCTGAGTGTTTCCAGTGCTGGCATTAGATCTACCTGAGTGTTTCCAGTGCTGGCATTAGATCTACCTGAGTGTTTCCAGTGCTGGCATTAGATCTACCTGAGTGTTTCCATTGCTAGCATTAGATCTACCTGGGTGTTTCCAGTGCTAGCATTAGATCTACCTGAGTGTTTCCAGTGCTGGCATTAGATCTACCTGAGTGTTTCCAGTGCTGGCATTAGATCTACCTGGGTGTTTCCAGTGCTGGCATTAGATCTACCTGAGTGTTTCCAGTGCTGGCATTAGATCTACCTGAGTGTTTCCAGTGCTGGCATTAGATCTACCTGAGTGTTTCCAGTGCTGGCATTAGATCTACCTGAGTGTTTCCATTGCTAGCATTAGATCTACCTGGGTGTTTCCAGTGCTGGCATTAGATCTACCTGAGTGTTTCCAGTGCTAGCATTAGATCTACCTGGGTGTTTCCATTGCTAGCATTAGATCTACCTGAGTGTTTCCATTGCTAGCATTAGATCTACCTGAGTGTTTCCAGTGCTGGCATTAGATCTACCTGAGTGTTTCCATTGCTAGCATTAGATCTACCTGGGTGTTTCCATTGCTAGCATTAGATCTACCTGAGTGTTTCCATTGCTAGCATTAGATCTACCTGAGTGTTTCCATTGCTAGCATTAGATCTACCTGGGTGTTTCCAGTGCCAGCATTAGATCTACCTGAGTGTTTCCAGTGCTGGCATTAGATCTACCTGAGTGTTTCCAGTGCTAGCATTAGATCTACCTGGGTGTTTCCAGTGCTGGCATTAGATCTACCTGAGTGTTTCCAGTGCTAGCATTAGATCTACCTGGGTGTTTCCATTGCTAGCATTAGATCTACCTGAGTGTTTCCATTGCTAGCATTAGATCTACCTGAGTGTTTCCAGTGCTGGCATTAGATCTACCTGAGTGTTTCCATTGCTAGCATTAGATCTACCTGGGTGTTTCCATTGCTAGCATTAGATCTACCTGAGTGTTTCCATTGCTAGCATTAGATCTACCTGAGTGTTTCCAGTGCTGGCATTAGATCTACCTGAGTGTTTCCATTGCTAGCATTAGATCTACCTGAGTGTTTCCAGTGCTAGCATTAGATCTTCTACCTGAGTGTTTCCATTGCTAGCATTAGATCTACCTGGGTGTTTCCAGTGCTAGCATTAGATCTACCTGGGTGTTTCCAGTGCTGGCATTAGATCTACCTGAGTGTTTCCATTGCTAGCATTAGATCTACCTGAGTGTTTCCAGTGCTAGCATTAGATCTACCTGGTGTTTCCAGTGCTAGCATTATATCTACCTGAGTGTTTCCAGTGCTGGCATTAGATCTACCTGAGTGTTTCCATTGCTAGCATTAGATCAACCTTGAGTGTTTCCAGTGCTGGCATTAGATCTACCTGAGTGTTTCCAGTGCTAACATTAGATCTACCTGCCCAGCACCAGGTGTTTCCAGTGCTGGCATTAGATCTACCTGGGTGTTGCCATTGCTAGCATTAGATCTACCTGGGTGTTTCCAGTGCTAGCATTGGATCTACCTGAGTGTTTCCAATGCTAGCATTAGATCTACCTGGGTGTTTCCATTGCTAGCATTAGATCTACCTGAGTGTTTCCATTGCTAGCATTAGATCTACCTGGGTGTTTCCAGTGCTAGCATTAGATCTACCTGGTGTTTCCAGTGCTGGCATTAGATCTACCTGAGTGTTTCCATTGCTAGCATTAGATCTACCTGAGTGTTTCCAGTGCTAGCATTAGATCTACCTGGTGTTTCCAGTGCTAGCATTATATCTACCTGAGTGTTTCCAGTGCTAGCATTAGATCTACCTGAGTGTTTCCAGTGCTGGCATTAGATCTACCCGAGTGTTTCCATTGCTAGCATTAGATCAACCTGAGTGTTTCCAGTGCTGGCATTAGATCTACCTGAGTGTTTCCAGTGCTAACATTAGATCTACCTGCCCAGCACCAGGTGTTTCCAGTGCTGGCATTAGATCTACCTGGGTGTTGCCATTGCTAGCATTAGATCTACCTGGGTGTTTCCAGTGCTGGCATTAGATCTACCTGAGTGTTTCCAATGCTAGCATTAGATCTACCTGGGTGTTTCCAGTGCCAGCATTAGATCTACCTGGGTGTTTCCATTGCTAGCATTAGATCTACCTGGTGTTTCCATTGCTAGCATTAGATCTACCTGGGTGTTTCCATTGCTAGCATTAGATCTACCTGGTGTTTCCATTGCTAGCATTAGATCTACCTGGGTGTTTCCATTGCTAGCATTAGATCTACCTGGGTGTTTCCATTGCTAGCATTAGATCTACCTGGTGTTTCCAGTGCTAGCATTAGATCTACCTGAGTGTTTCCAGTGCCAGCATTAGATCTACCTGAGTGTTTCCATTGCTAGCATTAGATCTACCTGGGTGTTTCCAGTGCTAGCATTAGATCTACCTGAGTGTTTCCATTGCTAGCATTAGATCTACCTGGGTGTTTCCAGTGCTGGCATTAGATCTACCTGGGTGTTTCCAGTGCTGGCATTAGATCTACCTGAGTGTTTCCAGTGCTAGCATTAGATCTACCTGGGTGTTTCCAGTGCTGGCATTAGATCTACCTGGGTGTTTCCATTGCTAGCATTAGATCTACCTGGGTGTTTCCATTGCTAGCATTAGATCTACCTGGGTGTTTCCATTGCTAGCATTAGATCTACCTGGGTGTTTCCATTGCTGGCATTAGATCTACCCGAGTGTTTCCAGTGCTAGCATTAGATCTACCTGGGTGTTTCCAGTGCTGGCATTAGATCTACCTGGGTGTTTCCAGTGCTGGCATTAGATCTACCTGGGTGTTTCCATTGCTAGCATTAGATCTACCTGGGTGTTTCCAGTGCTGGCATTAGATCTACCTGGGTGTTTCCATTGCTAGCATTAGATCTACCTGGGTGTTTCCAGTGCTGGCATTAGATCTACCTGGGTGTTTCCAGTGCTAGCATTAGATCTACCTGGGTGTTTCCAGTGCTGGCATTAGATCTACCTGGGTGTTTCCAGTGCTAGCATTAGATCTACCTGGGTGTTTCCAGTGCTGGCATTAGATCTACCTGAGTGTTTCCAGTGCTAGCATTAGATCTACCTGGGTGTTTCCAGTGCTGGCATTAGATCTACCTGAGTGTTTCCAGTGCTGGCATTAGATCTACCTGAGTGTTTCCAGTGCTGGCATTAGATCTACCTGGTGTTTCCAGTGCTAGCATTAGATCTACCTGAGTGTTTCCAGTGCTGGCATTAGATCTACCTGGGTGTTTCCAGTGCTAGCATTAGATCTACCTGGGTGTTTCCAGTGCTGGCATTAGATCTACCTGAGTGTTTCCAGTGCTGGCATTAGATCTACCTGGGTGTTTCCAGTGCTGGCATTAGATCTACCTGGGTGTTTCCATTGCTAGCATTAGATCTACCTGGGTGTTTCCAGTGCTAGCATTAGATCTACCTGGGTGTTTCCAGTGCTGGCATTAGATCTACCTGGGTGTTTCCAGTGCTAGCATTAGATCTACCTGAGTGTTTCCAGTGCTAGCATTAGATCTACCTGAGTGTTTCCAGTGCTAGCATTAGATCTACCTGGGTGTTTCCATTGCTAGCATTAGATCTACCTGAGTGTTTCCATTGCTAGCATTAGATCTACCTGAGTGTTTCCAGTGCTGGCATTAGATCTACCTGAGTGTTTCCAGTGCTGGCATTAGATCTACCTGAGTGTTTCCATTGCTGGCATTAGATCTACCTGGGTGTTTCCAGTGCTGGCATTAGATCTACCTGGGTGTTTCCAGTGCTAGCATTAGATCTACCTGAAATTACAAGGGCTACAGTGGAGCTCCCCCCCCCCCCTTAAAAGGAGAGCTGTGGTTGAGGCACTATGTAGAAACTACCACCCATAAGTTCAACCTGGATACTAACACTTTCATACAGGATACTAACACTATCATGTAGGATACCCACACTATCATACAGGATACTAACACTATCATGTAGGATACTAGTAACACTATCATACAGGATACTAACACTACCATACAGGATACTAACACTATCATTCAGGATACTAACATTATCATACAGGATACTAACACTCATACAGGATACTAACACTGTCATACAGAATACTAACACTATCATACAGGATACTAATACTATCATACAGGATACCAACACTATCATACAGGATACTAACACTATCATGTAGGATACTAACACTATCATGTAGGATACTAACACTACCATACAGGATACTAACACTATCATGTAGGATACTAACACTATCATACAGGATACTAACACTATCATACAGGATACTAACACTAGGATACTAACACTATCATACAGGATACTAATACTATCATACAGGATACTAACACTACCATACAGGATACTAACACTACCATACAGGATACTAACACTATCATACAGGATCATACAGGATACTAACACTACCATACAGGATACTAACACTATCATACAGGATACTAACACTATCATACAGGATACTAACACTATCATACAGGATACTAACACTATCATACAGGATACTAACACTATCATACAGGATACTAACACTATCATGCAGGATACTAACACTACCATACAGGATACTAACACTCATACAGGATACTAACACTCATACAGGATACTAACACTATCATACAGGATACTAACACTCATAAGGATACTAACACTGTCATACAGGATACTAACACTATCATACAGGATACTAGCACTATCATTCAGGATACTAACATTATCATACAGGATACTAAACTATCATACAGGATACCCATACTATCATGCAGGTCAGTGAGAGGGGAAACATTGAGAGCTGGGCAGTGAACTTAGTGGTGGGGGGGGTCCTTAGTGGCCCACTGTGTATAGTAAGTCAGCCATCTCCTCTATGCAACAGAAGATGTCATACAATAGCTGATGTACACTCTCCCACTTATGTCCAGTGCAGCACCCACCATATGTCACTGTAGGCCAACTCGCAGTGCCCTAAGCATGTAGCATGCAGCCTGGTCATAGGCTGCAAGTCCCACTGCTGAGCTGGGGCATGACTAAGACCCCAGCAGGGGGAGGGAGGTGTCAGGCAAGCACTCCTGACGACACATGGACAGATACACATCTAAGGATTATGACAGACCAAGCTTGGCACTGCTGAGGTAGCCCCTGCAGTGAGAGGTGTGCCAGACACCTACACAGACATGAACTCTAACTCTAGGGCCACAAGTCATTAATGTCAGAGCATGACACCACGTCCTGATTGAGTTTGAGTGGAGGGTCCTCCACGAGATTGACACTTGTAACTTACCACATTTTTTCTCGCTACACACAGAGAATAAATATCATTATAACCCCACACTAAGGTTAAATCACATTTTTGTCTCACCTACATACTGGACATATATAAATACCTGTATTTATGTAGACATTATATTATCACAGGAGGCAACATCCTAATAGACTCAACTGGGCAGAAGCTTCGTATCGCTGACTTCGGAGCGGCAGCCAGGCTGGCTACACACGCGACAGCTTCCGGAGAGTTCCAGAACATGGAGGGCACTGTGGCCTTCATGGCCCCAGAAGTGGTAAAGGGTGGCACTGACGAGTCTAGCGGGTACGGCAGGAAGTGTGACGTGTGGAGCATTGGATGTGTGCTGATCCAGATGGCCACCGCCAAGCCACCGTGGATTGGCACTTACGACCCCAAGAACAAGTTCCAACTTATCTTCAAGGTAAAGAGAGACACAGTCTCTGGTAAAGATGGACACTGTCTCTAGTAAAGATGGACACTGTCTCTAGTAAAGATGGACACTGTCTCTAGTAAAGATGGACACTGTCTCTAGTAAAGATGGACACTGTCTCTAGTAAAGAGGGACACTGTCTCTAGTAAAGATGGACACTGTCTCTAGTAAAGATGGACACTGTCTCTAGTAAAGAGGGACACTGTCTCTAGTAAAGAGGGACACTGTCTCTAGTAAAGATGGACACTGTCTCTAGTAAAGATGGACACTGTCTCTAGTAAAGATGGACACTGTCTCTAGTAAAGATGGACACTGTCTCTAGTAAAGAGGGACACTGTCTCTAGTAAAGATGGACACTGTCTCTAGTAAAGAGGGACACTGTCTCTAGTAAAGATGGACACTGTCTCTAGTAAAGATGGACACTGTCTCTAGTAAAGATGGACACTGTCTCTAGTAAAGATGGACACTGTCTCTAGTAAAGATGGACACTGTCTCTAGTAAAGAGGGACACTGTCTCTAGTAAAGATGGACACTGTCTCTAGTAAAGAGGGACACTGTCTCTAGTAAAGATGGACACTGTCTCTAGTAAAGATGGACACTGTCTCTAGTAAAGATGGACACTGTCTCTAGTAAAGATGGACACTGTCTCTAGTAAAGATGGACACTGTCTCTAGTAAAGAGGGACACTGTCTCTAGTAAAGATGGACACTGTCTCTAGTAAAGAGGGACACTGTCTCTAGTAAAGATGGACACTGTCTCTAGTAAAGAGGGACACTGTCTCTAGTAAAGATGGACACTGTCTCTAGTAAAGATGGACACTGTCTCTAGTAAAGAGGGACACTGTCTCTAGTAAAGATGGACACTGTCTCTAGTAAAGATGGACACTGTCTCTAGTAAAGATGGACACTGTCTCTAGTAAAGAGGGACACTGTCTCTAGTAAAGAGGGACACTGTCTCTAGTAAAGAGGGACACTGTCTCTAGTAAAGATGGACACTGTCTCTAGTAAAGATGGACACTGTCTCTAGTAAAGATGGACACTGTCTCTAGTAAAGAGGGACACTGTCTCTAGTAAAGATGGACACTGTCTCTAGTAAAGAGGGACACTGTCTCTAGTAAAGATGGACACTGTCTCTAGTAAAGATGGACACTGTCTCTAGTAAAGATGGACACTGTCTCTAGTAAAGATGGACACTGTCTCTAGTAAAGATGGACACTGTCTCTAGTAAAGAGGGACACTGTCTCTAGTAAAGATGGACACTGTCTCTAGTAAAGAGGGACACTGTCTCTAGTAAAGATGGACACTGTCTCTAGTAAAGAGGGACACTGTCTCTAGTAAAGATGGACACTGTCTCTAGTAAAGATGGACACTGTCTCTAGTAAAGAGGGACACTGTCTCTAGTAAAGATGGACACTGTCTCTAGTAAAGATGGACACTGTCTCTAGTAAAGATGGACACTGTCTCTAGTAAAGAGGGACACTGTCTCTAGTAAAGAGGGACACTGTCTCTAGTAAAGATGGACACTGTCTCTAGTAAAGAGGGACACTGTCTCTAGTAAAGATGGACACTGTCTCTAGTAAAGATGGACACTGTCTCTAGTAAAGAGGGACACTGTCTCTAGTAAAGAGGGACACTGTCTCTAGTAAAGAGGGACACTGTCTCTAGTAAAGATGGACACTGTCTCTAGTAAAGATGGACACTGTCTCTAGTAAAGATGGACACTGTCTCTAGTAAAGATGGACACTGTCTCTAGTAAAGATGGACACTGTCTCTAGTAAAGATGGACACTGTCTCTAGTAAAGAGGGACACTGTCTCTAGTAAAGATGGACACTGTCTCTAGTAAAGAGGGACACTGTCTCTAGTAAAGATGGACACTGTCTCTAGTAAAGAGGGACACTGTCTCTAGTAAAGATGGACACTGTCTCTAGTAAAGATGGACACTGTCTCTAGTAAAGATGGACACTGTCTCTAGTAAAGATGGACACTGTCTCTAGTAAAGAGGGACACTGTCTCTAGTAAAGATGGACACTGTCTCTAGTAAAGATGGACACCGTCTCTAGTAAAGATGGACACCGTCTCTAGTAAAGATGGACACCGTCTCTAGTAAAGATGGACACTGTCTCTAGTAAAGATGGACACTGTCTCTAGTAAAGATGGACACTGTCTCTAGTAAAGAGGGACACTGTCTCTAGTAAAGATGGACACTGTCTCTAGTAAAGAGAGACACTGTCTCTAGTAAAGATGGACACTGTCTCTAGTAAAGATGGACACTGTCTCTAGTAAAGATGGACACAGTCTCTAGTAAAGATGGACACTGTCTCTAGTAAAGATGGACACTGTCTCTAGTAAAGATGGACACTGTCTCTAGTAAAGATGGACACTGTCTCTAGTAAAGAGGGACACTGTCTCTAGTAAAGATGGACACAGTCTCTAGTAAAGATGGACACTGTCTCTAGTAAAGATGGACACTGTCTCTAGTAAAGATGGACACTGTCTCTAGTAAAGATGGACACTGTCTCTAGTAAAGATGGACACTGTCTCTAGTAAAGATGGACACTGTCTCTAGTAAAGATGGACACTGTCTCTAGTAAAGATGGACACTGTCTCTAGTAAAGAGGGACACTGTCTCTAGTAAAGATGGACACTGTCTCTAGTAAAGATGGACACTGTCTCTAGTAAAGATGGACACTGTCTCTAGTAAAGAGAGACACTGTCTCTAGTAAAGAGGGACACTGTCTCTAGTAAAGATGGACACAGTCTCTAGTAAAGATGGACACTGTCTCTAGTAAAGATGGACACTATCTCTAGTAAAGATGGACACTGTCTCTAGTAAAGAGGGACACTGTCTCTAGTAAAGAGGGACACTGTCTCTAGTAAAGATGGACACTGTCTCTAGTAAAGATGGACACTGTCTCTAGTAAAGAGGGACACTGTCTCTAGTAAAGAGGGACACTGTCTCTAGTAAAGATGGAAACTGTCTCTAGTAAAGATGGACATAAAGATGGACCCGGTCTCTAGTAAAGATGGACACCGTCTCTAGTAAAGATGGACACTGTCTCTAGTAAAGAGGGACACTGTCTCTAGTAAAGATGGACACTGTCTCTAGTAAAGATGGGCACTGTCTCTAGTAAAGATGGACACTGTCTCTAGTAAAGATGGACACTGTCTCTAGTAAAGAGGGACACTGTCTCTAGTAAAGATGGACACTGTCTCTAGTAAAGATGGACACTGTCTCTAGTAAAGATGGACACTGTCTCTAGTAAAGAGAGACACTGTCTCTAGTAAAGAGGGACACTGTCTCTAGTAAAGATGGACACAGTCTCTAGTAAAGATGGACACTGTCTCTAGTAAAGATGGACACTATCTCTAGTAAAGATGGACACTGTCTCTAGTAAAGAGGGACACTGTCTCTAGTAAAGAGGGACACTGTCTCTAGTAAAGATGGACACTGTCTCTAGTAAAGATGGACACTGTCTCTAGTAAAGAGGGACACTGTCTCTAGTAAAGAGGGACACTGTCTCTAGTAAAGATGGACACTGTCTCTAGTAAAGAGGGACACTGTCTCTAGTAAAGATGGACACTGTCTCTAGTAAAGATGGGCACTGTCTCTAGTAAAGATGGACACTGTCTCTAGTAAAGATGGGCACTGTCTCTAGTAAAGATGGACACTGTCTCTAGTAAAGATGGACACTGTCTCTAGTAAAGATGGACACTGTCTCTAGTAAAGATGGACACTGTCTCTAGTAAAGATGGACACTGTCTCTAGTAAAGAGGGACACTGTATCTAGTAAAGATGGACACTGTCTCTAGTAAAGATGGACACTGTCTCTAGTAAAGATGGACACTGTCTCTAGTAAAGATGGACACTGTCTCTAGTAAAGATGGACACAGTCTCTAGTAAAGATGGACACTGTCTCTAGTAAAGATGGACACTGTCTCTAGTAAAGAGGGACACTGTCTCTAGTAAAGATGGACACTGTCTCTAGTAAAGATGGACACTGTCTCTAGTAAAGATGGACACTGTCTCTAGTAAAGAGGGACACTGTCTCTAGTAAAGAGGGACACTGTCTCTAGTAAAGATGGACACTGTCTCTAGTAAAGATGGACACTGTCTCTAGTAAAGATGGACACTGTCTCTAGTAAAGAGGGACACTGTCTCTAGTAAAGAGGGACACTGTCTCTAGTAAAGATGGACACTGTCTCTAGTAAAGATGGACACTGTCTCTAGTAAAGAGGGACACTGTCTCTAGTAAAGAGGGACACTGTCTCTAGTAAAGATGGACACTGTCTCTAGTAAAGATGGACACTGTCTCTAGTAAAGATGGACACCGTCTCTAGTAAAGATGGACACCGTCTCTAGTAAAGATGGACACCGTCTCTAGTAAAGATGGACACCGTCTCTAGTAAAGATGGACACTGTCTCTAGTAAAGATGGACACTGTCTCTAGTAAAGAGGGACACTGTCTCTAGTAAAGATGGACACTGTCTCTAGTAAAGAGGGACACTGTCTCTAGTAAAGAGGGACACTGTCTCTAGTAAAGAGGGACACTGTCTCTAGTAAAGATGGACACTGTCTCTAGTAAAGATGGACACTGTCTCTAGTAAAGATGGACACTGTCTCTAGTAAAGATGGACACTGTCTCTAGTAAAGATGGACACTGTCTCTAGTAAAGATGGACACTGTCTCTAGTAAAGATGGACACTGTCTCTAGTAAAGATGGACACTGTCTCTAGTAAAGATGGACACTGTCTCTAGTAAAGATGGACACTGTCTCTAGTAAAGAGGGACACTGTCTCTAGTAAAGATGGACACTGTCTCTAGTAAAGATGGACACTGTCTCTAGTAAAGATGGACACTGTCTCTAGTAAAGAGGGACACTGTCTCTAGTAAAGATGGACACTGTCTCTAGTAAAGAGGGACACTGTCTCTAGTAAAGATGGACACTGTCTCTAGTAAAGATGGACACTGTCTCTAGTAAAGAGGGACACTGTCTCTAGTAAAGATGGACACTGTCTCTAGTAAAGATGGACACTGTCTCTAGTAAAGATGGACACTGTCTCTAGTAAAGAGGGACACTGTCTCTAGTAAAGAGGGACACTGTCTCTAGTAAAGATGGACACTGTCTCTAGTAAAGAGGGACACTGTCTCTAGTAAAGATGGACACTGTCTCTAGTAAAGATGGACACTGTCTCTAGTAAAGAGGGACACTGTCTCTAGTAAAGATGGACACTGTCTCTAGTAAAGAGGGACACTGTCTCTAGTAAAGATGGACACTGTCTCTAGTAAAGATGGACACCGTCTCTAGTAAAGATGGACACTGTCTCTAGTAAAGATGGACACTGTCTCTAGTAAAGAGGGACACTGTCTCTAGTAAAGATGGACACTGTCTCTAGTAAAGATGGACACTGTCTCTAGTAAAGATGGACACTGTCTCTAGTAAAGAGGGACACTGTCTCTAGTAAAGATGGACACTGTCTCTAGTAAAGATGGACACTGTCTCTAGTAAAGAGGGACACTGTCTCTAGTAAAGATGGACACTGTCTCTAGTAAAGATGGACACTGTCTCTAGTAAAGATGGACACTGTCTCTAGTAAAGATGGACACTGTCTCTAGTAAAGATGGACACCGTCTCTAGTAAAGATGGACACCGTCTCTAGTAAAGATGGACACTGTCTCTAGTAAAGAGGGACACTGTCTCTAGTAAAGAGAGACACTGTCTCTAGTAAAGATGGACACTGTCTCTAGTAAAGATGGACACTGTCTCTAGTAAAGATGGACACTGTCTCTAGTAAAGATGGACACTGTCTCTAGTAAAGATGGACACTGTCTCTAGTAAAGATGGACACTGTCTCTAGTAAAGATGGACACTGTCTCTAGTAAAGATGGACACTGTCTCTAGTAAAGAGAGACACTGTCTCTAGTAAAGATGGACACTGTCTCTAGTAAAGATGGACACTGTCTCTAGTAAAGATGGACACTGTCTCTAGTAAAGAGGGACACTGTCTCTAGTAAAGATGGACACTGTCTCTAGTAAAGAGGGACACTGTCTCTAGTAAAGATGGACACTGTCTCTAGTAAAGAGGGACACTGTCTCTAGTAAAGATGGACACTGTCTCTAGTAAAGATGGACACTGTCTCTAGTAAAGAGGGACACTGTCTCTAGTAAAGATGGACACTGTCTCTAGTAAAGATGGACACTGTCTCTAGTAAAGATGGACACTGTCTCTAGTAAAGATGGACACTGTCTCTAGTAAAGAGGGACACTGTCTCTAGTAAAGAGGGACACTGTCTCTAGTAAAGATGGACACTGTCTCTAGTAAAGATGGACACTGTCTCTAGTAAAGAGGGACACTGTCTCTAGTAAAGAGGGACACTGTCTCTAGTAAAGATGGACACTGTCTCTAGTAAAGATGGACACTGTCTCTAGTAAAGAGGGACACCGTCTCTAGTAAAGATGGACACTGTCTCTAGTAAAGATGGACACTGTCTCTAGTAAAGATGGACACTGTCTCTAGTAAAGAGGGACACTGTCTCTAGTAAAGAGGGACACTGTCTCTAGTAAAGATGGACACTGTCTCTAGTAAAGATGGACACTGTCTCTAGTAAAGAGGGACACTGTCTCTAGTAAAGAGGGACACTGTCTCTAGTAAAGAGGGACACTGTCTCTAGTAAAGATGGACACTGTCTCTAGTAAAGAGGGACACTGTCTCTAGTAAAGATGGACACTGTCTCTAGTAAAGAGGGACACTGTCTCTAGTAAAGATGGACACTGTCTCTAGTAAAGATGGACACTGTCTCTAGTAAAGAGGGACACTGTCTCTAGTAAAGATGGACACTGTCTCTAGTAAAGATGGACACTGTCTCTAGTAAAGATGGACACTGTCTCTAGTAAAGATGGACACTGTCTCTAGTAAAGATGGACACTGTCTCTAGTAAAGATGGACACTGTCTCTAGTAAAGATGGACACTGTCTCTAGTAAAGATGGACACCGTCTCTAGTAAAGATGGACACCGTCTCTAGTAAAGATGGACACTGTCTCTAGTAAAGATGGACACTGTCTCTAGTAAAGATGGACACTGTCTCTAGTAAAGAGGGACACTGTCTCTAGTAAAGATGGACACTGTCTCTAGTAAAGAGAGACACTGTCTCTAGTAAAGATGGACACTGTCTCTAGTAAAGATGGACACTGTCTCTAGTAAAGATGGACACAGTCTCTAGTAAAGATGGACACTGTCTCTAGTAAAGATGGACACTGTCTCTAGTAAAGATGGACACTGTCTCTAGTAAAGATGGACACTGTCTCTAGTAAAGAGGGTCACTGTCTCTAGTAAAGATGGACACAGTCTCTAGTAAAGATGGACACTGTCTCTAGTAAAGATGGACACTGTCTCTAGTAAAGATGGACACTGTCTCTAGTAAAGATGGACACTGTCTCTAGTAAAGATGGACACTGTCTCTAGTAAAGATGGACACTGTCTCTAGTAAAGATGGACACTGTCTCTAGTAAAGATGGACACTGTCTCTAGTAAAGATGGACACTGTCTCTAGTAAAGATGGACACTGTCTCTAGTAAAGAGGGACACTGTCTCTAGTAAAGATGGACACTGTCTCTAGTAAAGAGGGACACTGTCTCTAGTAAAGATGGACACTGTCTCTAGTAAAGAGGGACACTGTCTCTAGTAAAGATGGACACTGTCTCTAGTAAAGATGGACACTGTCTCTAGTAAAGAGGGACACTGTCTCTAGTAAAGATGGACACTGTCTCTAGTAAAGATGGACACTGTCTCTAGTAAAGATGGACACTGTCTCTAGTAAAGAGGGACACTGTCTCTAGTAAAGAGGGACACTGTCTCTAGTAAAGATGGACACTGTCTCTAGTAAAGAGGGACACTGTCTCTAGTAAAGATGGACACTGTCTCTAGTAAAGATGGACACTGTCTCTAGTAAAGAGGGACACTGTCTCTAGTAAAGATGGACACTGTCTCTAGTAAAGATGGACACTGTCTCTAGTAAAGAGGGACACTGTCTCTAGTAAAGATGGACACTGTCTCTAGTAAAGAGGGACACTGTCTCTAGTAAAGAGGGACACTGTCTCTAGTAAAGATGGACACTGTCTCTAGTAAAGATGGACACTGTCTCTAGTAAAGATGGACACTGTCTCTAGTAAAGAGGGACACTGTCTCTAGTAAAGATGGACACTGTCTCTAGTAAAGATGGACACTGTCTCTAGTAAAGATGGACACTGTCTCTAGTAAAGATGGACACTGTCTCTAGTAAAGATGGACACCGTCTCTAGTAAAGATGGACACTGTCTCTAGTAAAGATGGACACTGTCTCTAGTAAAGAGGGACACTGTCTCTAGTAAAGAGAGACACTGTCTCTAGTAAAGATGGACACTGTCTCTAGTAAAGATGGACACTGTCTCTAGTAAAGATGGACACTGTCTCTAGTAAAGATGGACACTGTCTCTAGTAAAGATGGACACTGTCTCTAGTAAAGATGGACACTGTCTCTAGTAAAGATGGACACTGTCTCTAGTAAAGAGAGACACTGTCTCTAGTAAAGATGGACACTGTCTCTAGTAAAGATGGACACTGTCTCTAGTAAAGATGGACACTGTCTCTAGTAAAGAGGGACACTGTCTCTAGTAAAGATGGACACTGTCTCTAGTAAAGAGGGACACTGTCTCTAGTAAAGATGGACACTGTCTCTAGTAAAGAGGGACACTGTCTCTAGTAAAGATGGACACTGTCTCTAGTAAAGAGGGACACTGTCTCTAGTAAAGATGGACACTGTCTCTAGTAAAGAGGGACACTGTCTCTAGTAAAGATGGACACTGTCTCTAGTAAAGATGGACACTGTCTCTAGTAAAGATGGACACTGTCTCTAGTAAAGATGGACACTGTCTCTAGTAAAGATGGACACTGTCTCTAGTAAAGATGGACACTGTCTCTAGTAAAGAGGGACACTGTCTCTAGTAAAGAGGGACACTGTCTCTAGTAAAGAGGGACACTGTCTCTAGTAAAGATGGACACTGTCTCTAGTAAAGATGGACACTGTCTCTAGTAAAGAGGGACACTGTCTCTAGTAAAGAGGGACACTGTCTCTAGTAAAGATGGACACTGTCTCTAGTAAAGATGGACACTGTCTCTAGTAAAGAGGGACACCGTCTCTAGTAAAGATGGACACTGTCTCTAGTAAAGATGGACACTGTCTCTAGTAAAGATGGACACTGTCTCTAGTAAAGAGGGACACTGTCTCTAGTAAAGAGGGACACTGTCTCTAGTAAAGATGGACACTGTCTCTAGTAAAGATGGACACTGTCTCTAGTAAAGAGGGACACTGTCTCTAGTAAAGAGGGACACTGTCTCTAGTAAAGATGGACACTGTCTCTAGTAAAGATGGACACTGTCTCTAGTAAAGAGGGACACTGTCTCTAGTAAAGATGGACACTGTCTCTAGTAAAGAGGGACACTGTCTCTAGTAAAGATGGACACTGTCTCTAGTAAAGATGGACACTGTCTCTAGTAAAGAGGGACACTGTCTCTAGTAAAGATGGACACTGTCTCTAGTAAAGATGGACACTGTCTCTAGTAAAGATGGACACTGTCTCTAGTAAAGAGGGACACTGTCTCTAGTAAAGATGGACACTGTCTCTAGTAAATATGGACACTGTCTCTAGTAAAGAGGGACACCGTCTCTAGTAAAGATGGACACCGTCTCTAGTAAAGATGGACACCGTCTCTAGTAAAGAGGGACACTGTCTCTAGTAAAGATGGACACCGTCTCTAGTAAAGATGGACACCGTCTCTAGTAAAGATGGACACCGTCTCTAGTAAAGATGGACACCGTCTCTAGTAAAGATGGACACCGTCTCTAGTAAAGATGGACACTGTCTCTAGTAAAGAGGGACACTGTCTCTAGTAAAGATGGACACCGTCTCTAGTAAAGATGGACACTGTCTCTAGTAAAGATGGACACTGTCTCTAGTAAAGATGGACACTGTCTCTAGTAAAGATGGACACTGTCTCTAGTAAAGAGGGACACTGTCTCTAGTAAAGATGGACACTGTCTCTAGTAAAGAGGGACACTGTCTCTAGTAAAGATGGACACTGTCTCTAGTAAAGATGGACACTGTCTCTAGTAAAGATGGACACTGTCTCTAGTAAAGATGGACACTGTCTCTAGTAAAGATGGACACTCTCTAGTAAAGATGGACACTGTCTCTAGTAAAGAGGGACACTGTCTCTAGTAAAGATGGACACTGTCTCTAGTAAAGATGGACACTGTCTCTAGTAAAGATGGACACTGTCTCTAGTAAAGATGGACACTGTCTCTAGTAAAGATGGACACTGTCTCTAGTAAAGATGGACACTGTCTCTAGTAAAGATGGACACTGTCTCTAGTAAAGATGGACACTGTCTCTAGTAAAGAGGGACACTGTCTCTAGTAAAGATGGACACTGTCTCTAGTAAAGATGGACACTGTCTCTAGTAAAGATGGACACTGTCTCTAGTAAAGATGGACACTGTCTCTAGTAAAGATGGACACTCTCTAGTAAAGATGGACACTGTCTCTAGTAAAGAGGGACACTGTCTCTAGTAAAGATGGACACTGTCTCTAGTAAAGATGGACACTGTCTCTAGTAAAGAGGGACACTGTCTCTAGTAAAGATGGACACTGTCTCTAGTAAAGATGGACACTGTCTCTAGTAAAGATGGACACTGTCTCTAGTAAAGATGGACACTGTCTCTAGTAAAGATGGACACTGTCTCTAGTAAAGAGGGACACTGTCTCTAGTAAAGAGGGACACTGTCTCTAGTAAAGAGGGACACTGTCTCTAGTAAAGATGGACACTGTCTCTAGTAAAGATGGACACTGTCTCTAGTAAAGATGGACACTGTCTCTAGTAAAGATGGACACTGTCTCTAGTAAAGAGAGACACTGTATCTAGTAAAGATGGACACTGTCTCTAGTAAAGATGGACACTGTCTCTAGTAAAGAGGGACACTGTCTCTAGTAAAGATGGACACTGTCTCTAGTAAAGAGAGACACTGTCTCTAGTAAAGATGGACACTGTCTCTAGTAAAGATGGACACTGTCTCTAGTAAAGATGGACACAGTCTCTAGTAAAGATGGACACTGTCTCTAGTAAAGAGGGACACTGTCTCTAGTAAAGATGGACACTGTCTCTAGTAAAGATGGACACCGTCTCTAGTAAAGATGGACACTGTCTCTAGTAAAGATGGACACTGTCTCTAGTAAAGATGGACACTGTCTCTAGTAAAGATGGACACTGTCTCTAGTAAAGAGGGACACTGTCTCTAGTAAAGATGGACACTGTCTCTAGTAAAGATGGACACTGTCTCTAGTAAAGATGGACACTGTCTCTAGTAAAGATGGACACTGTCTCTAGTAAAGAGGGACACTGTCTCTAGTAAAGAGAGACACTGTCTCTAGTAAAGATGGACACTGTCTCTAGTAAAGATGGACACTGTCTCTAGTAAAGATGGACACTGTCTCTAGTAAAGATGGACACTGTCTCTAGTAAAGATGGACACTGTCTCTAGTAAAGATGGACACTGTCTCTAGTAAAGATGGACACTGTCTCTAGTAAAGATGGACACTGTCTCTAGTAAAGAGGGACACTGTCTCTAGTAAAGATGGACACTGTCTCTAGTAAAGAGGGACACTGTCTCTAGTAAAGAGGGACACTGTCTCTAGTAAAGATGGACACTGTCTCTAGTAAAGAGGGACACTGTCTCTAGTAAAGAGAGACACTGTCTCTAGTAAAGAGAGACACTGTCTCTAGTAAAGATGGACACTGTCTCTAGTAAAGATGGACACTGTCTCTAGTAAAGAGGGACACTGTCTCTAGTAAAGATGGACACTGTCTCTAGTAAAGATGGACACTGTCTCTAGTAAAGAGGGACACTGTCTCTAGTAAAGAGAGACACTGTCTCTAGTAAAGATGGACACTGTCTCTAGTAAAGATGGACACTGTCTCTAGTAAAGAGAGACACTGTCTCTAGTAAAGATGGACACTGTCTCTAGTAAAGAGGGACACTGTCTCTAGTAAAGATGGACACTGTCTCTAGTAAAGATGGACACTGTCTCTAGTAAAGATGGACACTGTCTCTAGTAAAGAGGGACACTGTCTCTAGTAAAGAGGGACCCGGTCTCTAGTAACGAGGGACACGGTCAGGGTTTCATTTAGAAAATTGTCCAAGGGGGGGCAACTGGAGGGATCTGGATATTAAGGGGGGGGGGCATGATGGTTAAAGATGTGACAAAGTTTCTAATGAATTTTAATAATACAATATCCAAGGAGGGAGCAAAAAGGTTCCCCCCTAAATGAAAGCCGGACAGTCTCTAGTAAAGAGGGACCCGGTCTCTAGAAACAATATCTCAAGAAGACAATATTGATTGCAATTTGTTGTAGTTGTTTTTTATTTGTTTGTCTCTGCACTTAAGTGCCGAGAAGATGTAGGAACATGTTTGTACGTGCCACAAGACGATGTTGGAACATGTTTGTACGTGTATCGTCATCAATGGTCCTCCGTTCATGATTAAACTTTGGAGGTGTTGCTTACAAGACCCAAGCTGTAGGACTTAGTGTTAAGACATGTGTGTGTGTCCCTGCGTGAAATAGCTAAGCTTTCCGAAACGAATGTGAGCAACAGATACAGGATCAGTGGGACAAAGGTCAGAAGAAAGACTGCGCCAGCGTCTACATACATGTAGTTGTGCATAAAATTAAGAGACTATATAGGACCAGGAACATGGTGATGTTCACTGCAGAGACTACAGTCTCTCCAGGAACAGGTGATGCTCACTGCAGAGACCACAGTCTTGTCTAAGAACAGGGTGATACTCACTGCAGGGACCACAGTCTGTCCAGGAACATGGTGATGCTCACTGCAGAGACCATGTCCAGGAACAGGGTGATGCTCACTGCAGAGACCATGTCCAGGAACAGGGTGATGCTCACTGCAGAGACCACAGTCTGTCAAGGAACAGGGTGATGCTCACTGCAGAGACCACAGTCTGTCCAGGAACAGGTGATGCTCACTGCAGAGACCACAGTCTGTCCAGGAACAGGTGATGCTCACTGCAGAGACCATGTCCAGGAACACGGTGATGCTCACTGCAGAGACCACAGTCTGTCCAGGAACAGGTGATGCTCACTGCAGAGACTACAGTCTGTCCAGGAACAGGGTGATGTTCACTGCAGAGACCACAGTCTGCCCAGAAACATGGTGATGCTCACTGCAGAGACCACAGTCTTGTCCAAGAACAGGGTGATGCTCACTGCAGAGACCACAGTCTGTCCAGGAACACGGTGATGCTCACTGCAGAGACCACAGTCTGTCCAGGAACATGGTGATGCTCACTGCAGAGACCACAGTCTGTCCAGGAACATGGTGATGCTCACTGCAGAGGCCACAGTCTGTCCAGGAACAGGGTGATGCTCACTGCAGAGGCCACAGTCTGTCCAGGAACAGGGTGATGCTCACTGCAGAGACCACAGTCTGTCCAGGAACAGGTGATGCTCACTGCAGAGACCACAGTCTGTCCAGGAACAGGGTGATGCTCACTGCAGAGACCACAGTCTTGTCTAAGAACAGGGTGATGCTCACTGCAGAGACCACAGTCTGTCCAGGAACAGGGTGATGCTCACTGCAGAGACCACAGTCTGTCCAGGAACAGGGTGATGCTCACTGCAGAGACTACAGTCTGTCCAGGAACACGGTGATGCTCACTGCAGAGACCACAGTCTGTCCAGGAACAGGGTGATGCTCACTGCAGAGACCACAGTCTGTCCAAGAACATGGTGATGCTCACTGCAGAGACCACAGTCTGTCCAGGAACAGGGTGATGCTCACTGCAGAGACCATAATCTGCTACTCTTGAATCCATTTTTCGATAACATGCGACCAGTTTCTATATAGTGAGATATTTTTGAGGGGTTACATATTTGCTGAGGACGACTAACTGAAAGTTTGCAGGGGAAGTATTTGTGGAATGATTAGCATATACCACCATGCTCTACTGTTTTTCATTATACCCCTGTTGGGGGGGGGGGGGGGGGAGGGGGTTGAATCCTAACCAGGAAAACTATGATATTAAACCCTTGAAATTGTTCTGCTGTGTGAGTGAATCTGTAGGACACAATCAGAAATGCAGAGAAGAATAGTCCTTGCGCAAGTTATCAGTTGATATTATTTCTGGATACTAGTAATCTGTGTTTTCTATTCGTGCTACTGTATGACCACACTAATCTTATGCTGGTTCACAATGTGCCACACACACTGCCGATGAGACGCATCAATTTTTTAGTATTGTAAACATCAAAACGTGTTGCATGCTTGAATCAGATTCAGTTCTATTTCAAGCCTAGGATGGTGTGCTTTAATTGGATTTTTCAGCAAACTGAATAGCAGCAGTATAATTATGTCAACTAAGCATTATGGTGAGGAAAGGATGGTGGAGGTGGTGAGGCAAGGATGGTGGAGGTGGTGAGGAAAGGTTGGTTGAGATGATAGGAACTTGCTTAGCACGCAGGATGTATCCAACAAGACGTGCAGGAAGGATCATGAATGGCCAGCCAGGGAAAACTCTTGGAAATAAGCACAATCCCCCCACCCTACACACGTACGCACACACGTGAATATTGGCTTTTGATGTCACCATCTATTGCTGCAGAATTAGTTTGGTTGTGAATAATAGGAGCACTGACGTCCATAAATTAATGGGTGGAGTTAGTGAAATTTCAATAAGTGTTAAATACACGTCGGCTGGTTGTGTGGAGCAGCTTGGACTGGTTGTGTGGAGTAGCTTGGACTGGTTGTGTGGAGCAGCTTGGACTGGTTGTGTGGAGCTGCTTGGACTGGTTGTGTGGAGTAGCTTGGACTGGTTGTGTGGAGCAGCTTGGACTGGTTGTGTGGAGCAGCTTGGACTGGTTGTGTGGAGCAGCTTGGACTGGTTGTGTGGAGCTGCTTGGACTGGTTGTGTGGAGTAGCTTGGACTGGTTGTGTGGAGCAGCTTGGACTGGTTGTGTGGAGTAGCTTGGACTGGTTGTGTGGAGTAGCTTGGACTGGTTGTGTGGAGCAGCTTGGACTGGTTGTGTGGAGTAGCTTGGACTGGTTGTGTAGCTTGGACTGGTTGTGTGGAGCAGCTTGGACTGGTTGTGTGGAGCAGCTTGGACTGGTTGTGTGGAGTAGCTTGGACTGGTTGTGTGGAGCAGCTTGGACTGGTTGTGTGGAGCAGCTTGGACTGGTTGTGTGGAGTAGCTTGGACTGGTTGTGTGGAGTAGCTTGGACTGGTTGTGTGGAGTAGCTTGGACTGGTTGTGTGGAGTAGCTTGGACTGGTTGTGTGGAGCAGCTTGGACTGGTTGTGTGGAGCAGCTTGGACTGGTTGTGTGGAGCAGCTTGGACTGGTTGTGTGGAGTAGCTTGGACTGGTTGTGTGGAGTAGCTTGGACTGGTTGTGTGGAGTAGCTTGGACTGGTTGTGTGGAGCAGCTTGGACTGGTTGTGTGGAGCAGCTTGGACTGGTTGTGTGAAGTAGCTTGCTGGTTGTGTGGAGTGGCTTGGACTGGTTGTGTGGAGTAGCTTGGACTGGTTGTGTGGAGCAGCTTGGACTGGTTGTGTGGAGTAGCTTGGACTGGTTGTGTGGAGTAGCTTGGACTGGTTGTGTGGAGTAGCTTGGACTGGTTGTGTGGAGCAGCTTGGACTGGTTGTGTGGAGCAGCTTGGACTGGTTGTGTGGAGTAGCTTGGACTGGTTGTGTGGAGTAGCTTGGACTGGTTGTGTGGAGCAGCTTGGACTGGTTGTGTGGAGTAGCTTGGACTGGTTGTGTGGAGTAGCTTGGACTGGTTGTGTGGAGCAGCTTGGACTGGTTGTGTGGAGCAGCTTGGACTGGTTGTGTGGAGCAGCTTGGACTGGTTGTGTGGAGCAGCTTGGACTGGTTGTGTGGAGCAGCTTGGACTGGTTGTGTGGAGCAGCTTGGACTGGTTGTGTGGAGCAGCTTGGACTGGTTGTGTGGAGTAGCTTGGACTGGTTGTGTGGAGTAGCTTGGACTGGTTGTGTGGAGTAGCTTGGACTGGTTGTGTGGAGTAGCTTGGACTGGTTGTGTGGAGCAGCTTGGACTGGTTGTGTGGAGTAGCTTGGACTGGTTGTGTGGAGTAGCTTGGACTGGTTGTGTGGAGTAGCTTGGACTGGTTGTGTGGAGTAGCTTGGACTGGTTGTGTGGAGTAGCTTGGACTGGTTGTGTGGAGCAGCTTGGACTGGTTGTGTGGAGTAGCTTGGACTGGTTGTGTGGAGCAGCTTGGACTGGTTGTGTGGAGTAGCTTGGACTGGTTGTGTGGAGTAGCTTGGACTGGTTGTGTGGAGTAGCTTGGACTGGTTGTGTGGAGTAGCTTGGACTGGTTGTGTGAAGTAGCTTGGACTGGTTGTGTGGAGCAGCTTGGAGCGATACATGAAGGTCTTATGGCATAATGTGAACCAGCCTCTACATGCACACAAATATGGGACCCCTAACCCACAGACTCATGTGGTTGCCATGGTTGCATGGGTGTACTGCTCATGTGGATGTCAGGAACAGCTGAAACACTTGTGTGGCTTAAATTGCTCTTAGCCACTTAGTAATGAGAGGCATTGACGTGTGAAATGTGATTTAATGAAGTGTGCCTCTTCAAGAATTCCTTCAAGAATGTTGCTTGTTGGCATAATGGTGTTGTTGGCATAATGGTGGCATTGCATCGACAATACTTTGCTGGATTAGGGCTTCAGGTAGGGCTAGGGCAATGTCTAGTACTAGGGGCAAGCAGAAGCTGTAGGATGGCAGTAGCCAGGGGCAGGCAGAAGCTGATAGGAACAGGGCAATAGCTAGGGGCAGGCAGAAGCTGATAGGGGCAGGCAGAAGCTGATAGGAACAGGAGGGGAAGGCAGAAGCTGATAGGAACAGGGCAATAGCTAGGGGCAGGAATAAGCTGATAGGAACAGGGCAATAGCTAGGGGCAGGAAGAAGCTGATAGGAACAGGGCAGTAGCTAGGGGCAGGAAGAAGCTGATAGGAACAGGGCAATAGCTAGGGGCAGGAAGAAGCTGATAGGAACAGGGCAATAGCTAGGGACAGGCAGTAGCTAGAGCTAGGGCAATGTCTAGGGGGCCAGACCTCCATTACTTTCGTTACTACTTTTCAACTAGGCACACCTGTCACTCTGGTGTGCATCAACAATCAACCCCAACTAAGCTTGTCCATCAATGGTGCATTAGCTCTTGTTGGACACCTGTCACTCTGGTGTGCATCAACACATCAACCCCAACTAAGCTTGTCTATCAATGGTCCATTAGCTCTTGTTGCACACCAGTTTTTATTGGATTTTTTTTTAATGATCTAGGACCTAGATTGCCCGTTTCTTTTTTTGACGTGAAAAAATTTCTTCAAAGTTCTTTTAATTTTTTTATTCTAGAAAATAGCTCCTTCAATTTTTCTGGTTTTCAGCTGTCTTACAGAATGTTGTTGGCTATCCATTCCCCAGGCCTAGTTGCTGCATGCTCAGCCTTGATCGTGCACAGCAAATGTTATAGTACAAAGTGACTGTTACTTTCATTGGAGGGGCCAGTTCCACCTTTTCAGCCTGCAACTCTTCATGAAATTAATTAATCAGAACATGTTGTGGACATGCCCCACGGCCACCAGTCCCGTCAACTGGACCTTGGCCATGCAAATTGCAAAGAAGTTCCACATAATGTTGCGGTCGTGAGCCTCCTCAAGTTTCTGCAAGGCATTGACAGTAAATCGGCTCTTGAACTCACTGGGCTGATGTGCCGTCTGACCAGTTTGGTTAGATCATCTGGTAGCCGGCTGAGCTTGTTCATATATGGGAGGATAGGCCGTTTCAAGTGAACAGAACAGATGACACCACTGTGGTGTTCTCCCCCGTACCACAATGAGTATAGGTGAACAGAGATCAGGGCTGTGGCCCCAAATGCGCTGACTGCATCTCAGACGACACCACTGTGGTGTTCTCCCCCATACAACAATGAGTATGTGAACAGAGATCAGGGCTGTGACCCCAAATGCGCTGACTGTATCTCATCTTGTTTGATGCATTCAAAATTCTCTGAAAAGTCAACTTGCTGTGTTGAAGTCAGGAGGAGTTGCCTCTGCAACACGCGCTCCATGTTGTAGCTCTCAACTTGAACTCGCCTTACAAGGATGTGGATTAAGAAGTAGGGAAGAAGTTTGAGAATGTGGTCATCTGTCATCCTTCATGTTGGACTGTGTGCAGCCTTTCATTCTCATCCTTTTCCCATGGTAAGCAGGCCACAGCTTCTCAACTATCACCATTGAATTGTATTGCTCCAGGAAGAGCTGGCCGTTCTGACACTTCTTGCACTAGCCAAGCCAATGCTCTGTCTTAGGGTTCTAACTAGCCAAGCCAATGCTCTGTCTTAGGGTTCTTGCATTAACCAAGCCAATGCTCTGTCTTAGGGTTCTTGCACTAGCCAAGCCAATGCTCTGTCTTAGGGTTCTTGCACCAGCCAAGCCAATGCTCTGTCTTAGGGTTCTTGCACTAGCCAAGCCAATGCTCTGTCTTAGGGTTCTTGCATTAACCAAGCCAATGCTCTGTCTTAGAGTTCTTGCACTAGCCAAGCCAATGCTCTGTCTTAGGGTTCTGCCAAGCCAATGCTCTGTCTTAGGGTTCTGCCAAGCCAATGCTCTGTCTTAGGGTTCTTGCACTAGCCAAGCCAATGCTCTGTCTTAGGGTTCTTGCACTAGCCAAGCCAATGCTCTGTCTTAGGGTTCTTGCACTAGCCAAGCCAATGCTCTGTCTTAGGGTTCTTGCACTAGCCAAGCCAATGCTCTGTCTTAGGGTTCTTGCACTAGCCAAGCCAATGCTCTGTCTTAGGGTTCTGCCAAGCCAATGCTCTGTCTTAGGGTTCTTGCACTAGCCAAGCCAATGCTCTGTCTTAGGGTTCTTGCACACCAGCTGTCGGGTTGTTTAGAACCACTTCTCGAATGCTGGCTCAAACTTGTGGAGTGCATCAAGTGCAAGTATGATGTCCTCGTGGTGCAGTGCATCAAGTGCAAGTATGATGTCCTCGTGGTGGAGTGCATCAAGTGCAAATATGATGTGGTATTGGCAAACAGCCATTCTGTGGAGTCAGACTTGAATAAAGCACATGAGGTGAGTGTGTACCTTTCCAACTTTGTAAGCTCCTATCTGAACATCAGGGTAGTGCCAAAAAGAGGGCAAGAGTCTCCGTACACACCAAATGGTGTGACTTTCTTTTGCCTATCACGAGTAGTTGCTCGGGCAAGCGACCCGGAGCCATTCTGCTGATGTCCTCTCTCTCATAGAATGTAACCACCGGACACTCTTGTGCTTTGAGCTCAGACTTCTTTTGGGGTGGTGAGTTTGGGTTCATAACACCAAAATTTCTTCCCAAGCTCTCGGGAAACTGCCTCCTGTTGGTTCAGGTTCTGCGGGAGCCTGCGCCTGGCTCTGGTGCTGCCTGTGCCTGGCTCTGGTGCTGCCTGTGCCTGGCTCTGGTGCTGCCTGCACCTGGTTCTGGTGCTGCCTGCACCTGGCTCTGGTGCTGCCTGTGCCTGGCTCTGGTGCTGGCTGTGCCTGGCTCTGGTGCTGCCTGTGCCTGGCTCTGGTGCTGGCTGTGCCTGGCTCTGATGCTGCCTGCGCCTGGCTCTGGTGCTGGCTGCTCTTGAAAGGGCATTAGCTGAGGTAAGGACACCTCAGAAGTGGTGAGCGGGCTCAGCGGTATCTCTGGTGATGAGCTGGCTTGGGGGTGTCTCTGGTTGCCCCCTTGTGGCTTGCCAGTGTTTCTGCACGTGCAGGCAGGTGGCTTCTTTCTGTGGAGCCTCCCGAGTGCGTGGTTTTGCTGCCTCTAGTTTATTCACACACTTAGCTCTACTTGCACAAACAAACACTTTCTGTTTGGCTTTATCTTCTTCACCAGACAGTGGTGCAGTAGACCCTCACTCAGCATATCAAAACCCACTAGCCTGTTTTGAAAGTGAAGTGTCTTGAGATATGTTGCAGTGTTGTTGTTGTTAGTCTTGCACTTTTATGAAAAGCAGATTAGACTTGCAGTGGCTGCAATATTGTCTTTAGTGCTGATGGTAAAGTATTAGCTGACTGCTGCCACAAGGTCATGTGCACATACTTACAATGCTGTAGATAGACAAATGGCCACTGTTGGGTTCAACTTTGAACCACAGGGCCTGAGGTGTATCATTTTTGAAAATGAAATTTGTGTGCAGTGTGTTCAATATAAACTGGAACTTGAAAACTGGAACTTGATAATATCTTTTTTTAAGCACTTTACACAAAGTGCCTGCAAAGTCAATGGCCAGACCTTGCCAGAGCCCCGCCCATGACACCTTTACCATACTATCATTGCATTACTATCCTTGATTACTATCCTTGCAAAACTATCCTTGCATTACTATCCTTGCAAAACTATCCTTGATTACTATCCTTTATCCTTGGTTACTATCCTTGCATTACTATCCTTGATTACTATCCTTCCATTACTATCTTTGCATTACTATCCTTGATTACTATCCTTGCATTACTATCCTTGATTACTATCCTTGCATTACTATCTTTTCATTACTATCCTTGGTTACTATCCTTGATTACTATCCTTTATCCTTGGTTACTATCCTTGATTACTATCCTTCCATTACTATCTTTGCATTACTATCCTTGATTACTATCCTTGCAGTACTATCATTGGTTACTATCCTTGCATAACTATCCTTGCATTACTATCCTTGATTACTATCCTTGCAGTACTATCCTTGATTACTATCCTTGCAGTACTATCATTGGTTACTATCCTTTATCCTTGGTTACTATCCTTGCATTACTTTCCTTGATTACTATCCTTTATCCTTGGTTACTATCCTTGATTACTGTCCTTGATTACTTTCCTTGATTACTATCCTTGGTTACTATCCTTGGTTACTATCCTTGATTACTATCCTTGCATTACTATCCTTGATTACTATCCTTGCATTACTATCCTTGCATTACTATCCTTGGTTACTGCATTACTAGCCTATCCTTGCATGCTTTGATTACTATCCCTGCATTACTAGCCTTGATTACTATCCTTACATGACTAGCCTTGATTACTATCCTTGCATGACTAGCCTTGATTACTATCCTTGCCTGACTATCCTTGCATGACTAGCCTTGCATGACTAGCCTTGATTACTATCCTTGCCTGACTAGCCTTGATTACTATCCTTGGTTACTATCCTTGCATTACTATCCTTGGTTACTATCCTTGGTTACTATCCTTGATTACTATCCTTGATTACTAGCCTTGCATTACTAGCCTATCCTTGCATGCTTTGATTACTATCCTTGCATTACTAGCCTTGATTACTATCCTTGCATTACTAGCCTTGCATGACTAGCCTTGATTACTATCCTTGCATTACTAGCCTTGCATGACTAGCCTTGATTACTATCCTTGCATGACTAGCCTTGTGTTACTACTATCCTTGCATGACTAGCCTTGATTACTAGCCTTGCATTACTTTCGTTACAAACTTCTGAACTGAAATAGACAAAAATTTGTTCCTGCGATCTTCACCAAATTTCAGGTGTAGACGAGGGACATTGTTGGGAAGAAACTATTAGACCTTACGAGGTTAGGTTTAGAACTCCGTGAGCAATGGGAACTTCTTGAAGTTGTGCGTTACTTTCTTTACATCAAAACATCGGACCCTGGACATCGACGTGCAGGCTCAGAGTAGATATCTCAGAGGCAAACATTGTCCTAGATATTGGCAGATCTTTAAATCCCCACACAAAACGTATCACGTAAGTGTAATATCTTATCTTAGATTACAGCATGGAAAGTGTTTCGATCTCTCTCTCTCGATTACGGTTAAACCTTGACCTCACTTCCAAGCATTGCTGTGCCGTGTGTATATGAGATATCAGATATCAACAGGTTAAACCTTGACCTCGCTTCCAAGCGTTGCTGTGCGGTGTGTGTGAGGTATCGACAGGTTAAACCTTGACCTCACTTCCAAGCATTGCTGTGCGGTGTATTAGATATCAACTAGAACCAACTTTTTCAAATTTCCCCAGGAGTGTATTTTCAGGTTCATTAAAAATAATCCACTACATGTACAAATATTTTTTTAATCTTTCACGTCATGATTTTATGACCTGTCCCTAGGCTTAGGAGCAGGCAGAAGCTGCTAGGGACAGGCATGTAGCTAGGGCTAGGGCAATGTCTAGGCTTAGGAGCAGGCAGAAGCTGCTAGGGACAGGGCAGTAGCTAGGGCTAGGGACAAGCAGAAGCTAGGGCTAGGGCAATGTCTAGGCTTAGGAGCAGGCAGAAGCTGCTAGGGACAGGGCAGTGGCTAGGGACAGGGCAGTAGCTAGGGCAATGTCTAGGCTTAGGAGCAGGCAGAAGCTGCTAGGGACAGGGCAGTAGCTAGGGCTAGGGACAGGGCAGTAGCTAGGGCAATGTCTAGGCTTAGGAGCAGGCAGAAGCTGCTAGGGACAGGGCAGTAGCTAGGGCAATGTCTAGGGCTATGGACAGTGCAGTAGTTAGGCTAGGGCTAGGGGTGGTGCAGTAGTTAGGGTTTGGGACAGGGCAATAGTGAATGTTGACAATGTAGCTAGGATATTTGAGTGTTGCTGTGAGGGAACCAATCCATGTTGTGGGGAACCAGTCCATAGAACCAGCCCAAGTTGTAGAGAACCAGCCCATGTTGTAGAGAACCAGCCCATGTTGTGGGAAACCAGTCCATAGAACCAGCCCATGTTGTAGAGAACCAGCCCATGTTGTAGAGAACCAGCCCATGTTGTGGGAAACCAGTCCATAGAACCAGCCCATGTTGTAGAGAACCAGCCCATGTTGTGGGAAACCAGTCCATAGAACCAGCCCATGTTGTAGAGAACTAAATACCTCAAGTTATGGAGAACCAGCCGCATTCTAGAAAATAGTGACTTCCAAATACTCTTGCCCTCAGATAATGGATGCACCAAACTAGCCATACCTACACCTGTTGTCATAGCAATCATCTAGAGCCCCCTCCCCTCATAAGAAGAGCTGCTGAGAAACAGTTCTCTTTCTTCTCCAGGGCATGGCCATTATGAATATGTGTCTCTCTATACAGCTATGTAGCTCTCTCTCTTTACTGCTTAGTGGTGGGTGTGGTCACCCAGTGGTGGGTGTGACTGCAAGAATTGAGACCTGAGTAGTAAAGCTAGCAACAACAGTCCACGTGGTGTCAAGACTAGCAACAACAGTCCACATGGTGTCAAGACTAGCAACAACAGTCCACATGGTGTCAAGACTAGCAACAACAGTCCACATGGTGTCAAGACTAGCAACAACAGTCCACATGGTGTCAACACTAGCAACAACAGTCCACATGGTGTCAACACTAGCAACAACAGTCCACATGGTGTCAACACTAGCAACAACAGTCCACATGGTAGCAACAACAGTCCACATGGTGTCAAGACTAGCAACAACAGTCCACATGGTGTCAACACTAGCAACAACAGTCCACATGGTGTCAAGACTAGCAACAACAGTCCACATGGTGTCAAGACTAGCAACAACAGTCCACATGGTGCCAAGACTAGCAACAACAGTCCACATGGTGTCAAGACTAGCAACAACAGTCCACATGGTGTCAAGACTAGCAACAACAGTCCACATGGTGTCAAGCCTAGCAACAACAGTCCACATGGTGTCAAGCCTAGCAACAACAGTCCACATGGTGCCAAGACTAGCAACAACAGTCCACATGGTGTCAAGACTAGCAACAACAGTCCACATGTTGCCAAGACTAGCAACAACAGTCCACATGGTGTCAAGACTAGCAACAACAGTCCACATGGTGTCAAGACTAGCAACAACAGTCCACATGGTAGCAACAACAGTCCACATGGTGTCAAGACTAGCAACAACAGTCCACATGGTGCCAAGACTAGCAACAACAGTCCACATGGTGTCAAGACTAGCAACAACAGTCCACATGGTGTCAAGACTAGCAACAACAGTCCACATGGTGTCAAGACTAGCAACAACAGTCCACATGGTGTCAAGACTAGCAACAACAGTCCACATGGTGTCAAGACTAGCAACAACAGTCCACATGGTGTCAAGACTAGCAACAACAGTCCACATGTTGCCAAGACTAGCAACAACAGTCCACATGGTGTCAAGACTAGCAACAACAGTCCACATGGTGTCAAGACTAGCAACAACAGTCCACATGGTAGCAACAACAGTCCACATGGTGTCAACACTAGCAACAACAGTCCACATGGTGTCAAGACTAGCAACAACAGTCCACATGGTGCCAAGACTAGCAACAACAGTCCACATGGTGCCAAGACTAGCAACAACAGTCCACATGGTGTCAAGACTAGCAACAACAGTCCACATGGTGTCAAGACTAGCAACAACAGTCCACATGGTGTCAAGACTAGCAACAACAGTCCACATGGTGCCAACAACAGTCCACATGGTGTCAAGACTAGCAACAACAGTCCACATGGTGTCAACACTAGCAACAACAGTCCACATGGTGTCAACACTAGCAACAACAGTCCACATGGTGTCAAGACTAGCAACAACAGTCCACATGGTGTCAAGACTAGCAACAACAGTCCACATGGTGTCAAGACTAGCAACAACAGTCCACATGGTGCCAACAACAGTCCACATGGTGTCAAGACTAGCAACAACAGTCCACATGGTGCCAAGACTAGCAACAACAGTCCACATGGTGCCAAGACTAGCAACAACAGTCCACATGGTGTCAAGACTAGCAACAACAGTCCACATGGTGCCAACAACAGTCCACATGGTGTCAAGACTAGCAACAACAGTCCACATGGTGTCAAGACTAGCAACAACAGTCCACATGGTGTCAAGACTAGCAACAACAGTCCACGTGGTGTCAAGACTAGCAACAACAGTCCACGTGGTGTCAAGACTAGCAACAACAGTCCACATGGTGTCAAGACTAGCAACAACAGTCCACATGGTGTCAACACTAGCAACAACAGTCCACATGGTGTCAAGACTAGCAACAACAGTCCACATGGTGTCAAGACTAGCAACAACAGTCCACATGGTGCCAAGACTAGCAACAACAGTCCACATGGTGCCAAGACTAGCAACAACAGTCCACATGGTGTCAAGACTAGCAACAACAGTCCACATGGTGTCAAGACTAGCAACAACAGTCCACATAGTGCCAAGACTAGCAACAACAGTCCACATGGTGTCAAGACTAGCAACAACAGTCCACATGGTGTCAAGACTAGCAACAACAGTCCACATGGTGTCAACACTAGCAACAACAGTCCACATGGTGTCAAGACTAGCAACAACAGTCCACATGGTGTCAAGACTAGCAACAACAGTCCACATGGTGTCAAGACTAGCAACAACAGTCCACATGGTGTCAAGACTAGCAACAACAGTCCACATGGTGTCAAGACTAGCAACAACAGTCCACATGGTAGCAACAACAGTCCACATGGTGTCAACACTAGCAACAACAGTCCACATGGTGTCAAGACTAGCAACAACAGTCCACATGGTGTCAAGACTAGCAACAACAGTCCACATGGTGTCAAGACTAGCAACAACAGTCCACATGGTGTCAAGACTAGCAACAACAGTCCACATGTTGCCAAGACTAGCAACAACAGTCCACATGGTGCCAAGACTAGCAACAACAGTCCACATGGTGTCAAGACTAGCAACAACAGTCCACATGGTGTCAAGACTAGCAACAACAGTCCACATGGTGTCAAGACTAGCAACAACAGTCCACATGGTGCCAACAACAGTCCACATGGTGTCAAGACTAGCAACAACAGTCCACATGGTGTCAAGACTAGCAACAACAGTCCACATGGTGTCAAGACTAGCAACAACAGTCCACATGGTGTCAAGACTAGCAACAACAGTCCACATGGTGCCAAGACTAGCAACAACAGTCCACATGGTGTCAAGACTAGCAACAACAGTCCACATGGTGTCAAGACTAGCAACAACAGTCCACATGGTGTCAAGACTAGCAACAACAGTCCACATGGTGTCAAGACTAGCAACAACAGTCCACATGGTGTCAAGACTAGCAACAACAGTCCACATGGTAGCAACAACAGTCCACATGGTGTCAACACTAGCAACAACAGTCCACATGGTGTCAAGACTAGCAACAACAGTCCACATGGTGCCAAGACTAGCAACAACAGTCCACATGGTGTCAAGACTAGCAACAACAGTCCACATGGTGTCAAGACTAGCAACAACAGTCCACATGGTGTCAACACTAGCAACAACAGTCCACATGGTGTCAAGACTAGCAACAACAGTCCACATGGTGTCAAGACTAGCAACAACAGTCCACATGGTGTCAAGACTAGCAACAACAGTCCACATGGTGTCAAGACTAGCAACAACAGTCCACATGGTGTCAAGACTAGCAACAACAGTCCACATGGTGTCAAGACTAGCAACAACAGTCCACATGGTGCCAAGACTAGCAACAACAGTCCACATGGTGCCAAGACTAGCAACAACAGTCCACATGGTGTCAAGACTAGCAACAACAGTCCACATGGTGTCAAGACTAGCAACAACAGTCCACATGGTGTCAAGACTAGCAACAACAGTCCACATGGTGTCAAGACTAGCAACAACAGTCCACATGGTGTCAAGACTAGCAACAACAGTCCACATGGTGTCAAGACTAGCAACAACAGTCCACATGGTGTCAAGACTAGCAACAACAGTCCACATGGTGTCAAGACTAGCAACAACAGTCCACATGGTGTCAAGACTAGCAACAACAGTCCACATGGTGTCAACACTAGCAACAACAGTCCACATGGTGTCAAGACTAGCAACAACAGTCCACATGGTGTCAAGACTAGCAACAACAGTCCACATGGTGTCAAGACTAGCAACAACAGTCCACATGGTGCCAAGACTAGCAACAACAGTCAACATGGTGCCAAGACTAGCAACAACAGTCCACATGGTGTCAAGACTAGTGTTGATTTTTTTGTTGGCTCAGAGTTGCTTGTTAATTGCTGAGCTAAACGAGGAGTTGGTTATAAAATAATCTGAGGCTGAGAGGGTGTGGCCAATGAATAGGTTGTTGGCGATGTGGCAGTGCAGATGCTTTTCAGTCGCATGCCTACGTCACTAACACGATAGGAACAAGTCTCAGTGCATGGGCCCACTCTGAAGAGCCACTGACTTCATGGGATTTCAGTTCTCTGAGAGTTCTTTAAGGCTGGTTCACAAGACAACGCCAACAGCGTCGCGACGTGTCCTCAAGCATCGTGTGAACCATGTGACGTATTCTAGCTTTAGGACGCGACGTTCGGATAGACTTGAGTTCTATTTTTGTGTCCAGGTGTCCTCATCCGTACAGCCAATCAGATTATTTCTTCATCGCATGTGATTTTGTCAACCATGCATTATTTAGAAAGCTACGCTAAGCAGAGTTCTAAGCAATGGATGTGCTCCTCGTAATCTTCAGAGCTGTCGTCAAAGTCGGATTCCCAAGTATTCGAGCTTTCGCCATCTTCAATAACGAGGTCGAAGGTCGGAATTCCATTCACAACGCGCATCTTGGAACAACATTGTGGACCATGAGGACGTGTTAGAATGCTTGAGGACGCGATGCGACGCATCAGAAAAAAGGTATTGCCATCCTTCCACTTCATGTTGCTGAAGTGTTAGCCAGCCAGCCTAATAGAACTAGCACTTATCATCACAGATTGACTGGAGAGATAATCATGCACACGTGTTAATGGAATGACAGCAGAGACCCAGCAAAAGCGTTGGTGGGAGGCTACCAGCAAACCTAACGAGACAGCTACCCAGGGGACGGCACACTTTTGGGGTTACTGCGTGACAGACTGTGCCACGCCCATGGAAGCTGGCAAGAAGTTCACCACAGAACACGCCCTCCGGATGCTACCCAGCAATGTAGCACCGTGGGTGCGGACATAGAAACCTCAGACTCTAAAACAAGTTGGCAGACTAACAGATCAGTACCTGCGAGACCGCAACCTCGACTATAGCATCCTCAGGAAGCAGAAAAGGTGGACGCCTTACCAAAAGCCATCATACGCGGATGGCAAGAGACCGACCACACCCTCAGAAGTTGACAAGCCCAGCGGCACAGAATCTGGCAAAGGCACAGCCCCTCCCACATAACTAACCAGCAAACGCCTTTCTGATAGTGGAGGCAAGCATCGTCTGGCAAAATACTTTGACAAGGTTAAGGGACCCTTTTGTTTGGGATGCAAAGACTGGAGACACATAGCAGCTCATTGTCCCAAAGAAAACCGTTTTTGCTTGCGAGCCAGTATGCAAGCATAATGACGACGACCTCATTCGAGGCTAATCAATGGTGGCGACGCCCAGTTCAAGCTGGACACAGCTGCATCACCCTCACTCGTCCCTCGCTCCGCTATCTCCAAGGAGATATTGACAGGATAAAAGCTCTCCATGGTGTGGGTTAAGGGGCCACCAGTGGAATTAGACTTGGCAGAAGTCAGCATAAACATAGATGGAACTCAAGCTGACTTACAGTTGCTGTTACTGGTGGCATGGGCACGGATGCATTGCTGGGCCAAGACATGCCCTTCATAAATCAGCTACGCAAGCCCATGGTGGATGAAAGGAGCAAGATGGAGGTTCCTCTCTGCTCGGTGCAGACAAGGAAGAAAACAGTCGAGCAACAACAGCAGATATGTACAATAGCTGATGACGACCAAGCACCTGCTCAATCACATGCAACTGTCATTCCCTGGCAACAGCTTGTTGGACTTGACCACTGATATGATAGCTCCAACCAAGCACAGGATCAAGATGTCTCCATCTCGGAAGAGGTAAGAAGCTCACCGACGAGCAAACACTCAGCAGGCAGATGTAGGTGACGAGTTTAAACAGAACACAGCCATGAGGATGCAGACTCGTCGAACAAGGATGCTTTCCACCTGTCGCATACATACACACATGTAAATAAACTCATCCAAGAACAGCAGCAAGACCCGACTATGCAGTCAGCTAGACAAGATGCAGAGAGGGGAGACACCAGCTTTGTCTACCAAGATGGAGTCTTGTACAGACACTGTACCGACCAGTTGCAGAACGATGCTCTGCAGTTGCTTCTATCACAAGCAAGCAGGAACACAGCCATCCGAGTGGCTCACACTGTACCAATGGTAGGGCACCTGGGTTTCGAACACACTAAGTACCGCTTACTCCAACACTTCTACTGGCCCACACTCGCTAGAGATGTCAGGGAGGCATGCAAATCATGCCCACAATGTCAGAAGGCTGTGAGAAGACCCAGCAGCCAGGCACCACTGATTCCCCTTCCCATCATGGCAGAGTCCTTCGCCAGGGTAGCTATTGATATGGTTGGGCTGTTGACAAGAACTAAAGTAGGCAACAAATACATCCTGACAGTGGCTACTTCCCTGGTGGGTAGGTTCTCTCTATTGGGAATTCCAGCAGAAATCCCCGACCAGGGGGCGAATTTCATTTCCAAATTGATGCAAGACCTCTACAAGCTCTTGGGAGTCGAACCAATAAGAACCTCACCTTATCACCCCCAGACAAATGGAGCCATTGAACGGTTCCATGGCACTCTCAAGGCTATGCTAAAGAAGTATGAGCAAGACCGAAGAAGTTGGAACGCCCTCTTTCCCTACCTACTATTTGCCTACAGGGAAGTCCCAAACTGAAGCACTGGCTTTTTGCCGTTGGACCACATGTTTGGGCCGCATGTGAGGGGGCCCCCTAGATGTATTGAAGAGTAGCTGGACCCACAATGATGCTCCATAAACCACAACCCTTGAATGGATGCTAGAATTGCGATCCAGGCTTGACCAGATAACGGACATCGCCCTTCAGACCCAGACAGAGGTGCAAGCTGAAACCAAAACTAGATATGATCAACATACTAAGCAACGACACTTCGATGTGGGCGATCAAATCCTAGTACTTATGCCAGTGAAATTGACTGCTCAATGGACTGGTCCGTACTTAGTTGAGAACAAACTCCCTCCTGTGACGTACACCGTCGGGATGCCTGATAAGAGGAAGAAGACCCGCACCATACACATCAACATGATGAAGCTGTGGCATCTGCCAGCAGCAGCAGTATTCTCCACATCATAAAAACGAGTAGGGGAAGACGACCCTGGCCTGCCTTCACCACCCTCCCGGAGGCAGACACTGAGTTGATGCTAGGGCCTGATCTGACCACCAAGCGTTATCTGCCTCATTGGCCAGCACCCCGAGGTGTTGACTAACATACCTGACCTTACACAAGCAGCACAGCTACATATTGACACTGGTACTTCACTGCCGACATGCACTAACCCACAGACTGTCCCCACTGGCAGAGAAAGATCGACCAGGAGAACAGACTATGCTAGATGGAGGCATAATAGAATGATGCTATAGCCCTTGGACATCAGCTATTGTCCCGGTGGCGAATAAGGACGGGACGAGTATGCATTGACTACCGCCAAGTCAATAAGGTTACTCAACCTGACCCTTATCCGATGCCCCGGATAGAAGAGCTACTAGAATCACTTGGAAAGGCTAAACTTCATCTCCACCCTCGACATGACATGTTGAAGGGTTCAAGTGCCAGTAGCTCCCAGAGACAAGACAGCCTTTAAGTCTAGGAAAGGGAAGTACATGTATCGATTTCTACGCATGCCCTTTGGACTCAAGGATGCTCTGTCTGTACAGTTCCATTCAATTTACTATGATGAAGGGAGTTCTCCCAAGGTGGGGGGGGGGGGTGGGGAGAAACAGCGCCATACATGGCTATGCGTGGGGCATCACCCATTATCCCTAGTAGTGGTGAATATCATTCTGCCTGTTGTTGTTGTTGTTATAGCTACGAGGGGAAAATCATATGGTATATGTTGACTTGCTGTGCCCACACTTGTTTCAGATTGGCCAGGCAACAGGTCCACCTCCGATGCCCGAATTCTCCAATCCTGCTCTCAAAGACTTTACCCTCAGATGCCTCGAAATCAAACCAAAAGATAGACCCACTTCTATGGAACTTCTCAAACATCCCCTTTTCACCCACCTCTAGTGGGACCCTCTCCACCCACCTCTAATAAGATCCTGTTCTCCCACCACAAGTGAGATCCACCTTTAGTGAGATCTTCTTCACCTGATCCTCTGCACTTATCTACCTCTAATTGGACTTCACACCATTCACCCATCTCTGATTTGAAGTGCATACTAATTAACACCCTCAGGCTCAGTTTCTTCTCTGAGGCTGTAAGTGGTCACTAAGTGACAGACTATTATCGTTAGATAATTATAATCAACTCTGTATGTATGTACATACTATGTTTATTTATTGGTCATGGATTCCAGACAAAATGTACTCATTTATTTTTTTTACAAAGTACATGATTGTGGTTCTATATAAATGCACTTGTGTGTGTTGAAATCTGCTCTATTTAATGGCGACGGAGAATATCGAATCAAAACATTCATGATTTGGTCATTATAATATATAATTAATATTATAATTAATTATAATATATAATTAACAATACAAAAATGTGTGGGGGGGGGAATGAATTACGAATGTGCTCCCCAAATATTTAATTGTTCTTTCCCTTTCAGAAGCCTCATGTTGGTGTGCATTATTTTTAAATGAACAGGGTCCTCTAAATGTTTGTGGTCTACATTTTTTTAAATTTTATACGCACCTCGCGGTGATTGGAACGGTCGAGCAGTTCACTAGAGCTAGACGAGCAGTTTACTAGAGCTGGACGAGATGTTTACAGGGTTCTGGTGATAGTCGTTTCTGGCCGACTCAGGGCAGATGTCTGTGTGGTGGACTCGACATGCAAAGAGTGTGAGCTGCCTGTCCTCGTCTACAATATCTTCACAGAATCACCTCGTCTACTAGACACGTGCCTGGTTATATAGACACATGCCTGGTTATATAGACACATGCCTGACACATGCCTGGTTATATTTATGCATAGATATGCATACTGTATTTATGCACACAAGGATGACTAGGGTGAACATCTCCCCGGTGGGACTAGGGTGAACATCTCCCTGGTGTTGGCCAGTGGGACTAGGGTGAAGATCTCTCTCTGGTATTGGTAGGGTGAAGATCTCCCTCTGGTGTTGGTCAGTGGGACTAGGGTGAAGATCTCCCTCTGGTATTGGTCAGTGGGACTAGGGTGAAGATCTCCCTCTGGTATTGGCCAATGGGACTAGGGTGAAGATCTTCCTCTGGTATTGGCCAATGGGAACTAGCGTGAAGATCTCCCTCTGGTATTGGTCAGTGGGACTAGGATGAAGATCTCTCTCTCTGGTAAATTGACCAGTGGGACTAGGGTGAAGATCTCCCTCTGGTATTGGCCAGTGGGACTAGGGTGAAGATCTCCCTCTGGTGTATATATTGGTCAGTGGGACTAGGGTGAAGATCTCTCTCTGGTATTGGCCAGTGGGACTAGGGTGAAGATCTCCCTCTGGTATTGGCCAGTGGGACTAGGGTGAAGATCTCCCTCTGGTATTGGCCAGTGGGACTAGGGTGAAGATCTCCCTCTGGTGTATTGATCAGTGGGACTAGGGTGAAGATCTCCCTCTGGTATTGGTCAGTGGGACTAGGGTGAAGATCTCCCTCTGGTATTGGCCAGTGGGACTAGGGTGAAGATCTCCCTCTGGTATTGGCCAATGGGAACTAGGGTGAAGATCTTCCTCTGGTATTGGCCAATGGGAACTAGCGTGAAGATCTCCCTCTGGTATTGGTCAGTGGGACTAGGATGAAGATCTCTCTCTGGTAAATTGACCAGTGGGACTAGGGTGAAGATCTCCCTCTGGTATTGGCCAGTGGGACTAGGGTGAAGATCTCCCTCTGGTGTATATATTGGTCAGTGGGACTAGGGTGAAGATCTCTCTCTGGTATTGGCCAGTGGGACTAGGGTGAAGATCTCCCTCTGGTATTGGCCAGTGGGACTAGGGTGAAGATCTCCCTCTGGTGTATTGGTCAGTGGGACTAGGGTGAAGATCTCCCTCTGGTATTGGTCAGTGGGACTAGGGTGAAGATCTCCCTCTGGTATTGGCCAGTGGGACTAGGGTGAAGATCTCCCTCTGGTATTGGCCAGTGGGACTAGGGTGAAGATCTCCCTCTGGTATTGGTCAGTTGGACTAGGGTGAAGATCTCCCTCTGGTATTGGTCAGTTGGACTAGGGTGAAGATCTCCCTCTGGTATTGGTCAGTGGGACAAGGGCGAACATCTCGGGTGTTTGCCGATATGGTTTTCAGATACGACTGCTAGTCACACGCACGTGGAGTTGGAAGGGGGCCAAGGCTGATCAGGATTCTGTTGACTGCTTCCCAAACATGTCTCTGTCTGTACATGCATGTACATGGATTAAGGGAGAGAGTGATCTGAAGACAGAAACAACGATTGCGCGAGCTTGTCTTCGCTCCTTACTCTAGGGGACACCATCACCGTGACTGTTCTGGCTCTTTCATGATAAACAAAATGTTCTTCCTTGATTCAGTACGGGACATGTCGAGATGGGACGCCCCTGAGGGGTTGGTTGGAGAAACTGATTCACTGCAGGGGCTAGACAATCTCGCATTCTGCTGGTTTGGTAAACAAAAAGATACTAGGGCGGGGGGGGATCCTTGCTCCCTCTGCCTATCCCAAGGGTATGGCCTGTGGTTGGCAACTATTTACTGTTAAATAGATGTAATGTATATCAATACAGTATAAGGTTGTTCTTGATGGTGGAAGGAATGGCAATTGCTGCAGATCTTTAAGGAATTTATGCGAGAGGCAATTATTGCTGGATCTGACTGCAAGATTCGGCTTCGAGTTGTTGTGGGCGGAGCACAATATCTTCACCCACTCTCAGGCCCATCATTTGCATGATCTATAGTCTTGCGAGCCAGACTCCTTATGAATTCTTTACGGCAAATCGGTAAATTATCTAGCTCGCAAAGACTACGTTTGACCTAGGCCTTTCTTTAGGAAGACAAAGAAATGACGAACCGGAAACTACACCTGCTTGAAACTGAAAGGATATCATTCGTAGCTGAAACTCATTAGGGTGGAAAGTAGCAATATTTACATGCAGCAACAATTGTGAAAATAAAATGGCAGATGGTGTTTTGAACATCTTTTCCCAGGTAGACTTGCTGTTAGGTTAATGCAACATCTCCTGTGTCCGTCCCAGTGTAGAAATACACGGTCAGAATGTTTGGCTTCAAAATTGTGGCTGTGCATAAAAGACCACGCATCTAGCGGAGGACCAATTGAGAGGAACGAGGTTCCCCCCCCTCCTACCTAAATGATGAAATTTCGTACTCAGTTTCTTGCTGCCTGGCTCTAGAGATCTGTTGTCAACTAGACGAGAATCGTGCTGTTGTTGACTGAAGTCGCACTAGAGTTTTCCTTCTTTCACCCTAAGTTGTATGTGATATATTTCTCCTCTTTTTTGGTGGCTTAGTAATTTTGAGATGACTAATAAGAAGTAGTGGACTGGAAACTGGAACTGCTTAAAGATGTGCGGATGAGTAGTTGGTGTCAATAAGTTGTTAAAAATAATAATTTAAAAAAATTATCATCGAGAGGTAATGTACGTTAAATAATGTACGTTAAATCGTTAAATAAGGAGATAATGATAATTTTAATAAAAAAACGTTTTTACTGGCTACTCATTGCAGCAGAGGACTTGGTGTGAGAGTCACATGATCTGATTGTGGCTACTCTGCTTTCACGTAGAGGGTTCGATCGATGGCTGCCTCTTCAATCTGAGGATGGTCAGGTCGGTTGGCCGATGAATGTGAGCTCCTAAGGACATAACGGATGAGTGGAGAAGGAAGACGCTGAGCCCGCAGCAGATCCAGTTCATTGTTTGCTAGAATTTATTGTACTTTGCAGCAATCATGGAGGCCAACTTCCTGTAAACAACTTGGGCAGTTGCACCCATGCCCCAGAAGACAAAAGGATCCACGTTCCCCACCTCCCTGATTATAGGCTGTTGCTTATCAAGCTTGTGTCTCCTTCAGCAAGTGGAAAGAGAGAGAGTGAGAGGAATGTGTGAATTAAATACTTGAACATCAAAGAATGCACTGTCAATCATTTCCCCAAAACCCTGTGCATAGATATCAAGATTGCTCCATTTTAAGCATTCGCCATTCTGAGGTTTGTTCTCTCCTTGGTGATGGGTTGTGATATCTCTCACTTCGTTGTGGCGGAAGGTGGGATGACTACCATGGGGACAACTCGGTGCATGCATGCTACACACTAAAGGTGCCATTGCGTACTCATTGATTAAGGTAATACTGGAGGTCGATCTATAAAGAAGACAGAGCATCACGAAATGCTCTCTTGTGTAGAGCAAAGCCGTGTTCAGTGATTTGGTAAGGCACTCGGCCATGTGGAGGCTCTTTTCAGGAAATCTCAACTGGCTTTCAGAAGTGTGATCGGTAGTGTTTCACATGGTAATTAGCAATTAAAGCGAACCCTCACAGGTGAGTCGGACGGAAAACTTGGTATTGCCTGCTGATGTAGTTTCTCTACAATGTTTTTTTTATATTACAATTTTGTGGTAAAGGATGAATAAGTTAGAAGAGGCCATCCAGTGTAGCAGGGCATGAGGGTTGGCACCTAAACCAGAGGGAAGCGTTCCCTCTCCACTGGGAGATGGCGAGTCTCAGAAAAAGGTCACGTTCACCCGTTAAAAAAATTAGGACCAGAACACACCCATCTTAAATAATGCAGAATATGGTACGAGATTCTTAGAGGAACTGCTCGGAAAAGTGAGAATGGCACTGCTTATGCAGAAATGGGAACTAGGTTAAAAAGAAGCTAACATGGTTCAATACCCAGTGGGTTTACTCTGGAAGCCACAGCTATGAATGTAAATTGGTACTGATATCTGAAAATAATTATTTAAAACCTGAACAGATTGTGGTAAAATGATAAAGTAACAAGCAGTCGTAGAGGTACGACAATGTTGTAAGCCATCAAATTTGGGAAGAAGACTGCGTGCATTAAAATAGAATACGACAATGTTGTAAGCCATCAAATTTGGGAAGAAGACTGCGTGCATTACAATAGAATACCTTTAGGTCATTTGTGTTTGATTTGGATACTGCCGCCCAGTAACTGGGAGAGGACAGGAGGTGTGGCACTAGGAGAGATGAAAGTAGACCTAGAAGAGGTAAGGTTTGGTGAGAATGAGCAGCGAGGTGCGGAAGGCTGATGGGAGGGAGGTGATTGGGGTGGTTGGAGAGGGAGTGGGAGGTGTTTTGTGGAGGGCTCCGGTGGCTAGAGACTTTGAGGGGAGTAGCCTTGGTTGAGGTCTAGTAGTGGCTGATATATAACATAATCCAAGCAACTAATTTACAGATCAGTGACTAGTGTTCAGCTTGTAGGGCAGGACAATGGCTAGAGCAATGTCTATACTGTTTTTGTTTTTTATAACCGCTCTAGGTTGCATTTCGCTCGACACCCAATGATCATTACTAGCATGTAATTTTGTGCTACATTTAGACGCATGCGCAGTTATATTTAAACTGCTGACGTTAACCGTTTTAGCTAAAGATGCGTCTACTTGGAGCTCCTTGGGCTTGCACATGTTTCGTATTAAAAATTACAGAATTATATTATCTGAACCTTTTTAGCACTAGCTTAAAGCTACAACCAGACCAAGTCTGGGGCTATCTCACAAGATCTCAAAGCCTTACAAGGGAAAGGATAAGTGATAGGACAGTGTGAAAATCTGATAACTTGTATATGGTGTGGTGTTAAAAGCTTAATATTCCTTACCAGTAATGAGAAAAATTGATGGAGCTCACACTTAGTTAAAGGTTCTCACACTTTTTGTGGCATTTCTCTCGTTCATAATGAGCTCACAAATATCAGCTCTATATTAATTTTAATATTTTGATCCATAGCCTCTCCCACTGCTTGGTACATCTGATTGTTACAGTGCTAGAGTTCTGTATTCCTGAACCATAAACTGTAGGATAAGTAGTTAACACAATCAACAGTCAAATGCTTAGCCATACTGTGCAAAAAGATGATCGTTTGAAGTCATATTGTCAGCTCTAGAAAAGTGAACATTACACCAGAGCTTTTAGTTCCAATTTCTCAAATGTCAATTTGGACCCAGAACCCCCCATCACCAGACCAATACCGAGAATATTTGCTTGATTGAGAAACCTCAAAATGGTGTGAATGTTTGACAGGCATCATCAGGTGTCTAATGTTTGGCATCAAACCATCTCAGCTGCTATCCATAGAAATATTTTATTAGCACATGGCAGTACAGAATATTAATTGTATTTTATGCCAATAACTCACACGAAAGAAACTGTGCAAGTTTCTTTTCTTATCAAATTTCTGCACTTCAAACATTGGCTTATCTGGCTAGAACAATGTCAGATATTTCTTAAAACAGGAGGGTAGAAAATAATGGCTTAAAAATTTAGTACAAGTACAAGCAAGATGTTTTTGTTATAATAATAATAATGATGGAGATGTGGTGGTGGTGGTGATGATGATGATGCCGACGGTGGCGACGACGACGACAATAATAATAATATATAAAAATTAAAACAAGAACAACAATAATGATATACTCTCAATGAACTCTCAGTTGATATAATAACATTAAAATCACCTTCTCATCAATTTTTATTCACTCTACGTTTCTACTAGATGCTCTAGTCTGTCTTCATCCGTCCTAATGCTGCTCGGGAAAGTGAGAATGGCACTACTTATGCAGAAATGGGAACTAGGTTATAAAGAAGCCAACATGGTTCAATTACCCGTGATGTTTCGACTAGATGCTTAAGACTTGAGCATCTAGTCGAAACGTAGAGTGAATAAAAATTGAAGTTGATTATTGAGAAGGTGATTTTAAATAATGATAAAATTTAAAATCAGTCATAGACCCCAGCACTGCAGCTGCGTTCTATGCTGCATGTCGACCGAAATTCTCTGGAGCAGGTAAGGGAAGGGAATACCCTCTCCTCTTACATTCCTCCTTGATTGTTGCTCCCATCCCCCGAGAAAGGTCATGGTCCCTCTGCCAAACACCCTTGAAGTATCTATCCCAAGGGGGACAAAATGGAGAGTGTCTGAGTTTGGGGCTTCAAGCACCCGGATCTGTCAGCAACTGCACCAGGTTCACCACACAGAAGATCACCACAATATGTGGAGGCAAAAGTGTCCAGGCAGGTAGCATTCAAGACCAGAACCTTTGTGGCATCACAGTCACTCCATCAGGATGCTGCCAATCATGACGGTCCAAGCCAGCTGGTTCCAGATGTGGGGGGGGCCTTTTTGATAACGTCATTGAGGCAGGATGTCTGGAGTGGTAACCCCTGATGAGACTCTTCCTGCAGTGTAGTCCATGTTATTAAAAATATATATATTTGAACACCTCCAAGATTTCTTGGAACATCCCTAATTTCTGATGTGTAAAAAAGGGGTGGACCAAGAAAATAATTTCGGCATCCCAAACCTCCCCCCCCCCTCTCCTCACCCTGGCTATATGTGACAACCTATTTTGTGTGTACATGCAATAAGTACCAAAGAAATGACATTTTTGGACCAAAAGGAATATAGAAATATTGACTTCAAGATAATGGAAAATTTATCACTCTTTAGATTAAGAAACATTAAGTTAAGAAACATTACATTAAGTTAATAATCAAGGCTGATAAGTTGGTTCTAGCAATGTGAGAAAGCTTGAGCGGTTAATGCATGGAATGATCAAGGACAGGTGGAGCATGGCTACACACATGCATGACTCTACATGTCCACAAGATGAAAAATGACTATTCCCATAGCAAGCATTCCAGTACAAAATTAAGCAACTTTTTTAAAGTCTGACAAAAAATATTTTAATGAAAAAAAGGGAGGGGGGGGGAGGAGCTTTAACACTCAAAGTTACTCATTACCTGTTGAAACATTCTGTCGAGCCATTTTAATGACTTGGTTTTTTAAATGCCTTGAAGGCAACTCGACTTCTGCAGTGTTGCCAACTTCCTTTTTTTGAGTGCTTCACATCGTGTTGCAAGGTGAAAATCACATATCAAGAGTGCTAATTTGTCAACATGGTAGAAATATGGTGATAGACTGTAATTGTAATATATCCCCTACAACACCACATTCCTGCCTTTCAAGTCTCGCATCTTATATTCGACGCATATTTGGGCTACTCTCCTCCTACGGTGTACCCCAGGCTCTTGTTTCCATTCAATCATGTCTCCAAATATATATATATATAGAAAAGTACTGCAGTACTTTTCTATATTCAATAGCTCTGCCTTAACACAGCATTGAGCACTATTTGTAGCTTTCATCGGCAAACTACCTTCTAAGTATATATATATATATATGATACTGTGAAGCAATTAAAAAAATTTAGTTATAATATTTAGCTGTTAGGACAACTAGCTTCCGCTGTTGAACTGGTCATACAAGCCTAGATCTTGATTACAATGTGAGCTTGTTATCCCATGCCGCACTTGAAGTGGAAAAAATATCGGCATCTCTAGATCCATAGATCCAAAGAATACAACTTTTTTTTACCTCTTCCGTGCTATATAGTCCATATTCTTATTTTGATTCACTGCAGGCACAATAGCTGCAAAGCCGTTTAGCCAGCCAACTTGAATATTATGACTCCACCCACTTTAAGTGGTCTGTTCTGAGCATGGACAGAAGAAATAAATTTCTACAAGCCATACTTAATTAAGATGCAGAGCCTCTTTGAAGGTGAATGCAAATTGGTACTGGTACTGTTGATAGTCTGACACCAACTTTGCCTAATAAGGAGAAGTGAGAGAGGAATCAATGTAGATAATGGGTAGTGAAAGTTTATGAGCCACTAAAGCCTGCTGGTAGTAGCAGAAGCTATGATTAAATTCCATAATTTTATCCTACTGGCAATGAGTATTATTGTGGCTTGGCTTGGCTGAGTGGATGTTAATATTATCAGCTGAACCCAACAAGCCATTCCTCTGTCTCACTCGTATATCCCTAAAACTCTCAGAGCACACTTGGCCAAACTCGTATTGATGATCCTGTTTGACAGCCATCGACAACAAACAAATGCCAACTCATATTGACTGAGGGCATTGTAGCCAACTGGCTAACCAACTACACTAGACTAGGAAATTCCCTTGAATTTGAAATCCAATGATGCCCAAGTTGCTAATTTCAAGTTGCTCTTACTTCAACATATTTACATGCATACAATACATGCATACAATACATATGTAATATATACGATATATGTGGGGTCCATGTCTCTGCAGAAACATATTGTAACAATAACTGATGGTTGTATTATATTCAGAGCTAGATGTAACCACATAACTTGGGCTTGGTTGCCATGCCATAGGCCTAATTTACTTAGTAGGCTTCCATCCTCCCCCTCCCTCCCTCCCTCCACTCCCTTCCCTATTCCACCATCACCACCACCCAGAAAGGAATCAGGTATTGCCCACATTATTCTCTCTCTCTTCTAGACTGGCTGACCACTGTACTCATAGAGCAATGGTTTGAAACAGGATGGTTAGTAGATTACCAACTACACAGACATGGAGAGGCCTTGATATTCTGCCTGGATAGAGGATTGTGTTTGATGTCGTGTTCATGACGAAGACTTAGCTTACGATCATCATATGGTTGTAAAATGGGAAGACGATGGCAATGATCTGGGCAGGGAAGTCCAGGCACTTGCATGCATGTCAGAGAAATGGTTTAATCATTGGTGAAGTAAGGCTTGCACTGGAATATGTTGTGATCAGTCAGTTAGGAAAATTGGATGTTTTCTTGAAGGCTAGAGTCTTCATGAATCTGTTTATGACAGGTCAAGTTTGCTCACAGTTTTAATAAGAACAAATTTGACCCTCCAAGCCACTTGCTCAACCTCCAGCTTACTGATGTCCATATGCCACCCCCATACAAGCATTGAGCTCTTCACCATCTCTTTTGTTCATTGAAATGATTGTTTATGGACTGCTTCAGTGCTGCCAAGCCCACCTAGTGTGCTCACAAAGGAGCAAGCAAGGCTTAAACACACCAGGAATCTTTATAAGAACAAACACTCAAAAGCCCATTAACTATGCGAAGAGTTAATGAAGGACTATGTTACAGGTGAGTCGCTCACTGACAAGTAACACTCAATGGGTATATAACGTTGTTGGCTTCTTGCAACCCCAAACTTCTTGCACAGACAAGTGTTCCAATCATTGTTAGTGTGGGTTGCAGGATGACCGGGGGGGGGGGGGGGAAGACAATATTCTGTCCCACCTGCAAGGAGTAGCACCACAAAACTGCTTAAGAGCACCCAAAAGCATGCCAAAGAACAGGCTAATGGTGGCACAGCAATACGAGTTCTTTTGATGGGACTGCTTCGCTCACAAATTATTGCATTCATGCTGGTGCAAACCATTATAATCGAATGAAAACACCGGTGAACTATATACCTATATATATATCAGCATGCTCTAAAGGATGTCCTTGTATGCACAGAGCTGTTGCAGTTATTATCCTCTTCCATTGTTCTATCCCACTTTTCTCATACGGCCTATTCATTAAAAAATGTATGCAGTTATGGGAGTATATATGTTAGTGCAGAAGATTGCAGTTGCCTAGATCTAGTATGTATATTCCGAGGGTGTTTATCACTGCATCAGGACATAATTTATACAAACATGTCAAGTATATTATACGGGCATTGTATCTAGCATACCTGGAGGATGACAGGACTTTGATGACTAGTATAATTGTTCCAACACTCCCACGCCCATGATTAGCTAACCCTGCTTCATATCAATCAGCTCATATTTGCAGAGGAGTAGAAAACAACAGTTTCTCGGTAGTCACCTTAGTACTAGCCTTATTAGAAGCCTCAGTTTCATATCTAAAATTCGCATCTGAAATTTCATGTCTACTTCGTGAAGAACCGTGTTACTCAAGACCCAAACAGGAAATTAGTATTATGCTAATTACATCACCTGGCGCAAGTAAAACTAATTTCCCGTTTGGGCGGAACCATTATTTTTGCCCAGGTAGGAAAGGTCTAACCGAGGTCGAAACTTAGCTGACAGGTTTATATTTGTAGCCGCCCTAGTAACTGTAAGTCGTGGAGACGAGTGAGGCATTCCCTTTTGGACAAACGATTTTATTGTAGCCAGGGCAATTGGATAAAACTGCACAGTTCCAGCTCGTCATGGTTGGTGTGGAGGGCTGTTCCGTTCTACTGATGGTGATAACTCTGCAATTCTTGGACGCTGGTAAGTTAGCACTTAATGAATAGGCTTTTTAACTAAATAGATTTAAAAAAAATTTTTAAGTCTGGGACGGTCTCATTCTTGTTAGCTGGGTGAATGTAACTGTCGACCTACATAACAGGGTGGAGCAACTTGCTCCTTGAGTTTCACTCAACTATCACCTTATGTGGGTCTTCTAAATAGTTTGTAGCTGTGTTATATGCAGACAAACACCACCAATCTGCCTTAATAGTGAAGAAATATTTTGACACCTTGCCGATTGAAGACAAAGGATTTGTTATGGTTACTGCACATCGCATAGTAATCTGTACTTTCAATTGTTTTTCAGTCTGGCCATACCGAAATGCATTAAGGTCCATGCTGATAATATGTATTGATCTGATCGTAATGCGTTTATCTTATGACTGGTATTTAAAACACACACACATTTTTGGCTACTCTCTTTGACATACCAGGCGACATTCAACTCCTGAGACTTCTCCCATTGTGCTACGACCTCTAGAAGATGAGATTATTCATGACCCATAAAAAATATGCCTTAGGACATGAGTATAGCAACTGCAATGTCTTCTGAGCTTACACACCAATGGGCAAGTGCCATTGCATATGGATAGAGAGAGCCTTGACAGTATGAAGCAGAGTTGACAATAAAGCCATGCATGAGCTGTCAGACTAGCTCACCATCTATTGCAAGTATGTTGTGAACTGTGGTTTCTAGATTAGTTTGTAGTTTCCATGGTTGCGTCTGACTTCAGATCTTTGACAACACCAGATGTTTAGAGCAACACTGTCAGCTGGTGACCTTGGCGGAGTTTCAAGACTTTGATTGCGTGGGGGGCATGAACAGATTTTGTTTCCCTTGGCTAATTAAATATTGCTATGTTATTGCATGACACCCCTGACAGGGGACGCGGCGAATAGGGTTCTTGTAGGTTTGGTTTTGAATCGCGTGGGTGCATCATGAGATATTGTCATGTGACAGTTCAGGTTTGGTCATAAGGTAGCCATAGTTATGTTGGATGTACCTTACAGAGCTTTAACGGGGTTAATTTTGCATGTTTTCACAGAATCCAATCTGTGAACAAATTGCATATGATGAAGCAGTGAGCAGTGCTCAGTGGCTTCCACTGTAAACGATCCTCAAAAATCTCCCTCCCACAAATATTTCTGTTGGGCACCATTTGTGAAATTTCCCTTGAAGATATCCCTCTATAGAGCCACCTTAGTTGGGCCACGAGTGTGAAACTACAAATTAGAGGACTATCGAGTTGCCACAGTCGGAATTTATTGCCGTATTTGTTTGTTCTGGAGTGTCGGTCGACGCCCTAAAAAGCACTCTGGGTTTCAAGATGCATGTTTACTATCGGAATAGAAGTCATGACTCCTTCTAAACTGCTGCTGTGCGCTGATTGGTCTTCTCCGAACTCCATAATGTCTCAGCTTTGATAACTGCTGTCTAACTATTCCTGGGTAAGCGCACTAGACCACCCAGGGATATTGTCCGCCCATGAACTCCACCCACATCGACCTATAATCCAGATATGTTACAAAACTGGTGAATAATCAACCTTCCCACCTAATTATGTCCAAAGGCATGTGACTTGCTGGATCATGTGACTACCAGCAAATACAAGTTCCCAAGTCCCATGGATCAAATAGCTGTCATTAACAACATTCTTGCTGAGCCTGATTCAATCAGTGCTGGGTCGCCGCATTAAAAGCGGTGACACCTTGCATACCAAGCTCCTCACACTCTCGTCATCCAGGTGTGGCCAGGTGACCCTGTACCACATGGTTGTTGTGGTCCAGATGACCCTTTACCACATGGAAGTGCGTAGTACCTTGATCAAGAAGGAGAAATAAAGGGTTTTTTTTAACATCATTACTTGTCCCAAGTTTCAGTGAAGACGCTTTGGCCCTCTTCTGGGCCTATCATTGCTGGTTATTGAAATAATCATAATGCTGCAACCCCCCAAGCATGTTAGCTTAAATGAGGTTAAGTAGTCTTTTACATCTGTTTATTTATTTATTTTTTAATTGATTGATTAATTTATTGACCGGCTGCTTGATTTCTTGATTTTTTATAAGCTGATAACTAGTTTAACAGCATGGCTTGCTGTGCTAAATGCTATTGTGAAGTACATAGTACTATAATACACATGCATATTGTATTGAAGTGTAGTGTAGTACTATAATAATACACATTGCATATTGTATTGAAGTGTTGTGTAGTACTATAATACACATGCATATTGTATTGAAGTGTTGTGTAGTACTGTAATAATACACATGCATATTGTATTGAAGTGTAGTGTATACTATAATAATACACATGCATATTGTATTGAAGTGTTGTGTAGTACTATAATACTACACATGCACATTGTATTGAAGTGTTGTGTAGTACTATAATAATACACATGCATATTGTATTGAAGTGTTGTGTAGTACTATAATAATACACATGCATATTGTATTGAAGTGTAGTGTAGTACTATAATAATACACATGCATATTGTATTGAAGTGTTGTTTATACTATAATAATACACATGCATATTGTATTGAAGTGTTGTTTATACTATAATAATACACATGCATATTGTATTGAAGTGTTGTGTAGTACTATAATAATACACATGCATATTGTATTGAAGTGTTGTGTAGTACTATAATAATACACATGCATATTGTATTGAAGTGTTGTGTATACTATAATAATATACATGCATATTGTATTGAAGTGTTGTGTATACTATAATAATACACATGCATATTGTATTGAAGTGTTGTGTAGTACTATAATAATACACATGCATATTGTATTGAAGTGTTGTGTAGTACTATAATAATACACATGAATATTGTATTGAAGTGTTGTGTAGTACTATAATAATACACATGCATATTGTATTGAAGTGTTGTGTAGTACTATAATAATACACATTGCATATTGTATTGAAGTGTAGTGTAGTACTATAATAATACACATGCATATTGTATTGAAGTGTTGTGTAGTACTATAATAATACACATTGCATATTGTATTGAAGTGTTGTGTAATACTATAATAATACACATTGCATATTGTATTGAAGTGTAGTGTAGTACTATAATAATACACATGCATATTGTATTGAAGTGTTGTGTATACTATAATAATACACATGCATATTGTATTGAAGTGTAGTGTAGTACTATAATAATACACATGCATATTGTATTGAAGTGTTGTGTAGTACTATAATAATACACATGCATATTGTATTGAAGTGTTGTGTATACTATAATAATACACATGCATATTGTATTGAAGTGTTGTGTAGTACTATAATAATACACATGCATATTGTATTGAAGTGTTGTGTAGTACTATAATAATACACATGCATATTGTATTGAAGTGTTGTGGTGTGTACTATAATAATACACATGCATATTGTATTGAAGTGTGTGTAGTACTATAATAATACACATGCATATTGTATTGAAGTGTAGTGTAGTACTATAATAATACACATGCATATTGTATTGAAGTGTGTGTATACTATAATAATATACATGCATATTGTATTGAAGTATTGTGTAGTACTATAATAATACACATGCATATTGTATTGAAGTGTTGTGTATACTATAATAATACACATGAATATTGTATTGAAGTGTTGTGTAGTACTATAATAATACACATTGCATATTGTATTGAAGTGTTGTGTATACTATAATAATATACATGCATATTGTATTGAAGTGTTGTGTAGTACTATAATAATACACATGCATATTGTATTGAAGTGTTGTGTAGTACTATAATAATACACATGCATATTGTATTGAAGTGTAGTGTAGTACTATAATAATACACATGCATATTGTAATGAAGTGTTGTGTATACTATAATAATACACATTGCATATTGTATTGATGTGTTGTGTGTACTATAATAATACACATGAATATTGTATTGAAGTGTAGTGTAGTACTATAATAATACACATGCATATTGTATTGAAGTGTTGTGTATACTATAATAATACGCATGCATATTGTATTGAAGTGTAGTGTAGTACTATAATAATACGCATGCATATTGTATTGAAGTGTAGTGTAGTACTATAATAATACGCATGCATATTGTATTGAAGTGTTGTGCAGTACTATAATAATATACATGCATATTGTATTGAAGTGTTGTGTGTTGTGTAGTACTATAATAATACACATGCATATTGTATTGAAGTGTAGTGTAGTACTATAATAATACACATGAATATTGTATTGAAGTGTTGTTTATACTATAATACTACACATGCATATTGTATTGAAGTGTAGTGTAGTACTATAATAATACACATGAATATTGTATTGAAGTGTTGTGTAGTACTATAATAATACACATGCATATTGTATTGAAGTGTGGTGTAGTACTATAATAATACACATGCATATTGTATTGAAGTGTTGTGTAGTACTATAATAATACACATGAATATTGTATTGAAGTGTTGTGTAGTACTATAATAATACACATTACATATTGTATTGAAGTGTTGTGTAGTACTATAATAATACACATGCATATTGTATTGAAGTGTTGTGTAGTACTATAATAATACACATGCATATTGTATTGAAGTGTTGTGTATACTATAATACTACACATGCATATTGTATTGAAGTGTTGTGTAGTACTATAATAATACACATGCATATTGTATTGAAGTGTAGTGTATACTATAATAATACACATTGCATATTGTATTGAAGTGTTGTGTGTAGTACTATAATAATATTGTATTGAAGTGTTGTGTGTAGTACTATAATAATACACATGCATATTGTATTGAAGTGTTGTGTAGTACTATAATAATACATATTGCATATTGTATTGAAGTGTTGTTTAGTACTATAATAATACACATGCATATTGTATTGAAGTGTTGTGTGTAGTACTATAATAATACACATTGCATATTGTATTGAAGTGTTGTGTAGTACTATAATAATACACATGCATATTGTATTGAAGTGTTGTGTAGTACTATAATAATATACATGCATATTGTATTGAAGTGTTGTGTGTAGTACTATAATACTACACATGCATATTGTATTGAAGTGTTGTGTAGTACTATAATAATACACATGCATATTGTATTGAAGTGTTGTGTGTTGTGTAGTACTATAATAATACACATGAATATTGTATTGAAGTGTTGTGTAGTACTATAATAAGACACATGCATATTGTATTGAAGTGTTGTGTAGAACTATAATAATATACATGCATATTGTTTTGAAGTGTTGTGTATACTATAATAATACGCATGCATATTGTATTGAAGTGTTGTGTGTAGTACTATAATAATACACATGCATATTGTATTGAAGTGTTGTGTGTAGTACTATAATAATACACATGCATATTGTATTGAAGTGTTGTGTATACTATAATAATACACATTGCATATTGTATTGAAGTGTTGTGTATACTATAATAATACACATGCATATTGTATTGAAGTGTTGTGTATACTATAATAATATACATTGCATATTGTATTGAAGTGTTCTGGTGTGTACTATAATGATGGACATGCATACTAGAGAGCTGGAAATTCGGAAAGAGAATTAAATTTATGTCGATGCTCTAGACAGTGAACTGCCAAATAAAATAACCGTCGATCTAAACCACACCCACAGACCATATGCATGGCAGTCTCATCGCCATCAGAGTTTAATACCGGCAAATGTCAATCAATGTCCAAATCATCGAAATATAAATATATTTACAATTGTAGTTGAAGTCACATAATTTACATTAAAGTCCTGTATCAGTCGACGTGGAAATTGTAACTAGTGGTTGCAGGATTCTCTCCCAACTAGATTGGCAGAGCCCAAGTTTGTCACAGATTGACTACAGGGGAAAAAATTGAACTGCCTACTTCCAAGGCCTATGTCAGTCTGGCTTCCCTGCATTGTGACATTGTGAGGCAAGTGTGTTTGCTATGCAACAAGCTGAGACACATTCCCCTACTCCACTTCTAGCTCAGCTTTCATGCTAGCCACGAATAGAGCAGAGCTGGTTCTCTTGCAAGCACTTGTGTGATTATTTGTTCTCATTAACACTTTTTAAATTTATTTTTCACAACTACAATTTATAGTATGTCCTTCCTACTGCTATTATTGTCACATCCCAATTTGGTGAAGGAGGTGTCTGTTGACATTCCCAAACACCGAACCTCTGCAGCATAGGCTGGCTTCTGTTGTGGCTTCAAGACGACCATCATCACTGGACAGCAGGCTCTTTCTACATAGATTTGAAGTATTGTGTACATGCAACAAGCTTGACTGAGCTGGTTAATCTTGAACAGTGTAGCTACATCCAGCAAGATACAGTTACATTCATTATCCATACAAACTACAGTCAGTTTCAGTGTCAGCACAAGCTACAGTTAGTGTCAGTACATTCAAGATTCAGTCAGTATCAGCACAAGCTACAGTCAGTGTCAGTGCAAGCTACAGTCAGTGTCAGTACAAGCTACAGTCAGTGTCAGTGTAAGCTACAGTCAGTGTCAGTGCAAATTACAGTCAGTGTCAGTGCAAAGTCAGTTTTAGTGCAAGCTGCAGTCAGTGTCAGTTGCAGTCAGTGTCAGTGCAAGCTACAGTCAGTGTCAGTACAAGCTACAGTCAGTCTCAGTGCAAGCTACAGTCAGTGTCAGTGCAAAGTCAGTTTTAGTGCAAGCTGCAGTCAGTGTCAGTATAAGCTGCAGTCAGTGTCGGTGTAAGCTGCAGTCAGTGTCAGTGTAAGCTGCAGTCAGTGTCAGCACAAGCTACAGTCAGTGTCAGTGCAAGCTGCAGTCGGTGTCAGTGCAAGCTACAGTCAGTGTCAGTGCAAATTACAGTCAGTGTCAGTGCAAAGTCAGTTTTAGTGCAAGCTGCAGTCAGTATCAGTATAAGCTGCAGTCAGTGTCGGTGTAAGCTGCAGTCAGTGTCGGTGTAAGCTGCAGTCATTGTCAGTGTAAGCTACAGTCAGTGTCAGTGTAAGCTGCAGTCAGTGTCAGTGTAAGCTGCAGTCAGTGTCAGTATAAGCTGCAGTCAGTGTCGGTGTAAGCTGCAGTCAGTGTCGGTGTAAGCTGCAGTCAGTGTCGGTGTAAGCTGCAGTCAGTGTCAGTGTAAGCTGCAGTCAGTGTCAGTATAAGCTGCAGTCAGTGTCAGTGCAAGCTACAGTCAGTGTCAGTGTAAGCTGCAGTCAGTGTCAGTGCAAGCTGCAGTCAGTGTCAGTGTAAGCTACAGTCACTATCAATGTAAGCTGCAGTTAGTGTCAGTACAAGCTACAGTCAATGCCAGTGCAAGCTGCAGTCAGTGTCAGTGTAAGCTGCAGTCAGTGTCAGTGTAAGCTGCAGTCAGTGTCAGTGTAAGCTACAGTCAGTATCAGTGTAAGCTGCAGTTAGTGTCAGTGCAAGCTGCAGTCAGTGTCAGTGCAAGCTGCAGTCAGTGTCGGTGTAAGCTGCAGTCAATGTCAGTAAGCTGCAGTCAGTGTTAATATGATGTAATAAAAATACTTCTTTGATATTTCAACGAGGAAGTGAACGCTTTTCCAGGCTAGGACAGGGAAAGTAGGAGAAGCAGAGACAGCCACTGCCAGTGCCCTGAGTGGCGGGCATGCCTGGTCAATTATGTGTAGGAGAAGAAGAGACAGCCACTGCCAGTGCCCTGAGTGGCGGGCATGCCTGGTAAATTATGTGTAGGAGAAGCGGAGACAGCCACTGCCAGTGCCCTGAGTGGCGGGCATGCCTGGTCAATTATGTGTAGGAGAAGAAGAGACAGCCACTGCCAGTGCCCTGAGTGGCTGGTATGCCTGGTAAATTATGTGTAGGAGGAGAAGCAGAGACAGCCACTGCCAGTGCCCTGAGTGGCGGGCATGCCTGGTCAATTATGTGTAGGAGAAGCGGAGACAGCCACTGCCAGTGCCCTGAGTGGCGGGCATGCCTGGTAAATTATGTGTAGGAGAAGCAGAAACAGCCACTGCCAGTGCCCTGAGTGGCGGGCATGCCTGGTCAATTATGTGTAGGAGAAGCAGAGCCAGCCACTGCCAGTGCCCTGAGTGGCTGGCATGCCTGGTAAATTATGTGTGAGCAAAAAAGACAAGATGGTCCTGCACCAAGTGGACCTGTCTTTATCAATACTTCAAATATTACATGTAAATATAATTTTGGCAAATTTCGAGCCATATGTAGTAATCAGCGTTCTCTTTCGTAACTGCCCTGCCCCATCAAAAAAGGACCATAAAAGAATAGTCCCAGTTAATGTCAATACAGACCATTCTAAGCCTACTTTCCATAAATGCATTATCTCATTTCTAGAGGTTTCTCCTTCAACGACCACCATACTAGTCACGTTTGTGGGCGGGCAGCCTCACAGTTGTGTGGGAGGGGGGGGGGGGGGGGGATTAAGAAAACTCCACCCCCAATGACACTAGATCTATTAGTTTGAATCTGGCCATGAAATGCCTCAACCTCACTCTTGTTGCTAGACTGCAGTCTTTGTTTTGCAAATCAAGGCCCTTCACATTGACACCTCCAAGGTGAATCCGAAGATCATAAAAGAAACAATTTATCCATCTGTAGTCATAATAGAAGTGGCTGGTGTATAGAGCAGGCAAGACTGCATGCTACAGATGGAGGGGCTGGCCTATAGAGCGGGCAAGACTGCATGCTACAGATGAAGGAGCTGGTGTATAGAGAAGGAGACTGCATGCTACAGATGAAGGGGCTGGTGTATAGAGCAGGCAAGACTGCATGCTACAGATGAAGGGGCTGGCCTATAGAGCGGGCAAGACTGCATGCTACAGATGAAGGGGCTGGTGTATAGAGCAGGCAAGACTGCATGCTACAGATGAAGGGGCTGGTGTATAGAGCAGGCAAGACTGCATGCTACAGATGAAGGGGCTGGTGTATAAGGAGACTGCATGCTACAGATGAAGGAGCTGGTCTATAGAGAGGAGACTGCATGCTACAGATGGAGGGGCTGGTGTATAGAGCAGGCAAGACTGCATGCTACAGATGAAGGAGCTGGTCTATAGAGAGGAGACTGCATGCTACAGATGAAGGGGCTGGTGTATAGAGCAGGCAAGACTGCATGCTACAGATGAAGGGGCTGGTGTATAGAGCAGGCAAGACTGCATGCTACAGATGAAGGGGCTGGTGTATAGAGCATGCAAGACTGCATGCTACAGATGAAGGGGCTGCTCTATAGAGCAGGCAAGACTGCATGCTACAGATGAAGGGGCTGGTCCATAGAGCTGGCAAGACTGCATGCTACAGATGAAGGGGCTGGTCTATAGAGCAGGCAAGACTGCATGCTACAGATGGAGGGGCTGGTCTATAGAGCAGGCAAGACTGCATGCTACAGATGGAGGGGCTGGTCTATAGAGCAGGCAAGACTGCATGCTACAGATGAAGGGGATGGTCTATACAGCAGGCAAGACTGCATGCTACAGATGAAGGGGCTGGTCTATAGAGCAGGCAACTGCAGCATATATTTAATTGGGAATAATTATAGTTATTTACACACAACATACTGCTGGCCATTAACCACAAAACCACATCAAAGGTCCTCCTGGTTCTAATATCAGCTGTAATTTTAGGCGGCAGTAAATTAGCTAACAGGTGGGTGTGGTGAGTCAGTCTGAACAGCCCATCCGATGCCACAGGTTTTTGTTATGAGCTTGCTGCCACCCCCCCAGAGTGGAAGGGCAGCTGTTGTAGAGCTACTACAACTTGCCTTGGCTCTGTAATTAGGTTAGAAAGAAGTGTTGCCTAGACCAACCATCTTTCAAGGTAATTAAGTCATGGCGATATTGTAGACATCACACTGGGTGGAGGCACGTTGAAGTATATAGTTGACTATAGCTGTATTGAGACACACACTGGATCAACACCACACCGGGTCGAGGCATGTTTAAGTAAATTGGACAATAGCTCTTGAGGACACACACTGGACCAACACCACACTGGGTTGAGGCAGATTGAGGTAGGTTGACAATAGCTCTATAGGAACATACACTGGACCAACACCACACTGGGTGGAGGCAGGTTGAAGTAGGTTAACAACAGCTCTATGGGGGGACAAACTGGACCAACACCACACTGGGTTGAGGCAGGTTGAAGTAGTTTGACAATAGCTCTATGGGGACACATACTGGACCAACACGCAGGTTGAAATAAGTTGACAATAGCTCTATGGGGACATACACTGGACCAACACCACACTGGGTTGAGGCAGGTTGAGGTAGGTTGACAATAGCTCTATAGGAACATACACTGGACCAACACCACACTGGGTGGAGGCAGGTTGAAGTAGGTTGACAATAGCTCTATGGGGACACACACTGGACCAACACCACACTGGGTTGAGGCAGGTTGAAGTAGGTTGACAATAGCTCTATGGGGACACACACTGGACCAACACCACACTGGGTGGAGGCAGGTTGAAGTAAGTTGACAATAGCTCTATGGGGACATACACTGGACCAACACCACACTGGGTGTAGGCAGGTTGAGGTAGGTTGACAATAGCTCTATGGGGGCACACACTGGACCAACACCACACTGGGTGTAGGCAGGTTGAGGTAGGTTGACAATAGCTCTATGGGGGCACACACTGGACCAACACCACACTGGGTTGAGGCAGGTTGAGGTAGGTTGACAATAGCTCTATGGGGACACACACTGGACCAACACCACACTGGGTGGAGGCAGGTTAAAGTAGGTTAACAACAGCTCTATGGGGACACACACTGGACCAACACCACACTGGGTTGAGGCAGGTTGAAGTAGGTTGACAATAGCTCTATGGGGACATACACTGGACCAACGCCACACTGGGTTGAGGCAGGTTGAAGTAGGTTGACAATAGCTCTATGGGGACATACACTGGACCAACACCACACTGGGTGGAGGCAGGTTAAAGTAGGTTAACAACAGCTCTATGAGGACACACACTGGACCAACACCACACTGCAGGTTGAGGTAGGTTGACAATAGCTCTATGGGGACATACACTGGACCAACACCACACTGAGTGGAGGCAGGTTGGCTATATATATGTATAAGCTATATGGTAAGGGGATTTTAATGTGTGTGCAAATTCTTTGAAATGCAGAAGAAACCTACATAGTAATACTCGAGTGAGATTTTACTCGTGGACATGACATGCAGCGTCCCTAGCCTGGATGAGAGAGAATGCAGGAGATCCTCTGCCATAAGGACCCTGAGAGTGTATGGCTTAGCCAGATCCTTCGAATTTTGCTAGGAAATGATCGGGACAACTGACTATGAGAGATCTCTTCTCTGCAGTCCCTTCCCCCAACAGCTCATTTCAATGCCACCCTATAACTTATATTGCCCCTCTATGTTCACTAACTATTATATAAGCACTGGGGCCAGCAATCTTGCAACTGTCGTGCACTTGCAATGCAAAAGGTTGCAGTAGAGAACTGATCTGTAGTAATCAGTAGTCTAGTCCGTATCCCGGCGTAGCATTTGGTAAAGGGTCTGACTACGCGAGACTGGGAGGGCTAGGGGATGCTTGGGGCCAAGCGTGTGTGTATAGTTGTTGTTGTTGTGTTCTTGTTGTCCTCTGATTCTGAATTTCACTTCGCTATCTTCCTCTACGTCCCTAGCAGGTGGAGAAACGTAATGTCTCGATGGACCATGAGGTGTACTGTCTCATCACGAGCTTAAAATACATTACAACCGATGGACTTCCTGCAGAGAACTTATTCTGTTGCCTTTGCTTACAAGTTCAGCCACCATATAAATATAGACTGTGTAGCTACATGGGCTGGGCCATGCTCTAGCTTGCCAACCTTCGAGACTCGGTGCCGATAAACCTACCAGGGAAGTTCTCACCTCGGTATAGCTAGGGCAATCACTGGAGAGGTGTCGGGGTTGTTGCCGTCTACCAGGGAAGTTTTCACCTCGGTATAGCTAGGGCAATCACTGGAGAGGTGTCAGGGTTGTTGCCGCCTACCAGGGAAGTTTTCACCTCGGGCAATCACTGGAGAGGTGTCGGGATTGCAGGGAAGTTTTCACCTCGGTATAGCTAGGGCAATCGCTGGAGAGGTGTGGGGTTGTTGCCGTCTACGAAGGCTGCTTGTTACGATCTGTTGTTGGAATATTTCCGGGAAACCGCTCGAAGAAAAGCTAACAGTTTATTTTATTTTATTGGTGTCTAATAAACTAGTGGAGGGGGCGGAGTCCAAGGGTTCAAAGTGCAAATCAAGTGTTTATGCGACTTTCCTACCATGGCAATAGTTCCCCAGGACCATCTATAACCTCACGGGGATACCCTTTACCAGTTGTATTAGGTGTGAGGGTGTGGTTAGCCTTGCCAAGTTTTTATTCGATCCTGAGGAACCAATGAAACTGTACAGGTGATGGCGGTCTAGTCAAGTTCAAGTTAGACTGCAAGTCACATAGCATGTAATTAGAATTGCAACTCACATGACTGAACATGTGATTGTGACAGCAAGTCACATGACTGAACATGTGATTATGACAGCAAGTCACATGACTGAACATGGATTCAGCCTGGCACAAGTGACCGTACGTTACTACTACACATGAATTGGTAAAGAGTCTCCAAAAGACGGAAGACAACGTGTAATGGCATATTGAAATACCCAACCAGCTAGCATGCTCTAACCTTGCACCAGGTGTGCACAATAATAGGATGCTCAACTCCAAGTAGAGCCATGTTGAAAGGATGTGGATGATAGACTCTACAAGTACACCACCTACACTAGGTATGTACGAAGCTTGTGGCCAAAGGTTGAGGTATAGCAGAGCCAGTCCTTACTCTGTTGCAGGAATGGCAGAGCCAGCACTTAGTCTGGTGGAGGAATGTCAGCTGGTTTCTAGCTCAATCTAGTTGCCTGGCTGGAGCTGGTAGGACTGGTGCTTGTCTGTCTAATTTCCCCCCCCCCCCATAGAATATAGAAACTTGTAGTAATGAAACGCACAACAACTTTATGCGGAGGTGGGTGCATTGTGTGTGTGTGTGGTCCAGTGTGTGTGGTCCAGTGGCTGGAGCCCTCAAGCTGCACATGTTCAAGAAGATGATTGTGTAACTGAAACTGATTGGTCGATGACTCATGCTTGTACTGTTGACTTACAGAAGCCAGTAGAAGTTGGTGTAGCTAATCAAATGTGGGGAAGGCGTGACAAAATGTTGTACTCACATTCTGGTCTGCCTGCTGGCTGCAACATTAGCGCCTCACCTAGTGCTACTCCCACCTCCCCCAGTGTTACTCACACCTCCCCCAGTGTTACGCACACCTCCCCCAGTGTTACTCACACCTCCCCCAGTGTTATACTCACACCTCACCCAGTGTTATACTCACACCTCCCCCAGTGTTATACTCACACCTCCCCCAGTGTTATACTCACACCTCCCCAGTGTTACTCACACCTCCCCCAGTGTTATTCACACCTCCCCCAGTGTTACTCACACCTCCCCCAGTGTTATACTCGCACCTCCCTCAGTGTTAGTCATACCTCCCCCAGTGTTAGTCACACCTCCCCCAGTATTACTCACACCTCCCCCAGTGTTATACTCACACCTCCCCAGTGTTACTCACACCTCACCCAGTGTTATACTCACACCTCCCCCAGTGTTATACTCACACCTCCCCAGTGTTACTCACACCTCTCCCAGTGTTATTCACACCTCCCCCAGTGTTATACTCGCACCTCCCTCAGTGTTAGTCATACCTCCCCCAGTGTTAGTCACACCTCCCCCAGTGTTATACTCACACCTCCCCCAGTGTTATACTCGCACCTCCCCCAGTGTTACTCGCACCTCCCCCAGTGTTACTCACACCTCCCCCAGTGTTATACTCACACCTCCCCCAGTGTTATACTCACACCTCCCCCAGTGTTACTCACACCTCCCCCAGTGTTACTCACCCCTCCCCCAGTGTTATACTCACACCTCCCCCAGTGTTACTCACACCCCCCAGTGTTACTCACACCTCCCCCAGTGTTACTCACACCTCACCCAGTCTTACTCACACCTCCCCCAGTGTTATACTCACACCTCACCCAGTGTTATACTCACACCTCCCTCAGTGTTAGTCATACCTCCCCCAGTGTTAGTCACACCTCCCCCAGTGTTACTCACACCTCCCCCAGTGTTACTCACACCTCCCCCAGTGTTATACTCACACCTCACCCAGTGTTATACTCACACCTCCCCCAGTGTTATACTCACACCCCCCCAGTGTTACTCACACCTCTCCCAGTGTTATTCACACCTCCCCCAGTGTTACTCACACCTCCCCCAGTGTTATACTCGCACCTCCCTCAGTGTTAGTCATACCTCCCCCAGTGTTAGTCACACCTCCCCCAGTGTTATACTCACACCTCCCCCAGTGTTATACTCGCACCTCCCCCAGTGTTACTCGCACCTCCCCCAGTGTTACTCACACCTCCCCCAGTGTTATACTCACACCTCCCCCAGTGTTATACTCACACCTCCCCCAGTGTTACTCACACCTCCCCCAGTGTTACTCACCCCTCCCCCAGTGTTATACTCACACCTCCCCCAGTGTTACTCACACCCCCCAGTGTTACTCACACCTCCCCCAGTGTTACTCACACCTCACCCAGTCTTACTCACACCTCCCCCAGTGTTATACTCACACCTCACCCAGTGTTATACTCACACCTCCCCCAGTGTTACTCACAGCTCCCCCAGTGTTACTCACACTTCTGTCGCGATCTTCCTCAACACAACCTAGACTAATTTCCCCAAGTTCTCTTGAGGCTCGTGGAGCTCACCTCAACATTCCCTTCTGCAATGTTGTACCTCTGAAATGTTCTTTGTATGGCGCTTTGATCCTTGAATGTTAAGTGACCCATGACCTTTCACATTGACCTCTGACCTTTCACAATCAATGATCCTTTACCTTTCATGATGAATGTGTCTCGTGCAGCCACACCCCTGATATCTAACCATTGACTGTGTGTATTGTTTACTATCCGGGTGTATGAGACCATCTTGTCTGCCACAGACTGGAAATTGTGGTCAGAAACTCCCCGTCCTTCTCCCCGCGGAATCCAGTGTGCGTTAATTACCTCTCATAAAATGTCCCCTCCTCTTCGTATATTGCAGGTAGCGGGCAGACCCTCGGCATCACATCACCTTCAGGCTCCGCCTACCCAAACCCAGAGAACATTGTAGTGGGCGTGACCAGAGACCTTGTCGTTCAAGTCCAGTGCTCAGCGTCTGCCGACAACGGCTCTCTGACATGGATGTATCGGAATGGGACTGAGGTAGCGGACAGCCTACAGGCATTTGGCATCAGTCAGGGAGGCGTGAGTGGAGGAGGGAGGACGTTGAGAGCGTCCCCTGCGAGTTTATTGGAGGGTAACAGCAACTTCCTGTGCTCGGACGCTGGTGGGAACTCCAGCCTCAACGTCTCCTTCAATCTGGGTAGGTTTTAATTGGTATTACCATGTGGGTGTGGTCTTTCTTGCTGATAAAATCTTAGTGCAACAAAAATGCACATCTGTGGGCCCTGCCAAGGGACAGCAAGTCTGGCTGCACGTGGCTCGGGGGCATTTAAGGTGTGTCCACGCTCGGTGCTCAGGTGATGTGCACATGCATGTCGGACCATTTAAGGCGTGTCCACGCTCAGTGCTCAGGTGATGTGCACACGCATGTCGGGCCATTTAAGGTGTGTCCACGCTCAGTGCTCAGGTGATGTGCACACGCATGTCGGGCCATTTAAGGCGTGTCCACGCTCAGTGCTCAGGTGATGTGCACATGCATGTCGGGCCATTTAAGGTGTGTCCACGCTCAGTGCTCAGGTGATGTGCACACGCATGTCGGGCCATATGTGTCAACACTCCACCCTCAGTGCTCATGTAGATGTTTGCTAATGCACATTGCTTGCATCCAAGCTGAATTCTTATGATGGAGTTGGCACCCAATGTTCATTATAGCTCCAATGGACCTTGAGAGGCCTTGAAGGGATTCAGAGCAATAAGTAAAGGCAGTATAATACCTGTGCTATCATGCGTTCTATAAAGCATCTTCCTCACAGGGCCGAGCTTGGAGGAGACTTAGAGGGCTAGGCTTATCAGGTGTCACTTGCTGGAGACTGTTTGGAAGGCACGAGCTACTAGCTACACACCTAGACTGCCTCAGGCTGTGGCCAGTGTTATGACTAGTGTTGTGGTCAGCTACATCTAGACTAACTCAGGCTGTGGCCAGTGTTATGACTAGTGTTGTGGTCAGCTACATCTAGACTAACTCAGGCTGTGGCCAGTGTTATGACTAGTGTTGAGGTCAGCTACATCTAGACTAACTCAGGCTGTGGCCAGTGTTATGACTAGTGTTGAGGTCAGCTACATCTAGACTAACTCAGGCTGTGGCCAGTGTTATGACTAGTGTTGTGGTCAGCTACATCTAGACTAACTCAGGCTGTGGCCAGTGTTATGACTAGTGTTGAGGTCAGCTACATCTAGACTAACTCAGGCTGTGGCCAGTGTTATGACTAGTGTTGAGGTCAGCTACATCTAGACTAACTCAGGCTGTGGCCAGTGTTATGACTAGTGTTGAGGTCAGCTACATCTAGACTAACTCAGGCTGTGGCCAGTGTTATGACTAGTGTTGAGGTCAGCTACATCTAGACTAACTCAGGCTGTGGCCAGTGTTATGACTAGTGTTGAGGTCAGCTACATCTAGACTAACTCAGGCTGTGGCCAGTGTTATGACTAGTGTTGAGGTCAGCTACATCTAGACTAACTCAGGCTGTGGCCAGTGTTATGACTAGTGTTGAGGTCAGCTACATCTAGACTAACTCAGGCTGTGGCCAGTGTTATGACTAGTGTTGAGGTCAGCTACATCTAGACTAACTCAGGCTGTGGCCAGTGTTGTGACTAGTGTTGAGGTCAGCTGCATCTAGACTAACTCAGGCTGTGGCCAGTGTTATGACTAGTGTTGTGGTCAGCTACATCTAGACTAACTCAGGCTGTGGCCAGTGTTATGACTAGTGTTGAGGTCGGCTACATCTAGACTAACTCAGGCTGTGGCCAGTGTTATGACTAGTGTTGAGGTCAGCTACATCTAGACTAACTCAGGCTGTGGCCAGTGTTATGACTAGTGTTGAGGTCAGCTACATCTAGACTAACTCAGGCTGTGGCCAGTGTTGTGACTAGTGTTGAGGTCAGCTGCATCTAGACTAACTCAGGCTGTGGCCAGTGTTATGACTAGTGTTGAGGTCAGCTACATCTAGACTAACTCAGGCTGTGGCCAGTGTTATGACTAGTGTTGGTGTCAGCTACATCTAGACTAACTCAGGCTGTGGCCAGTGTTATGACTAGTGTTGTGGTCAGCTACATCTAGACTAACTCAGGCTGTGGCCAGTGTTATGACTAGTGTTGTGGTCAGCTACATCTAGACTAACTCAGGCTGTGGCCAGTGTTATGACTAGTGTTGGTGTCAGCTGCATCTAGACTAACTCAGGCTGTGGCCAGTGTTATGACTAGTGTTGAGGTCAGCTGCATCTAGACTAACTCAGGCTGTGGCCAGTGTTATGACTAGTGTTGAGGTCAGCTACATCTAGACTAACTCAGGCTGTGGCCAGTGTTGTGACTAGTGTTGAGGTCAGCTACATCTAGACTAACTCAGGCTGTGGCCAGTGTTATGACTAGTGTTGAGGTCAGCTGCATCTAGACTAACTCAGGCTGTGGCCAGTGTTATGACTAGTGTTGTGGTCAGCTACATCTAGACTAACTCAGGCTGTGGCCAGTGTTATGGCTAGTGTTGAGGTCAGCTGCATCTAGACTAACTCAGGCTGTGGCCAGTGTTATGACTAGTGTTGAGGTCAGCTGCATCTAGACTAACTCAGGCTGTGGCCAGTGTTATGACTAGTGTTGTGGTCAGCTACATCTAGACTAACTCAGGCTGTGGCCAGTGTTATGACTAGTGTTGAGGTCAGCTACATCCAGACTAACTCAGGCTGTGGCCAGTGTTATGACTAGTGTTGTGGTCAGCTGCATCTAGACTAACTCAGGCTGTGGCCAGTGTTATGACTAGTGTTGAGGTCAGCTACATCCAGACTAACTCAGGCTGTGGCCAGTGTTATGACTAGTGTTGAGGTCAGCTACATCCAGACTAACTCAGGCTGTGGCCAGTGTTATGACTAGTGTTGAGGTCAGCTACATCTAGACTAACTCAGGCTGTGGCCAGTGTTATGACTAGTGTTGAGGTCAGCTACATCTAGACTAACTCAGGCTGTGGCCAGTGTTATGACTAGTGTTGTGGTCAGCTACATCTAGACTAACTCAGGCTGTGGCCAGTGTTATGACTAGTGTTGAGGTCAGCTACATCTAGACTAACTCAGGCTGTGGCCAGTGTTATGACTAGTGTTGAGGTCAGCTACATCTAGACTAACTCAGGCTGTGGCCAGTGTTATGACTAGTGTTGTGGTCAGCTACATCTAGACTAACTCAGGCTGTGGCCAGTGTTATGACTAGTGTTGAGGTCAGCTACATCTAGACTAACTCAGGCTGTGGCCAGTGTTATGACTAGTGTTGAGGTCAGCTACATCTAGACTAACTCAGGCTGTGGCCAGTGTTATGACTAGTGTTGAGGTCAGCTACATCTAGACTAACTCAGGCTGTGGCCAGTGTTATGACTAGTGTTGAGGTCAGCTGCATCTAGACTAACTCAGGCTGTGGCCAGTGTTATGACTAGTGTTGAGGTCAGCTACATCTAGACTAACTCAGGCTGTGGCCAGTGTTATGACTAGTGTTGAGGTCAGCTACATCTAGACTAACTCAGGCTGTGGCCAGTGTTATGACTAGTGTTGAGGTCAGCTACATCTAGACTAACTCAGGCTGTGGCCAGTGTTATGACTAGTGTTGAGGTCAGCTACATCTAGACTAACTCAGGCTGTGGCCAGTGTTATGACTAGTGTTGAGGTCAGCTACATCTAGACTAACTCAGGCTGTGGCCAGTGTTATGACTAGTGTTGATGTCAGCTGCATCTAGACTAACTCAGGCTGTGGCCAGTGTTATGACTAGTGTTGAGGTCAGCTACATCTAGACTAACTCAGGCTGTGGCCAGTGTTATGACTAGTGTTGTGGTCAGCTACATCTAGACTAACTCAGGCTGTGGCCAGTGTTATGACTAGTGTTGAGGTCAGCTGCATCTAGACTAACTCAGGCTGTGGCCAGTGTTATGACTAGTGTTGAGGTCAGCTACATCTAGACTAACTCAGGCTGTGGCCAGTGTTATGACTAGTGTTGAGGTCAGCTACATCTAGACTAACTCAGGCTGTGGCCAGTGTTATGACTAGTGTTGTGGTCAGCTACATCTAGACTAACTCAGGCTGTGGCCAGTGTTATGACTAGTGTTGAGGTCAGCTGCATCTAGACTAACTCAGGCTGTGGCCAGTGTTATGACTAGTGTTGTGGTCAGCTACATCTAGACTAACTCAGGCTGTGGCCAGTGTTATGACTAGTGTTGAGGTCAGCTACATCTAGACTAACTCAGGCTGTGGCCAGTGTTATGACTAGTGTTGAGGTCAGCTGCATCTAGACTAACTCAGGCTGTGGCCAGTGTTATGACTAGTGTTGTGGTCAGCTACATCTAGACTAACTCAGGCTGTGGCCAGTGTTATGACTAGTGTTGAGGTCAGCTGCATCTAGACTAACTCAGGCTGTGGCCAGTGTTATGACTAGTGTTGAGGTCAGCTACATCTAGACTAACTCAGGCTGTGGCCAGTGTTATGACTAGTGTTGAGGTCAGCTACATCTAGACTAACTCAGGCTGTGGCCAGTGTTATGACTAGTGTTGAGGTCAGCTACATCTAGACTAACTCAGGCTGTGGCCAGTGTTATGACTAGTGTTGAGGTCAGCTACATCTAGACTAACTCAGGCTGTGGCCAGTGTTATGACTAGTGTTGAGGTCAGCTACATCTAGACTAACTCAGGCTGTGGCCAGTGTTATGACTAGTGTTGAGGTCAGCTACATCTAGACTAACTCAGGCTGTGGCCAGTGTTATGACTAGTGTTGAGGTCAGCTACATCTAGACTAACTCAGGCTGTGGCCAGTGTTATGACTAGTGTTGTGGTCAGCTACATCTAGACTAACTCAGGCTGTGGCCAGTGTTATGACTAGTGTTGAGGTCAGCTGCATCTAGACTAACTCAGGCTGTGGCCAGTGTTATGACTAGTGTTGTGGTCAGCTACATCTAGACTAACTCAGGCTGTGGCCAGTGTTATGACTAGTGTTGAGGTCAGCTACATCTAGACTAACTCAGGCTGTGGCCAGTGTTATGACTAGTGTTGAGGTCAGCTGCATCTAGACTAACTCAGGCTGTGGCCAGTGTTATGACTAGTGTTGAGGTCAGCTACATCTAGACTAACTCAGGCTGTGGCCAGTGTTATGACTAGTGTTGAGGTCAGCTGCATCTAGACTAACTCAGGCTGTGGCCAGTGTTATGACTAGTGTTGTGGTCAGCTGCATCTAGACTAACTCAGGCTGTGGCCAGTGTTATGACTAGTGTTGAGGTCAGCTACATCTAGACTAACTCAGGCTGTGGCCAGTGTTATGACTAGTGTTGTGGTCAGCTGCATCTAGACTAACTCAGGCTGTGGCCAGTGTTATGACTAGTGTTGAGGTCAGCTACATCTAGACTAACTCAGGCTGTGGCCAGTGTTATGACTAGTGTTGAGGTCAGCTACATCTAGACTAACTCAGGCTGTGGCCAGTGTTATGACTAGTGTTGTGGTCAGCTACATCTAGACTAACTCAGGCTGTGGCCAGTGTTATGACTAGTGTTGAGGTCAGCTACATCTAGACTAACTCAGGCTGTGGCCAGTGTTATGACTAGTGTTGTGGTCAGCTACATCTAGACTAACTCAGGCTGTGGCCAGTGTTATGACTAGTGTTGTGGTCAGCTACATCTAGACTAACTCAGGCTGTGGCCAGTGTTATGACTAGTGTTGAGGTCAGCTACATCTAGACTAACTCAGGCTGTGGCCAGTGTTATGACTAGTGTTGAGGTCAGCTACATCTAGACTAACTCAGGCTGTGGCCAGTGTTATGACTAGTGTTGTGGTCAGCTACATCTAGACTAACTCAGGCTGTGGCCAGTGTTATGACTAGTGTTGAGGTCAGCTACATCCAGACTAACTCAGGCTGTGGCCAGTGTTATGACTAGTGTTGTGGTCAGCTGCATCTAGACTAACTCAGGCTGTGGCCAGTGTTATGACTAGTGTTGAGGTCAGCTACATCTAGACTAACTCAGGCTGTGGCCAGTGTTATGACTAGTGTTGAGGTCAGCTGCATCTAGACTAACTCAGGCTGTGGCCAGTGTTATGACTAGTGTTGAGGTCAGCTACATCTAGACTAACTCAGGCTGTGGCCAGTGTTATGACTAGTGTTGTGGTCAGCTACATCTAGACTAACTCAGGCTGTGGCCAGTGTTATGACTAGTGTTGAGGTCAGCTACATCTAGACTAACTCAGGCTGTGGCCAGTGTTATGACTAGTGTTGAGGTCAGCTACATCTAGACTAACTCAGGCTGTGGCCAGTGTTATGACTAGTGTTGAGGTCAGCTACATCTAGACTAACTCAGGCTGTGGCCAGTGTTATGACTAGTGTTGAGGTCAGCTGCATCTAGACTAACTCAGGCTGTGGCCAGTGTTATGACTAGTGTTGAGGTCAGCTACATCTAGACTAACTCAGGCTGTGGCCAGTGTTATGACTAGTGTTGTGGTCAGCTACATCTAGACTAACTCAGGCTGTGGCCAGTGTTATGACTAGTGTTGAGGTCAGCTACATCTAGACTAACTCAGGCTGTGGCCAGTGTTCATGACTAGTGTTGAGGTCAGCTGCATCTAGACTAACTCAGGCTGTGGCCAGTGTTATGACTAGTGTTGAGGTCAGCTACATCTAGACTAACTCAGGCTGTGGCCAGTGTTATGACTAGTGTTGAGGTCAGCTACATCTAGACTAACTCAGGCTGTGGCCAGTGTTATGACTAGTGTTGAGGTCAGCTACATCTAGACTAACTCAGGCTGTGGCCAGTGTTATGACTAGTGTTGAGGTCAGCTACATCTAGACTAACTCAGGCTGTGGCCAGTGTTATGACTAGTGTTGAGGTCAGCTGCATCTAGACTAACTCAGGCTGTGGCCAGTGTTATGACTAGTGTTGAGGTCAGCTACATCTAGACTAACTCAGGCTGTGGCCAGTGTTATGACTAGTGTTGAGGTCAGCTACATCTAGACTAACTCAGGCTGTGGCCAGTGTTATGACTAGTGTTGAGGTCAGCTACATCTAGACTAACTCAGGCTGTGGCCAGTGTTATGACTAGTGTTGAGGTCAGCTACATCTAGACTAACTCAGGCTGTGGCCAGTGTTATGACTAGTGTTGAGGTCAGCTACATCTAGACTAACTCAGGCTGTGGCCAGTGTTATGACTAGTGTTGAGGTCAGCTGCATCTAGACTAACTCAGGCTGTGGCCAGTGTTATGACTAGTGTTGAGGTCAGCTACATCTAGACTAACTCAGGCTGTGGCCAGTGTTATGACTAGTGTTGAGGTCAGCTACATCTAGACTAACTCAGGCTGTGGCCAGTGTTATGACTAGTGTTGAGGTCAGCTACATCTAGACTAACTCAGGCTGTGGCCAGTGTTATGACTAGTGTTGAGGTCAGCTACATCTAGACTAACTCAGGCTGTGGCCAGTGTTATGACTAGTGTTGAGGTCAGCTACATCTAGACTAACTCAGGCTGTGGCCAGTGTTATGACTAGTGTTGAGGTCAGCTGCATCTAGACTAACTCAGGCTGTGGCCAGTGTTATGACTAGTGTTGAGGTCAGCTGCATCTAGACTAACTCAGGCTGTGGCCAGTGTTATGACTAGTGTTGAGGTCAGCTACATCTAGACTAACTCAGGCTGTGGCCAGTGTTATGACTAGTGTTGAGGTCAGCTACATCTAGACTAACTCAGGCTGTGGCCAGTGTTATGACTAGTGTTGAGGTCAGCTACATCTAGACTAACTCAGGCTGTGGCCAGTGTTATGACTAGTGTTGAGGTCAGCTACATCTAGACTAACTCAGGCTGTGGCCAGTGTTATGACTAGTGTTGAGGTCAGCTACATCTAGACTAACTCAGGCTGTGGCCAGTGTTATGACTAGTGTTGAGGTCAGCTACATCTAGACTAACTCAGGCTGTGGCCAGTGTTATGACTAGTGTTGAGGTCAGCTACATCTAGACTAACTCAGGCTGTGGCCAGTGTTATGACTAGTGTTGTGGTCAGCTGCATCTAGACTAACTCAGGCTGTGGCCAGTGTTATGACTAGTGTTGAGGTCAGCTGCATCTAGACTAACTCAGGCTGTGGCCAGTGTTATGACTAGTGTTGTGGTCAGCTACATCTAGACTAACTCAGGCTGTGGCCAGTGTTATGACTAGTGTTGTGGTCAGCTACATCTAGACTAACTCAGGCTGTGGCCAGTGTTATGACTAGTGTTGAGGTCAGCTACATCTAGACTAACTCAGGCTGTGGCCAGTGTTATGACTAGTGTTGAGGTCAGCTACATCTAGACTAACTCAGGCTGTGGCCAGTGTTATGACTAGTGTTGAGGTCAGCTACATCTAGACTAACTCAGGCTGTGGCCAGTGTTATGACTAGTGTTGAGGTCAGCTACATCTAGACTAACTCAGGCTGTGGCCAGTGTTATGACTAGTGTTGAGGTCAGCTACATCTAGACTAACTCAGGCTGTGGCCAGT
>JAQNBH010000011.1:2997321-3157321 GCA_028752905.1 Cladorhizidae sp. MBARI D1340-BT2
GGAACTTCAGCAAAGACGAGCACCTTCTTCTCACTGCCTGTACAGCTTGCCTTAGTGGAAGAGTCCATCATCAGTCAGCCTTTTTAACCTTTTAAAAATTAAATTCATATTTTAGGCTCAGCTCCTCCTCTCACCCCCTCCCACTCCTCCTCCCACTCATCCTCCTCCCACTCATCCTCCTCCCACTCATCCCACTCACCCACCCCTCCCACTCATCCTCCTCCCACTCATCCTCCTCCCACTCATCCTCCTCCCACTCATCCTCTTTCCACTCATCCCACTCACCCACCCCTCCCACTCATCCTCCTCCCACTCATCCTCCTCCCACTCATCCCACTCACCCACCCCTCCCACTCATCCTCCTCCCACTCACCCACCCCTCCCACTCATCCTCCCCTCCCACTAACCCACCCCTCCCACTCATCCTCCTTCCACTCATCCCACTCATCCCACTCATCCCACTCATCCTCCTCCCACTCCTCCTCCTCCCACTCATCTTCCCCTCCCACTCACCCACCCCTCCCACTCACCCACCCCTCCCACTCATCCTCCTCCCACTCATCCTCCTCCCACTCATCCCACTCATCCTCCTCCCACTCACCCACCCCTCCCACTCATCATCCTCCCACTCATCCTCCTCCCACTCATCCCACTCATCCTCCTCCCACTCACCCACCCCTCCCACTCACCCACCCCTCCCACTCATCATCCTCCCACTCATCCTCCTCCCACTCATCCCACTCATCCTCTCCCACTCATCCTCCTCCCACTCATCCTCCCACTCCTCCCACTCCTCCCACTCATCCTCCTCCCACTCCTACTCCTCCCACTCCTCCTCCTCCCACTCCTCCTCCTCCCACTCCATCCTCCTCCCACTCCATCCTCCTCCCACTCCATCCTCCTCCCACTCATCCTCCTCCCACTCCTCCTCCCACTCATCCTCCTCCCACTCCTACTACTCCCACTCCTCCTCCTCCCACTCCTCCTCCTCCCACTCCTCCTCCTCCCACTCACCCTCCTCCCACTCATCCTCCTCCCACTCATCCTCCTCCCACTCATCCTCCTCCCACTCATCCTCCTCCCACTCCTCCTCCTCCCACTCCTCCTCCCACTCCTCCTCCTCCCACTCCATCCTCCTCCCACTCATCCTCCTCCCACTCCTCCTCCCACTCCTCCTCCCACTCATCCTCCTCCCACTCATCCTCCTCCCACTCCTCCTCCTCCTCCCACTCCTCCTCCTCCCACTCATCCTCCTCCCACTCCTCCTCCTCCCACTCCTCCTCATCCCACTCATCCTCCTCCCACTCCTCCTCCTCCCACTCCTCCTCCCACTCCTCCTCCTCCCACTCCTCCCACTCACCCACCCACTCACTCATCCACCACTCCCACTCATCCACCACTCCCACTCATCCACCCCACCCACTCCTCCCCCTCCCACTCACCCACCCACTCATCCCCCTCCCACTCATCCCTCCCACTCACTCACCCCTCCCACTCTGAAGCATGACATCCGGTGGTGGGCACTGCATGTAAGTGGGTGGGCTGTACAGTGACACCGCTTCTAATTACATTCCTCCAACCTTTTTTTATCCAGCAAAGCTATCTTTGGCTCTCTGGCATGCAGACTTGTAAAGCCCAACTGATAACAGCCTAACAGACATGCACTCATATATAGTCACCTACCCATGCAGGGGTGTATTTAGGGGGGGGCGGGGGGGGGCATTCGCCCCCCCTTGTATCATTCTCGCCCCCCCCCCCTTGAAAGTAGACACCACCCTTATACATTACATACACCATCATTGTATCATTCTCGCCCCCCCTTATTTTTCCATATCTCAAGTTCGCCCCCCCTTGGCAAAATTTCTGTATACAACCCTGCCATGTCTCTGCGGGTTTCCCACTATTGCAGTACACTATATCTGCCAGAGTGCTGGCTGTGTGTATACCAGAGAACTTGTCTTCTCACAAGACAGAGTTTGTCTTCTCATTTGATGATTGGTACATATGTTTACAGACAAGTAATTCTTGTTAGGAAAGCCATGAGCCATGCTTGGCTCTCTCCCTTGGCTGTAGGAAAGATATATAACCACATGCTTAATATTGGAACCGTCTTCCTGCAACTGCTTGATTGGTGCTGGGAGAACGCCATTATAAGATGCAGTGACCCAGTGTGATGTTGGTCCAGTGTGTGTCCCCATAGAGCTAATGTCAGCCTACTCCAACCTGCCTGTACCCAGTGTGGTGTTGGTCCAGTGTGTCCCCCCATAGAGCTATTGTCAACCTACTTCAACCTGCCTCAACCCAGTGTGGTGTTGGTCCAGTGTGTGTCCTCATAGAGCTATTGTTAACCTACTTCAACCTGCCTCAACCCAGTGTGGTGTTGGTCCAGTGTGTGTCCCCATAGAGCTATTGTCAACCTACTTCAACCTGCCTGTACCCAGTGTGGTGTTGGTCCAGTGTGCGTCCCCATAGAGCTATTGTTAACCTATTTCAACCTGCCTCAACCCAGTGTGGTGTTGGTCCACTGTGTGTCCCCATAGAGCTATTGTCAACCTACTTCAACCTGCCTCCATCCAGTGTGTTGTTGGTCCAGTGTGTGTCCCCATAGAGCTATTGTCAACTTACTTCAACCTGCCTCAACCCAGTGTGATGTTGGTCCAGTGTGTGTCCCCATAGAGCTATTGTCAACCTACTTCAACCTGCCTCCATCCAGTGTGGTGTTGGTCCAGTGTGTGTCCCCATAGAGCTATTGTCAACTTACTTCAACCTGCCTCAACCCAGTGTGATGTTGGTCCAGTGTGCGTCCCCATAGAGCTATTGTTAATCGACTTCAGCCTGCATCAACTTATTGTGATATTGGTCCAGTGTGTCAACTAACTAAAAGCACTGTTGTTGTTGTTGTTGTTGTTGGGGGTTGTGAGGGTTGGCCTCTTCCATGATGCTGACTATCATTGTACCTTACAGTGACTGGAATCTTCTTCACCACGCCAGTTCCCCTGGAACAGAATGGGACTCAGAACATTGTTGATCTCTGCTCTGTTCCGGACATTCCTGAGGCCACTGTAACAGCAGTTGAAGGGAATGACTCGTTCTGTCTTGTTGAGACTGCAAGGGGCAACTTTCGTAGCACTGACATAGCCAATGGTGAGTGGGAGTGAATGTGAGTAGGAATGGTGTACTCTAGGACCACATCTCACTGCGATCTGACAGTCCCCATGGCGTGTGTGTGTGTGTGTTTGTTTATATGCATGGGTTGTGTATGTATGCATGGGTGTGTGTGTGCATAGTAGGCGCCATAATAAACTTGGCATTGCGTTTAATCCCAGCGTTGGTGCAGCGTCTAGCCGCATGCATTTTCCAACCGCCTGGAAAGAACGTACGAAACGTTCAGATGCACGAAATGTTTAAACGCACGAAACATTTATTATTTTTGGCGGGAGTGGATGGTCGGGAGTTGCACGTGGCAGTCGTCCGTAACTTTTAGCGATGAATGGTGTAAAAGGAACAGAATCTTAAATTTAAGACACCAACCATTGTCAGGACCTAGCCTGGTGGTTTGGTAGCAGGAGATATTCAAAGATAACGGCAGCCATCCAAGAGATAGTGGAAGAGAAGATGCGAATTGACGACTACCTATCAGCTGCACGAGCACCTCGACAACAAGGGCCACCCATTGTCGTTGCCAGTTGGCAAGAGAATCAACAAGGTTCGTGTTAGTCTTGTTTGCTTGGGATTCTTAAGGCTGTATGCTGAGCTGATAAGGAGACTGGCTTAAAGTTACTCCATGGGGCTCCTACTTGCTAGCTATGGGTGGGGGGTTCTGCTGATCTAAGCTTGTTTGTAGTTTATGCTGAAGCTTGAATGCCCATCCTGTTGATGTAGTGGATGTTAGTGATCATTCCACTTGCAATGAAATAACATTTACAGATTTATTGTTGACTTGATATTATAATCCCCAATTCCATCTTTGAGGTTGGTGTGGCCAAGACAATTTGTGGGCATCTGAAGGGTTCGAGAATGTCCTATGGACAGACGAATGCAGTCCCAGCTTGAAACCCTCCGACGCTCGTCACAAGAAGATTAGTCAACCTGCAAAGAACAATATCCTGTTTTCTTTGTCCTTGTATTTATTTTAATGTGAGCAAATTTCTACAAATTGGAGAAATGAGTTCTAAATTTAAAAATATATATATTTTTAAATTTACATAATGTTGTTACAGTTGTTACGGAAGTCAACAACAAAACAAGTCAATGAAAGACTTATGAACAAACACAAATATTACATGAACAGCAATTCATTTCAATTCATTTCTTGGTTTATAGTCCCATCCTGTTTGATGCCAGTTGAATTGCCTCGAGGCATGCTCTGGGGTGTGGAAGTCCTCACCTTCACCTCCGCAGGCATCCCCCAGCTAGGTGCCCCAGAGCTTTGCCGTGTGGGACAGACACAGTCTGCCTCCATGGGCCAAAATACCAAAAATAAACAAGTAACACTACATGAATCAATTTGATGACTATTTATAGCTTCATTAGTACAACAATAGCTAGAGAAGTAGCATCCAGTATTCCATTTGTTCTAGCTACCAAAAACAAACAACTAAAACTGATACTCAAGTGCTGGCTCAAACAGCTTGTAGGGTTCAAGCAGATTCCAGTTACACCAACAAAGTTATATTATAGCAAGTATATATAACAGAACGAAACTTACCTGCTTACAGACCCTTAAAAGCTTACAGACCCTTAAAACTCGTACTGAAATAACTGATGAAATAACTCATACAAACAACTCCAGCCGGACGTTCTCAAAAAGAACAAGCAACTGTAGTTCGAGCTTGCCCCACTTCTGTTCATGTGGTGATCCATGCACGCGCCTCTCCTCGATAATAAAATGCAGCGAGCGTTTGCAATAAAAACGCAGCGAGCGTTCAATGCAGCCAGTGTTCAATGCAGCCAGTGTTCACCGCAGCCAGTGTTCACCGCAGCCAGTGTTCACCGCAGCCAGTGTTCAATGCAGCCAGTGTTCACCGCAGCCAGTGTTCAGCGCAGCCAGTGTTCAATGCAGCCAGTGTTCAATGCAGCCAGTGTTCAACGCAGCCAGTGTTCAGCGCAGCCAGTGTTCAACGCAGCCAGTGTTCAATGCAGCCAGTGTTCAATGCAGCCAGTGTTCACCGCAGCCAGTGTTCACCGCAGCCAGTGTTCACCGCAGCCAGTGTTCAGCGCAGCCATTGTTCACCGCAGCCAGTGTTCAGCGCAGCCAGTGTTCAACGCAGCCAGTGTTCAATGCAGCCAGTGTTCAATGCAGCCAGTGTTCAGCGCAGCCAGTGTTCAACGCAGCCAGTGTTCAACGCAGCCAGTGTTCAGCGCAGCCAGTGTTCAGCGCAGCCAGTGTTCATTGCAGCCAGTGTTCAATGCAGCCACAGCCAGTGTTCACCGCAGCCAGTGTTCACCGCAGCCAGTGTTCACCGCAGCCAGTGTTCACCACAGCCAGTGTTCAATGCAGCCAGTGTTCACCGCAGCCAGTGTTCACCACAGCCAGTGTTCAATGCAGCCAGTGTTCACCGCAGCCAGTGCCGCAGCCAGTGTTCACCGCAGCCAGTGTTCAATGCAGCCAGTGTTCACCGCAGCCAGTGTTCACCGCAGCGAGTGTTCAGCGCAGCCAGTGTTCAGCGCAGCCAGTGTTCAGCGCAGCCAGTGTTCAGCGCAGCCAGTGTTCAATGCAGCCAGTGTTCACCACAGCCAGTGTTCACCGCAGCGAGTGTTCAGCGCAGCCAGTGTTCAATGCAGCCAGTGTTCAGCGCAGCCAGTGTTCAATGCAGCCAATGTTCAGCGCAGCCAGTGTTCAATGCAGCCAATGTTCAGCGCAGCCAGTGTTCAATGCAGCCAGTGTTCAATGCAGCCAGTGTTCACCGCAGCCAGTGTTCACCGCAGCCAGTGTTCAGCGCAGCCAATGTTCAGCGCAGCCAGTGTTCAGCGCAGCCAGTGTTCACCGCAGCCAGTGTTCACCACAGCCAGTGTTCAGCGCAGCCAGTGTTCAGCGCAGCCAGTGTTCAGCGCAGCCAATGTTCAGCGCAGCCAATGTTCAGCGCAGCCAGTGTTCAGCGCAGCCAGTGTTCAATGCAGCCAGTGTTCACCGCAGCCAGTGTTCACCGCAGCCAGTGTTCACCGCAGCCAGTGTTCAGCGCAGCCAGTGTTCAGCGCAGCCAGTGTTCAGCGCAGCCAGTGTTCAGCGCAGCCAATGTTCAGCGCAGCCAGTGTTCAGCACAGCCAGTGTTCAATGCAGCCAGTGTTCAGCGCAGCCAGTGTTCACCGCAGCCAGTGTTCAATGCAGCCAGTGTTCACCGCAGCCAGTGTTCACCGCAGCCAGTGTTCAGCGCAGCCAGTGTTCAGCGCAGCCAGTGTTCAGCACAGCCAGTGTTCACCGCAGCCAGTGTTCAATGCAGCCAGTGTTCACCACAGCCAGTGTTCAATGCAGCCAGTGTTCACCACAGCCAGTGTTCAGCGCAGCCAGTGTTCACCGCAGCCAGTGTTCAATGCAGCCAGTGTTCACCACAGCCAGTGTTCAATGCAGCCAGTGTTCAGCGCAGCCAGTGTTCACCGCAGCCAGTGTTCAATGCAGCCAGTGTTCACCGCAGCCAGTGTTCACCGCAGCCAGTGTTCAGCGCAGCCAGTGTTCAGCGCAGCCAGTGTTCAGCACAGCCAGTGTTCACCGCAGCCAGTGTTCAATGCAGCCAGTGTTCACCACAGCCAGTGTTCAATGCAGCCAGTGTTCACCACAGCCAGTGTTCAGCGCAGCCAGTGTTCACCGCAGCCAGTGTTCAATGCAGCCAGTGTTCACCACAGCCAGTGTTCAATGCAGCCAGTGTTCACCACAGCCAGTGTTCAGCGCAGCCAGTGTTCACCGCAGCCAGTGTTCAATGCAGCCAGTGTTCACCACAGCCAGTGTTCAATGCAGCCAGTGTTCACCACAGCCAGTGTTCAGCGCAGCCAGTGTTCAGCGCTCTATATTGTACATTTCTTCAACATTTCTTTGGCCAACGGTCATGCGTTGTATGTACGCTGGGTATAAATGCAACGCCAAGCTTTTTATGGTGCCTACTGTATGCATGTGTGTGTGTATGCATGGTGGGTGTATGTACATGTATGCATGTGTATGTATGCATGTGTGTGTGTATGTACGCATGTGCATGTGTATGCATGGTGCATGGTGGGTGTGTGTATGCATGGATGTGTGTGTGTGTATGCATGGTGAGTGTATGTATGCATGTGTGTGTGTGTGCATGGTGGGTGTATGTATGCATGTGTGTGTGTGTGCATGGTGGGTGTATGTATGCATGTGCATGTGTATGTACGCATGTGCATGTGTATGCATGGTGAGTGTATGTATGCATCGATGGTGGGTGTATGTATGCATGTGTGTGTGTGTGTGTATGCATGTGTATGCATGTGTGTGTGTGTGTGTGCATGTGTATGCATGGGTGAGTGTGGGTGTTTGTGGACCTGACAACCATCTGCATGTTTATTTTAACTTCCCACTTCCAGTGTGTACTACCCACTTCCTGTGTATACTGACCACTTCCTGAATATACTGACTACTTCCTGCATATGCTGACCACTTCCTGCATATACTGACCACTTCCCTGTGTATACTGACCACTTCCTGTGTATACTAAATCATACTCTACAGTCTGTGTTAATAATGGTTTGGTGTTCTCTGATTCCCTCAGGTACGGCAGCCCCAGCTCCGCCCATATCCATCTCGCTTTCCAATGCATCCGAGCTTGTTCTCATAGAAGGTCAAACTCTCAACTCGACCTTCCAGTGTGAGCCTCAACAAGTCGGAGCCGATCTTATTCAAAATGGCAGCGTGATCAACGAGACGAGTGACTTTGGTTCAGTTGCTAGAGCAGCTGCCGGCATCTACCAGTGTCTATCCAGCCCCAATCGGACCAGTGTGGCCTTCCTCTATGTCATCGTGGCTTGTGAGTGTCCGAAGGTTGTAGGGGTTGCTTAGCGTTTGGGGTGGGATGCGGAGAGTTTCAGGGGGCACGGACAGGGGGGTTAATGGATACAGGCGGATTCAAGGTGGTGTTCAGGGGGCTAATGTCATCTGAATACATGGATGTGTGTGTGTGTGTGTGTGTGTGTGTGTGTATCTACAGTTGGCTAATGAGGAATTTTATGGGGCATATACATGTACATGTATGTTCAGGGTGTGAGTCAATATCAGAGGGTGTGTACAGGGGGCTAGTGAATATCAGAGGGTGTGTACAGGGGGCTAGTGAATATCAGAGGGTGTGTACAGAGGGCTAGTGAATATCAGAGGGGGTGTACAGGGGGCTAATGTCACACCCTAGATTCAGTGTCTTCCGTGCATACGTTGTATGGGGGTAACACCCTGAAATTTGAGATTGTACATTAAGTTCAGGGGTGTGTTCAAGTTCATGTTTCCTCTAAGAAAAGGTGCAACTTTTGGATTACATGGGTTCAGGGTGTGTGTGGGGGGGTGCTCAGATAGTCTTGTCTTGTACAGTTGTGTGGGGGGGCTCAGATAGTTGTCTTGGTACAGTTGTGTGGGGGGGGGGGGGCTCAGATAGTCTTGTCTTGGTACAGTTGTGTGGGGGGGGCTCAGATAGTCTTTGTCTTGGTACAGTTGTGGGGGTGGCTCAGATAGTCTTGTCTTGGTACAGTTGTGTGTGGGGGGGGGGGGGGGGCTCAGATAGTCTTGTCTTGGTACAGTTGTGGGGGGGCTCAGATAGTCTTGTCTTGGTACAGTTGTGGGGGGGCTCAGATAGTCTTGTCTTGGTACAGTTGTGGGGGGGGGGGCTCAGATAGTCTTGTCTTGGTACAGTTGTGTGGGGGGGGCTCAGATAGTCTTGTCTTGGTACAGTTGTGGGGGTGGCTCAGATAGTCTTGTCTTGGTACAGTTGTGGGGGGGGGGGGGCTCAGATAGTCTTGTCTTGGTACAGTTGTGGGGGGCTCAGATAGTCTTGTCTTGGTACAGTTGTGGGGGGGCTCAGATAGTCTTGTCTTGGTACAGTTGTGGGGGGGCTCAGATAGTCTTGTCTTGGTACAGTTGTGGGGGGGGGGGGGGCTCAGATAGTCTTGTCTTGGTACAGTTGTGGGGGGGGGGGCTCAGATAGTCTTGTCTTGGTACAGTTGTGGGGGGCTCAGATAGTCTTGTCATGGTACAGTTGTGGGGGGGCTCAGATAGTCTTGTCTTGGTACAGTTGGGGGGGGGGGGCTCAGATAGTCTTGTCTTGGTACAGTTGTGAGGGGGGCTCAGATAGTCTTGTCTTGGTACAGTTGGGGGGGGCTCAGATAGTCTTGTCATGGTACAGTTGTGGGGGGCTCAGATAGTCTTGTCTTGGTACAGTTGGGGGGGGGGCTCAGATAGTCTTGTCTTGGTACAGTTGTGGGGGGGCTCAGATAGTCTTGTCTTGGTACAGTTGTGGGGGGGCTCAGATAGTCTTGTCTTGGGTCAGTTGTGGGGGGCTCAGATAGTCTTGTCATGGTACAGTTGTGGGGGGGGGGGCTCAGATAGTCTTGTCTTGGTACAGTTGTGGGGGGGCTCAGATAGTCTTGTCTTGGTAGAGTTGTGGGGGGGCTCAGATAGTCTTGTCTTGGTAAGTTGAGGGGGGGCTCAGGGGGTGGATGTTGAGTCTGTTGGGGGAGGTAAATGTGAGACATTTACTTAGACTGGACCTGGGGGGCTTTAAAAGGAGTATTACTAGGCGTGTCTGGCAATTAAGAGCAAGTTTATGAGTGCCACTCTGCACGTCAGCTGTTGGCTTGGGCTAGCTTGCCAGCAAGATGGACTGCACTCGCCATTTCAATCTCTGAGATTGGAGCAATGAAATTGATTGAAAGTCAGGCCAGTCTACACACCAACTAATTAGCACGACAGTGAGGGAATAGACACACGAAGCTAGACCCTCCATTGTGGCACTTCTCGTAGCTGCTTGGGGGGAGGGGGGCTGGGGGGGAGCAGGACTTTTGCATCCGAGCAGGGTTGTATACAGAAATTTTGCCAAGGGGGGGCGAACTTGAGATATGGAAAAATAAGGGGGGGCGAGAATGATACAATGATGGTGTATGTAATGTATAAGGGTGGTGTCTAATTTCAAGGGGGGGGGGCGAGAATGATACAAGGGGGGGCGTATGCCCCCCCCCGCCCCCCCTAAATACACCCCTGTCCGAGTGCCCCCTCCCTCTTTGTGTGGTTATACTCGAGGGGTTTGACAACATTCTCATTGAATTTGACAAATTGGCATGCACCAAGCACCACCTTCCTGTCCTCGACGTTGCGTCATTATGCACCTCTCCAAGTTGCCCGATATTTCAATCCTACTTGTTTTGAGGAAGGCAGTCTTGCGTGGGTCTTCCCCCCCCAGGCCTGCGGCTTCTATCATTCGGCTTCTCCATGACCAGGATGTTGTCATTGATGTGACCCCTGTGACCCTGGAAGTGTCCATCTACATGTCCATAGCAACCAAAACAGACTCTATTAGTTTCCTCTGCAGCGGCCGCTCTAATTAACAATGGGCTGGCACGGGCCCAGCGAATAACTTCCAAAATTAAAATTGCATTTTCCACAGTGCTGGTCATATCCCTCCTTCCTCACATTACACACTCCACTCCCTATCACATCTCCCACCCAGCACACCTGCCATCCACACCACACCACCTGCCCCTGAAGCTTTCAATGACTGGAATATAACCAGGACTGTTTTCTATGTTTAACCCTTCTTGCTCTGTGCTTTGACTCATTTCCATATATTTTAACCCATTTCTTACTGCTTTTGTTGGCTTGAACTCATTTTCCTCTACCATTTCCTCCCGTTTTAACCCTTTTTGCTGTGATTTATCTCATTACGCTCTGTTTCAACCCATTTCCTCCTGCTTTAACCCTTTTTGTTCTGTTTTAACAATTTTGAAGCCCTTTACCAAATACTCTACTAAGAATGGCAGTGGCAGGTTTATCAGATAGAATGCTAATAGAGCAAGGACCAGTTCTTCAACAACAAAAAAAGCAATCTTTTTTATTAGTTTTTAATTTGATTATTCTCTACCTTCACTGATATACTAACTTGTGTTTCAAGTTCCAGCTCATTATTGTCAGCCATTCTTGAGTTATGATACTTTGTATGCTGCCATTTCATTATATACTGGTTGAGAAATGGACGAGAAGAAGCCTGAATAACATGGCTGCCCATGCAAGTGCCTTGATGACATATAAATGTTTCTATATAACTAGTCTCTAAGTAAATAATTTTATATCATGTGAAAGCTCTTTATTTTCTCTATCCTATGATTGATCAGTTTTTCAATTCATCTCTTTTCTCATGAGATGAGTCCAGTCTGTGTGCTCACTTCACATGCTAGTATTGAATATAGCCTTGGACAGTCTGTGTGCTCACTTCACATGCTAGTATTGAATATAGCCTTGGACAGTCTGTGTGCTCACTTCACATGCTAGTATTGAATATAGCCTTGGACAGTCTGTGTGCTCACTTCACATGCTAGTATTGAATATAGCCTTGGACAGTCTGTGTGTTCACTTCACATGCTAGTATTGAATATAGCCTTGGACAGTCTGTGTGCTCACTTCACATGCTAGTATTGAATATAGCCTTGGACAGTCTGTGTGCTCACTTCACATGCTAGTGTTGAATATAGCCTTGGACAGTCTGTGTGCTCACTTCACATGCTAGTATTGAATATAGCCTTGGACAGTCTGTGTGCTCACTTCACATGCTAGTGTTGAATATAGCCTTGGACAGTCTGTGTGCTCACTTCACATGCTAGTATTGAATATAGCCTTGGACAGTCTGTGTGCTCACTTCACATGCTAGTATTGAATATAGCCTTGGACAGTCTGTGTGCTCACTTCACATGCTAGTATTGAATATAGCCTTGGACAGTCTGTGTGCTCACTTCACATGCTAGTATTGAATATAGCCTTGGACAGTCTGTGTGCTCACTTCACATGCTAGTATTGAATATAGCCTTGGACAGTCTGTGTGCTCACTTCACATGCTAGTATTGAATATAGCCTTGGACAGTCTGTGTGCTCACTTCACATGCTAGTATTGAATATAGCCTTGGACAGTCTGTGTGCTCACTTCACATGCTAGTATTGAATATAGCCTTGGACAGTCTGTGTGCTCACTTCACATGCTAGTGTTGAATATAGCCTTGGACAGTCTGTGTGCTCACTTCACATGCTAGTATTGAATATAGCCTCGGACAGTCTGTGTGCTCACTTCACATGCTAGTATTGAATATAGCCTTGGACAGTCTGTGTGCTCACTTCACATGCTAGTATTGAATATAGCCTTGGACAGTCTGTGTGCTCACTTCACATGCTAGTATTGAATATAGCCTTGGACAGTCTGTGTGCTCACTTCACATGCTAGTATTGAATATAGCCTTGGACAGTCTGTGTGCTCACTTCACATGCTAGTATTGAATATAGCCTTGGACAGTCTGTGTGCTCACTTCACATGCTAGTATTGAATATAGCCTTGGACAGTCTGTGTGCTCACTTCACATGCTAGTATTGAATATAGCCTTGGACAGTCTGTGTGCTCACTTCACATGCTAGTATTGAATATAGCCTTGGACAGTCTGTGTGCTCACTTCACATGCTAGTATTGAATATAGCCTTGGACAGTCTGTGTGCTCACTTCACATGCTAGTATTGAATATAGCCTTGGACAGTCTGTGTGCTCACTTCACATGCTAGTATTGAATATAGCCTTGGACAGTCTGTGTGCTCACTTCACATGCTAGTATTGAATATAGCCTTGGACAGTCTCTGTGCTCACTTCACATGCTAGTATTGAATATAGCCTTGGACAGTCTCTGTGCTCACTTCACATGCTAGTATTGAATATAGCCTTGGACAGTCTGTGTGCTCACTTCACATGCTAGTATTGAATATAGCCTTGGACAGTCTGTGTGCTCACTTCACATGCTAGTATTGAATATAGCCTTGGACAGTCTGTGTGCTCACTTCACATGCTAGTATTGAATATAGCCTTGGACAGTCTGTGTTCTCACTTCTGATGCTATATTGAAAATGGGGTAGAATGTAGGCTAAATAAATTGTTTGTGTTTATTTTTAAGAAACATTCACAGTATCCATGGTTACTCTGCTAGCACCATACATGGCAAGTATTTACAACCCACCCTTAAGGTGTAAAGTAATTTCTAAGTGTTTTTTAATGACTTCTAATGTAGATAATTAGACAAGGATTGATTGAAACACAACAATGCAAATAATCATTACCGGGCACAAGGAAGAGGCTAATCTTTTGAGACAAAAGTTATTGAAAATGGATGAAGCATTAAAAAGTTGTTAGGTGTGTGATGTTTGATGCTACTTCAAGCAAGGTGCTTAAACTCTGAGGCAGCATCAGAAAGGGCACTAACATGGGAAGTTGCTTACCAAGCAATGCCCACTGCCAATCTGCCGACTACTTCAAGGAACAGATTACTTAGAGGTCCAGATCAAGAGTGTGTATACTGAGCTAGCTAGCTAGAAGGGATGGTGTATGGTTGGGTTGTTGCAGAGCAGAGGTCATGGTGGACATCTCATCTACAAGTCTTCTGGTCGCCAACAATGGTTAATTGCAGGCACATACCGAAGCATTGCTTCCCAGGAACAAAGTGATGTTTGCACAACGCGAACTTGCAAACATCTTGTCAGAATGCTCTCGTCTTTGTACCTCAGCCATCACTGCTCATCACTTCCTTGTCTTTGTCCCGTGAGCTGATGTGCATATCATATCCTTAGGGCATCAGATATCCTAGCTACAGATGCTGCATCATCCTCTGTATATCCTCAGTATCCCAGCTAGTTACTGCATCATCCTCTGTATATTCTCAGTATCCCAACTAGTTGCTGCATCATCCTCTGTATATCCTCAGTATCCCAGCTAGTTGCTGCATCATCCTCTGTATATCCTCAGTATCCCAGCCAGTTGCTGCATCATCCTCTGTATATCCTCAGTATCCCAGCTAGTTGCTGCATCATCCTCTGTATATCCTCAGTATCCCAGCTGCATCATCCTCTGTATATTCTCAGTATCCCAGCTAGTTGCTGCATCATCCTCTGTATATCCTCAGTATCCCAGCTAGTTGCTGCATCATCCTCTGTATATCCTCAGTATCCCAGCTAGTTGCTGCATCATCCTCTGTATATCCTCAGTATCCCAGCTGCATCATCCTCTGTATATCCTCAGTATCCCAGCTAGTTGCTGCATCATCCTCTGTATATCCTCAGTATCCCAGCTAGTTACTGCATCATCCTCTGTATATCCTCAGTATCCCAGCTAGTTGCTGCATCATCCTCTGCATATCTTGTTGCTGCTGATGTTGCTTCTACTGGTAATGTTGCTGCTTCTGATGTCGCTGCTGGCGTGAAACATTTTCTTTGGTTGTGGTTGTTGTTGTTTATAACTGCAACCATGGTAACAAACAGGACAGCAACAGCAAACTGTTGAAGGAATAAAGATTCTGCCTGTGGAGGAATTCCCAGCCCACACATGCCCCTGGGGATAATGAACTTCCCAGCCCACGCATGCCCCTGGGGATAATGAACTTCCCAGCCCACGCATGCCCCTGGGGATAATGAACTTCCCAGCCCACGCATGCCCCTGGGGATAATGAACTTCCCAGCCCACGCATGCCCCTGGGGATAATGAACTTCCCAGCCCACGCATGCCCCTGGGGATAATGAACTTCCCAGCCCACGCATGCCCCTGGGGATAATGAACTTCCATGTCCTACATACATATGGACCATGTTTGTTTTTAAAGAGCTGACATTGTAGTTGCCAATGATTTTTTGGTATGGAACAGTAATGTTGCTTGTGGTAGAGTATGTTGCTTGTGGTAGATTAATGTTGCTTGTGGGAGATTAATGTTGCTTGTGGTGTTGTTGCATTGCTTGTGGTAGAGTAATGTTGCTTATGATGTTGCATTTCTTGTGTGTATTATTGCTTGTGGTAGAGTAATATTGCTTGCGATAGAGTAATGTTGCTTGTGGTGTTGTGGCATTGCTTGTTGTAGATTAATGTTGCTTGTGGGATATTAGTGTTGCTTGTGGTAGAGTAATGTTGCTAGTGGGAGATTAATGTTGCTTGTGGGAGAGTAATGTTGCTTGTGGGATATTAGTGTTGCTTGTGGGAGTAATGTTGCTTGTGGAGAGTATTGTTGCCTGTGGTAGAGTAATGTTGCTTGTGGGAGAGTAATGTTGCTTGTGGGATAGCTAGTGATTAATGTTGCTAGTGGGAGAATAATGTTGCTTGTAGAATAATGTTAGTGGGAGATTGTGGGAGAGTAATGTTGCTTGTGGGAGATTAATGTTGCTTGTGGGAGATTAATGTTGCTTGTGGGAGAGTAATGTTGCTTGTGGGAGAGTAAGGGAGATTAATGTTGCTTGTGGGAGAGTAATGTTGCTAGTGGGAGAGTAATGTTGCTTGTGGGAGATTAATGTTGTTGCTTGTGGGAGAGTAATGTACTAGAGTGGGAGATTAATGTTGCTTGTGTGGGAGAGTAATGTTGCTAGTGGGAGATTAATGTTGCTTGTGGGAGAGTATTGTTGCCTGTGGTAGAGTAATGTTGCTTGTGGGAGTAATGTTGCTTGTGGGATAGTAATGCTGCTAGTGATTAATGTTGCTAGTGGGAGAATAATGTTGCTTGTAGAATAATGTTAGTGGGAGATTAACGTGCTTGTGGGAGAGTAATGTTGCTTGTGGGAGATTAATGTTGCTTGTGGTAAAGTAATGTTGCTTGTGGGAGAGTAATGTTACTAGTGGGAGATTAATGTTGCTTGTGGGAGAGTAATGTTGCTTGTGGGAGAGTAATGTTGCTTGTGGGAGAGTAATGTTGCTAGTGGGAGATTAATGTTGCTTGTGGGAGAGTAATGTTGCTAGTGGGAGATTAATGTTGCTTGTGGTAGAGTACTTGTTTTGTGAGATAAACTGACACACCTTTCTCTGGCCTATAGTCCTGGACACACCCACCATAACCCCATCCACTGTGGCTATCACCCTCGGAGTAGACACTTCCTCCCTCTCTCTCTTGTGCTCCGTTACTGGCACGCCTCTCCCTCGTATGACGTGGAAATCTGGCAGCAGCAACCTGTCGCAATCCCTGGAGGGGGTGCAGGAAATCACAGCGTTTATGATGCCAGCGAGATCCACCCTCACGCTAAACACCACCTCCCTTCCCATTGGAGATCATGTGATCAACTGCTTGGCGGAACTAGATGGTATTGACTTGCAAGCCGTAAACGCATCTGTCAATATCAGTGTGGGCGTGGTCTTTCAGAATATAAACATATTTGACAATGTGGACGGAAGGGTCATTCTTAGCGACCCCCAAGACGGAGTAATCATCCTAAGCTGCACCGTGGAATCGAGTCTGCCCCCAGACATCGAGTGGATGCGGAACAACCAGAGTGTCATCGGAACCCCTCCTATTTTGACCATGCCCACAAACTCTAGCATGTTATACACTTCAACGCTTAATCTCACCGAGTCTGACCTTGTGCCCCCTGTGGAAGTATTTCGATGTTTCGCATCCCTCAATATTTCGGGGGAGCGTTTAGAAGCCAACAGGACCCTCTCTGTCGGTATTGTTTTTGCTAACATCAGCATTTCCCCCATGAGCACGACTGTTGAGATCCAACAGAATGGGAATGGGACTTTGGTTAATCTCACGTGCACTATCGAAGCTAGCCTGCTGACCATAGTGACATTTAGTCGGGACAATGGGATGATGGTGAGTGAGTTCCTTGCTGAGAGGATCGCGACAAGTGGCGGAGAGTTTATGGTTCAATCTGTGCTAGTGGTGGATGCAACAACATTCGTAGGTCAGGTGAATTTCACTTGCACAGCTTCTCCTAGCGACACCAGGTTCAACCAGAGCCTTGTTGTCATGGCCACCATCACCTCCACCGGTGAGTGTGCTCTCTGGCATTCCCTAGCATGCAAATATTTTTGCTTGTTTGTGAGTCGATGAGGGACGGCTGAGGCTAGGGCTGGGGCTGGGGCTAGGGCTGAGGCTAGGGCTGGGGCTGAGGCTAGGGCTGAGGCTGAGGCTGGAGCTGGGGCTAGGGCTGAGGCTGAGGCTGGAGCTGGGGCTGGGGCTGGGGCTGGGGCTGAGGCTAGGGCTGGGGCTGGGGCTGGGGCTGAGGCTAGGGCTGGGGCTAGGGCTGGGGCTGAGGCTAGGGCTGGGGCTAGGGCTAGGGCGCTAAATCAATTCATTGTTCGTGATGGTGAATTTTTGTTTCTTCAGAGAGCCACAACAATTATTACACTCAAAACCTTTTCATGCGTCCTTATAAGGTGATGCGTGAAGGGCAATCTAGAAGAAGCTGCTGCACATGGCCTGCCACACACCCACATGCACACACACACACATGCACACACACACACACATGCTTGTATACACATGCACACACACACATGCTTGCATACACACACACACACACACACACGCATGCACACACATGCACACACACACACGCTTGCATACATGCACACACACACATGCTTGCATACATGCACACACACACACATGCTTGCATACATGCACACACACACACATGCTTGCATACACATGCACACACACACATGCTTGCATACACATGCACACACACATGCTTGCATACACATGCACACACATACACATGCTTGCACACACATGCACACATACACATGCTTGCATACACATGCACACACACACATGCTTGCATACACATGCACACACACATACACATGCTTGCACACACATACATACATGCACACACACACATGCTTGCATACATGCAAACACACACACATGCTTGTATACACATGCACATACACATGCTTGCACGCACACACATATGCATGCACATGAGCACACGTGCACACACATGTGGTTTAACAGGTTTATTATTGTAAATATTCTCTCTCGGCCATTAGTATTTTGCCCGGGGAAGACCAAGGACATGTACATGTGGTTTGGTTAAAACCTTCTGGCTCCAAAAACAAAAAGTTGATTTAAAGAGAATCCTAAAGCATTTGATGTCAGTTGAAAGTCATCGGAAATGCTTATTATTAGTAGTAGTAGTAGTAACAATAGTGGTAGTAATAGTAGCAATAGTAGTACTAGTAGTAGTAGTAATAGCAGTAGTAGTATTAAGTGTAGTAGTAGTAGTAGTAGTAATAGTAGTAGAGTTATTATTTTTAGTAGTAGTAGAGTTAGTAGTAGTAGTAGTAGCAGCAATAGTAGTAGAGTTAGTAGTAGTAGTAGTAGTAGTAGAGTTAGTAGTAGTAAGTAGTAGCAGCAATAGTAGTAGTAGTAGTAGACATAAAACGTTCATTCTCTAATAATTCTTGTGGTATATTTTGTGGTTACCGCCTCATGAAGGGGAAACCCCATCTCTATCAACAACGGTGTGATTATATTTGACCTGTGTCTCTCTCGCAGTTGCTCCATCGTTTGTCGTTCATCCTCTAAACCAAACAATAGAAGTAGCTGGGAGGAACGTGACGCTCTTCTGCGAGGCTACTGGCTTTCCGATTCCCTCCATCACTTGGGAAGATGGCGATGGAAATATTATCAGAAGCAACGAGACATTCAGAATCTCCGCCTCCTCTGGTAATGCATCAAGTTCTCTCTCATTCGTTGCCTCTGGCGATGATAACAGGACAAGGAATGGTTCTACGTTTCTCTGTGTGGCTATGAATGTCCTTAGCAACAGGACGACCAGTAGGTTAGGACGGCTTGTGATAGCAGGACCGCCTGGATCTCCCGGATTAAATGTGTCAGAAGTCATGGCCAGAAGTGCGACCGTGTCGTGGTCGGAACCATTCTCTCTCATCAACATCACCAATTACAATCTCTCTGTGATCCAGGTGGACTCCAATTCCAGTATGCAGTTCAACCAATCAGTGCAGCTGCTTGCGTCTGGTGTGCTCCTATTTCAGTTCAATGCGTTTTTGCCGTTCAGTTTGTATGAGGTCTCCGTGCAAGCCCTCAACATGGCAGGTGCCGGGCCCCTGGCTGTGTTGAAGTTCAGGAGCGGTGAAGCAGGTTTGTATTTGTGTGCACGCATGTGTGAGTGTATATATGTGTGTGTGTAAGTGAGTGGGACTGTGTGTGTGTGTGAGTGTGTGTGTGCATGTATTTGAGTACATCAACAGTGTGTATCTGTGTGAGTGTGTAATTCTGTGAGTGGGTGTGTGGGTGTGTAGTGTGTGAGTGCGTGAGACTGTGTGTGTGTGAGTGTGATTGATTTAGATTGCCATCAACTAAGACATGATGTTGTTGAATGGCACCCTTCGTTCAATCTTGCCTAGTTCCCCTGCAGGGGGTTTGCGTGCGTCTGAGGGAGCAGGCACAAAACTCTTGTGCACATGTGGGGACAAAGCTAGTGTGAGAATTCTTCTCTTGTGGCATTTGGCTTCTTTGGAACACTGAATACAAGATTTGTGAGGTTCAACACAGACTGCTAGGTCCAGGGGAGATACAAGATGTGTGAGGTTCAACACAGACTGCTAGGTCCAGGGGAGATACAAGATGAGTGAGGTTCAACACAGACTGCTAGGTCCAGGGGAGATACAAGATGTGTGAGGTTCAACACAGACTGCTAGGTCCAGGGAGATACAAGATATGTGAGGTTCAACACAGACTGCTAGGTCCAGGGAGATACAAGATATGTGAGGTTCAACACAGACTGCTAGGTCCAGGGGAGATACAAGATGTGTGAGGTTCAACACAGACTGCTAGGTCCAGGGAGATACAAGATATGTGAGGTTCAACACAGACTGCTAGGTCCAGGGAGATACAAGATATGTGAGGTTCAACACAGACTGCTAGGTCCAGGGAGATACAAGATATGTGAGGTTCAACACAGACTGCTAGGTCCAGGGAGATACAAGATATGTGAGGTTCAACACAGACTGCTAGGTCCAGGGAGATACAAGATGTGTGAGGTTCAACACAGACTGCTAGGTCCAGGGAGATACAAGATGTGTGAGGTTCATCACAGACTGCTAGGTCCAGGGGAGATACAAGATGTGTGAGGTTCAACACAGACTGCTAGGTCCAGGGAGATACAAGATGAGTGAGGTTCATCACAGACTGCTAGGTCCAGGGGAGATACAAGATGTGTGAGGTTCAACACAGACTGCTAGGTCCAGGGGAGATACAAGATATGTGAGGTTCATCACAGACTGCTAGGTCCAGGGAGATACAAGATGTGTGAGGTTCATCACAGACTGCTAGGTCCAGGGAGATACAAGATGTGTGAGGTTCAACACAGACTGCAGGGGATACAAGATGAGTGAGGTTCAACACAGACTGCTAGGTCCAGGGGAGATACAAGATGTGTGAGGTTCATCACAGACTGCTAGGTCCAGGGGAGATACAAGATGTGTGAGGTTCAACACAGACTGCTAGGTCCAGGGGAGATACAAGATGTGTGAGGTTCATCACAGACTGCTAGGTCCAGGGAGATACAAGATGTGTGAGGTTCATCACAGACTGCTAGGTCCAGGGGAGATACAAGATGTGTGAGGTTCATCACAGACTGCTAGGTCCAGGGAGATACAAGATGTGTGAGGTTCAACACAGACTGCTAGGTCCAGGGAGATACAAGATGTGTGAGGTTCATCATAGACTGCTAGGTCCAGGGGAGATACAAGATATGTGAGGTTCAACACAGACAGCTAGGTCCAGGGGAGATACAAGATGTGTGAGGTTCAACACAGACTGCTAGGTCCAGGGGAGATACAAGATGTGTGAGGTTCAACACAGACTGCTAGGTCCAGGGAGATACAAGATGTGTGAGGTTCATCACAGACTGCTAGGTCCAGGGAGATGTGTGAGGTTCATCATAGACTGCTAGGTCCAGGGAGATACAAGATGTGTGAGGTTCATCACGGACTGCTAGGTCCAGGGGAGATAGATACAAGATGTGTGAGGTTCAACACAGACTGCTAGGTCCAGGGGAGATACAAGATGAGTGAGGTTCAACACAGACTGCTAGGTCCAGGGGAGATGCAAGATGTATGAGGTTCAACACAGACTGCTAGGTCCAGGGGAGATACAAGATGTGTGAGGTTCATCACAGACTGCTAGGTCCAGGGGAGATACAAGATGTGTGAGGTTCAACACAGACTGCAGGGGAGATACAAGATGTGTGAGGTTCAACACAGACTGCTAGGTCCAGGGAGATACAAGATGTGTGAGGTTCAACACAGACTGCTAGGTCCAGGGAGATACAAGATGTGTGAGGTTCAACACAGACTGCTAGGTCCAGGGGAGATACAAGATGTGTGAGGTTCATCACAGACTGCTAGGTCCAGGGGAGATACAAGATGTGTGAGGTTCAACACAGACTGCTAGGTCCAGGGAGATACAAGATGTGTGAGGTTCAACACAGACTGCTAGGTCCAGGGAGATACAAGATGTGTGAGGTTCAACACAGACTGCTACATGAAGATCCGGAGAGTTTGAAAGGATGGGATCTTGATAGATGCTGAGGCTGATGGGCAGCTGTTAGTGTAGCGTTAGGGGCGTCTAGCACACTCTGTAGTATGTAACTTAATTATTCTGGAAATCCCTGCGTATTTGTGCAATCCTGCTTACAGACCGACACTAATCATAGTGGTCACAGGGAGTGTGTGAGGTGTGCTCCAGGGAGTGTGTGAGGTGTGCCAGGGAGTGTGTGAGGTGTGCCAGGGAGTGTGTGAGGTGTGCCAGGGAGTGTGTGAGGTGTGCTCCAGGGAGTGTGTGAGGTGTGCTCCAGGGAGTGTGTGAGGTTTGCTCCAGGGAGTGTGTGAGGTGTGCTCCAGGGAGTGTGTGAGGTGTGCTCCAGGGAGTGTGTGAGGTGTGATCCAGGGAGTGTGTGAGTTGTGCTCCAGGGAGTGTGTGAGGTGTGCCAGGGAGTGTGTGAGGTGTGCTCCAGGGAGTGTGTGAGGTGTGCCAGGGAGTGGAGTGTGTGAGGTGTGCTCCAGGGAGTGTGTGAGGTGTGCTCCAGGGAGTGTGTGAGGTGTGCCAGGGAGTGTGTGAGGTGTGCTACAGGGAGTGTGTGAGGTGTGCTCCAGGAAGTGTGTGAGGTGTGCTCCAGGGAGTGTGTGAGATGTGCCAGGGAGTGTGTGAGGTGTGCTCCAGGGAGTGTGTGAGGTGTGCTCCAGGGAGTGTGTGAGGTGTGCTCCAGGGAGTGTATGAAGTGTGCTCCAGGGAGTATGTGAGGTGTGCCAGGGAGTGTGTGAGGTGTGCCCCAGGGAGTGTGTGAGGTGTGCTCCAGGGAGTGTGTGAGGTGTGCTCCAGGGAGTGTGTGAGGTGTGCCAGGGAGTGTGTGAGGTGTGCTCCAGGGAGTGTGTGAGGTGTGCTCCAGGGAGTGTGTGAGGTGTGCCAGGGAGTGTGTGAGGTGTGCCAGGGAGTGTGTGAGGTGTGCTCCAGGGAGTGTGTGAGGTGTGCCAGGGAGTGTGTGAGGTGTGCTCCAGCGAGTGTGTGAGGTGTGCTCCAGAGAGTGTGTGAGGTGTGCTCCAGGGAGTGTGTGAGGTGTACTACAGGGAGTGTGTGAGGTGTGCTCCAGGGAGTGTGTGAGGTGTGCTCCAGGGAGTGTGTGAGGTGTGCTCCAGGGAGTGTGTGAGGTGTGCTCCAGGGAGTGTGTGAGGTGTGCTCCAGGGAGTGTGTGAGGTGTGCCAGGGAGTGTGTGAGGTGTGCTCCAGGGAGTGTGTGAGGTATGCCCCAGGGAGTGTGTGAGGTGTGCTCCAGGGAGTGTGTGAGGTGTGCCCCAGAGGGAGTGTGTGAGGTGTGCCCCAGAGGGAGTGTGTGAGGTGTGCCAGGGAGTGTGTGAGGTGTGCCAGGGAGTGTGTGAGGTGTGCTCCAGGGAGTGTGTAAGGTGTGCTCCAGGCAGTGTGTGAGGTGTGCCAGGGAGTGTGTGAGGTGTGCTCCAGCGAGTGTGTGAGGTGTGCTCCAGGGAGTGTGTGAGGTGTGCTCCAGGGAGTGTGTGAGGTGTGCCAGGGAGTGTGTGAGGTGTGCTCCAGGGAGTGTGTGAGGTGTGCTCCAGGGAGTGTGTGAGGTGTGCTCCAGGGAGTGTGTGAGGTGTGCTCCAGGGAGTGTGTGAGGTGTGCTCCAGGGAGTGTGTGAGGTGTGCTCCAGGGAGTGTGTGAGGTGTGCTCCAGGGAGTGTGTGAGGTGTGCTCCAGGGAGTGTGTGAGGTGTGCTCCAGGGAGTGTGTGAGGTGTGCTCCTGGGAGTGTGTGAGGTGTGCCAGGGAGTGTGTGAGGTGTGCCCCAGGGAGTGTGTGAGGTGTGCCCCAGGGAGTGTGTGAGGTGTGCTCCTGAGAGTGTGTGAGGTGTGCTCCAGGGAGTGTGTGAGGTGTGCTCCTGGGAGTGTGTGAGGTGTGCTCCTGGGAGTGTGTGAGGTGTGCTCCTGGGAGTGTGTGAGGTGTGCTCCAGGGAGTGTGTGAGGTGTGCTCCAGGGAGTGTGTGAGGTGTGCTCCAGGGAGTGTGTGAGGTGTTCCAGGGTGTTTGGGAGGGAGAATGAGCAGAAGAGTGAGTGGAGCTCATGTGGAGTCCGCGTGGTTCAGAAGCCGTGGAGGTCTGGTGGTCCTGCAAGCCAAGGAAGGCCAAGGACTCGCATTGGCACCTTTTGCCCCCTAATGGGGGGCCGTAACAATACGCCAGTTACAGCCACAGACAGTGTGTGTGTGTGTGTGTGTGTGTGTACTCATCTCCCTTCTCCTTCTCCCCTCTTCCTCCTATCCTACGAACACACGCCCCTGTAGTCCCTGGGCCCCCGTTGAACCTGGCCTCCAGCGCCACTCTGAAAACCATTACTCTCACATGGACTCAAACGCTGTTGGCGGAGCAGAATGGGATCCTGACACAGTACACAGTTCAGTACCAATCCTCATCAGGTATTGTAAAGATGTCCGTTGGAGTGGACACATCTACCCTCACCATCCAATCTTTGCAAGCTGGAACTTTGTATGTCTTAAGAGTGGCTGCTCATAATGGAGCCGGAATGGGCCCGTTCAGCATCTCCATCTCACAGAACACAACTCCCATTCCGCCTGCCATTCAGGTGGCAGGATTCATGGTGGATGCAAGCAGGAAGTCGAACAGTTCCACCATCCCCATCCTCCTGCCTGACATTAGCAACGGAGGCACTTTCAAGTGAGTCTGCAATACACTCTGCATGAAAGGAGGTGGGCATTAATATCATGCCTCCTTCTACTCCTCCTCTTTCTCCCCCTACTCCCCCTCACCCCTCACCTGCTGCTCCTCCCCTTACTCCCTCTCCCCTCCCCCCCCTACTCCTACTCCCTATCACCTCCTCCTCCTCCCCCCCCTACTCCCTCTCACCCCTCACCTCCTTAACACACCCACCTCCCCTCCCCCTCTAATTCCCTCTCCATGCTTCTCTCCAGCCACTATTGGGTCATAGTGCTGAAGGTGAACGACGCCTTCGATGCCTCTGTGAACCCTCTGTCTCTGTACGCTAACAACAACTCCTTTGTCTTCTACTCAGCTGTGCTCGCGCTGGGACAGCCATACATTGTCGCGGAGATTAGTGCCACTAATTACGCTGCCGCCAGAAGCTTTCTGCTTGGCAGCAGAGAGGCCAACACGTACAACGACATTGATAAGTATGACAATGGCCCCCTGCAAATGGAAACAAGCTACACCGTGTTTGTGTGGGGGTTCTCGCCATTACCACAAGTAAATTGGTTGTTGATGTTGTGTTGTTGTTGTGTTGTTGTTGTTGTTGTTGCTGTTGTTGTTGATGTTGTGTTGTTGATGTTGTGTTTTTGTTGATGTTGTTGTGTTGTTGATGTTGTGTTGATGTTGTGTTGTTGTGTTGTGTTGTTGTGTTGTGTTGATGTTGTGTTTTTGTTGTGTTGTTGCTGTTGTTGTTGTGTTGTTGTTGTTGTGTTGATGTTGTGTTGTTGTTGTGTTGTTGTTGCCGAGTGAAGCAAGCCCTCAGTAGGGAGTGGGATGTTAACTTGGTATAGTCGCGCATGGCGTCGGTCTATACAACATATATACTCTCTTATGCAATGTGTATTCACCCGTCAAAAATATGAATGGGTCACCCGCTTAATGTGGGCTTACATAAATCAGGAATGGTTGTCTTAGTGAAGTCACCCACCTTAAATAATGTGGGCTTACATAAATCAGGAATGGTTGTCTTAGTGAAGTCACCCACCTTAAATAATGTGGGCTTACATAAATCAGGAATGGTTGTCTTAGTGAAGTCACCTACCTTAAATAATGTGGGCTTACATAAATCAGGAATGGTTGTCTTAGTGAAGTCACCCCCTTAAATAATGTGGGCTTACATAAATCAGGAATGGTTGTCTTAGTGAAGTCACCCACCTTAAATAATGTGGGCTTGTATAAATCAGGAATGGTTGTCTTAGTGAAGTCACCCACCTTAAATAATGTGGGCCTACATAAATCAGGAATGGTTGTCTTAGTGAAGTCACCCACCTTAAATAATGTGGGCTTACATAAATCAGGAATGGTTGTCTTAGTGAAGTCACCCACCTTAAATAATGTGGGCTTACATAAATCAGGAATGGTTGTCTTAGTGAAGTCGCCCGCCTTAAATAATGTGGGCTTACATAAATCAGGAATGGTTGTCTTAGTGAAGTCACCCACCTTAAATAATGTGGGCTTACATAAATCAGGAATGGTTGTCTTAGTGAAGTCACCTGCCTTAAATAATGTGTGCTTACATAAATCAGGAATGGTTGTCTTAGTGAAGTCACCCACCTTAAATAATGTGGGCTTACATAAATCATGAATGGTTGTCTTAGTGAAGTCACCTACCTTAAATAATGTGTGCTTACATAAATCAGGAATGGTTGTCTTAGTGAAGTCACCCACCTTAAATAATGTGGGCTTGTATAAATCAGGAATGGTTGTCTTAGTGAAGTCACCCACCTTAAATAATGTGGGCTTACATAAATCGGAATGGTTGTCTTAGTGAAGTCAACCACCTTAAATAATGTGGGCTTACATAAATCAGAATGGTTGTCTTAGTGAAGTCACCCACCTTAAATAATGTGGGCTTACATAAATCAGGAATGGTTGTCTTAGTGAAGTCACCCACCTTAAATAATGTGGGCTTACATAAATCATGAATGGTTGTCTTAGTGAAGTCACCCGCCTTAAATAATGTGGACTTACATAAATCAGGAATGGTTGTCTTAGTGAAGTCACCTGCCTTAAATAATGTGGGCTTACATAAATCAGGAATGGTTGTCTTAGTGAAGTCACCCACCTTAAATAATGTGGGCTTACACAAATCAGGAATGGTTGTCTTAATGAAGTCACCCACCTTAAATAATGTGGGCTTGTATAAATCAGGAATGGTTGTCTTAGTGAAGTCACCCCCTTAAATAATGTGGGCTTACATAAATCAGGAATGGTTGTCTTAGTGAAGTCACCCACCTTAAAATAATGTGGGCTTACATAAATCAGGAATGGTTGTCTTAGTGAAGTCACCCACCTTAAATAATGTGAGCTTACATAAATCAGGAATGGTTGTCTTAGTGAAGTCACCCACCTTAAAGAATGTGAGCTTACATAAATCAGGAATGGTTGTCTTATTAGTGAAGTCACCCACCTTAAATAATGTGAGCTTACATAAATCAGGAATGGTTGTCTTAGTGAAGTCACCTTAAATAATGTGAGCTTACATAAATCATGAATGGTTGTCTTAGTGAAGTCACCCACCTTAAATAATGTGGGCTTACATAAATCAGGAATGGTTGTCTTAGTGAAGTCACCTGCCTTAAATAATGTGGGCTTACATAAATCATGAATGGTTGTCTTAGTGAAGTCACCCACCTTAAATAATGTGGGCTTACATAAATCAGGAATGGTTGTCTTAGTGAAGTCACCTGCCTTAAATAATGTGGGCTTACATAAATCAGGAATGGTTGTCTTAGTGAAGTCACCCACCTTAAATAATGTGGGCTTACATAAATCATGAATGGTTGTCTTAGTGAAGTCACCCACCTTAAATAATGTGAGCTTACATAAATCAGGAATGGTTGTCTTAGTGAAGTCACCTACCTTAAATAATGTGGGCTTACATAAATCAGGAATGGTTGTCTTAGTGAAGTCACCCACCTTAAATAATGTGAGCTTACATAAATCAGGAATGGTGGTCTTAGTGAAGTCTCCCACCTTAAATAATGTGGGCTTACATAAATCAGGAATGGTTGTCTTAGTGAAGTCACCCACCTTAAATAATGTGGGCTTACATAAATCAGGAATGGTTGTCTTAGTGAAGTCACCCACCCACCTTAAATAATGTGGGCTTACATAAATCAGGAATGGTTGTCTTAGTGAAGTCACCCACCTTAAATAATGTGGGCCTACATAAATCAGGAATGGTTGTCTTAAGGCCTGTCCACACTACACAAAAATTGAAACTTTTCAAATCGTTTTCTGAGTCGTTTCCATTGCAAAACGACTTAAGTCGTTTTGCGCGCGTCCACACTACAGAAATGAACAGCGAAGTCACCTGCACGGGACCGCCCACGGTCGTCAAAAATGTCACGCATGCGCGAAACCTAACTGTTAGCTACGTATCTTTTTTTCGTGTGGATCATGGCCTATCTACGGCTGATGAAGTCTCATGCTGTTCAGAGAAGGAGAAGGAGAGTATTAATGGCAAGGAAGGCCCATGCAAGATCAGTTTTATTTGAGATACACAGGCAGAGGCTACAAGGGTCAGTTATCTAGCTATAGCTAGCTAGCTACTTGTACACCTTGCTGCTAGCTATATCTACCAAAAATGTAAAAGCAGTAAAAGCTACATAGCTAGCTTGTTTAATAGCTGCATGCCATAGAGATTTTTCTACAGCTTGACTGGATATGAAGCTACCATTCAAAAAGGCAGGCTTACAAATAGCGACAGTAGCTAGATAGTCTTTCTATACTTGAAGGTTATGTTCTTAATCTTCGACCGAAACTGCTGCCACATCCTTTCGATCCCAAGTACTGCCAACTGCTGAGCAACGCGCTCATATACCGTCCTATTACGTTTCACCCCATCCAATTCCTTCTGCACGCCCTCCTGCGCCCAGATACTGACCAGAGCCTTAGTTTGATCAACCTCCCAACCTCCAGCCATCTTGCGAGCTCGAGCAATAAAAAGTGTTCTATATGATGCGCAATATTTATCAATTTCTACGTTTTTGAAAACGTTTACATCCGTCTCAAGTCACCTATTTCATTGGCTCAAAACGTAGTCATTTAAAGTCGACTCGAAGTTCAAGTCGACTTGTTTTTTGCAGTGTGGACGCGCAGAAACACTTATGAAACGACTTAAATCGACTCCAGTGTGCAGTGTGGACAGGCCTTTAGTGAAGTCACCCGCCTTAAATAATGTGGGCTTACATAAATCAGGAATGGTTGTCTTAGTGAAGTCACCCACCTTAAATAATGTGGGCTTACATAAATCAGGAATGGTTGTCTTAGTGAAATCACCCACCTTAAATAATGTAGGCTTACATAAATCAGGAATGGTTGTCTTAATGAAGTCACCCACCTTAAATAATGTGGGCTTACATAAATCATGAATGGTTGTCTTAGTGAAGTCACCCACCTTAAATAATGTGGGCTTACACAAATCAGGAATGGTTGTCTTAGTGAAGTCATCTGCCTTAAATAATGTGGGCTTACATAAATCAGGAATGGTTGTCTTAGTGAAGTCACCCACCTTAAATAATGTGGGCTTACATAAATCGGGAATGGTCATCATAGTGAAGCTAATGAAGGAGGAGCTCGGGCGGCACCAGCAGATTCCAGTCTAAGCTGACATTGTTATGCTGCGCAAGTGAGAACGTGGGTAATAGCTGATATGACCCCTTACCAGACGGCAGAACAAGCCAGCCTGAAATAGGACAAATAGCAAACCAAGACCTCATGACCCCCACCAGCCCTCCAAAACCACCTCCCCACAAGCCCTCCTAAACCACCTCCCCCGCAAGCCCTCCAAAACCACCTCCCCCACAAGCCCTCCAAAACCACCTCCCCCGCAAGCCCTCCAAAACCACCTTCCCTGCAAGCCTTCCAAAACCACCTCCCCCTGCAAGCCCTCCTAAACCACCTCCCCCTGCAAGCCCTCCAAAACCACCTCCCCCTCAAGCCCTCCAAAACCACCTCCCCCTGCAAGTCCTCCAAAACCACCTCCCCCCTCAAGCCCTCAAAAACCACCTCCCCCCCTCAAGCCCTCAAAAACCACCTCCCCCCACAAGCCCTCCAAAACCACCTCCCCCTGCAAGCCCTCCAAAACCACCTCCCCCTGCAAGCCCTCCAAAACCACCTCCCCCCTCAAGCCCTCCAAAACCACCTCCCCCCGCAAGCCCTCCAAAACCACCTCCCCCCGCAAGCCCTCCAAAACCACCTCCCCCCTCAAGCCCTCCAAAACCACCTCCCCCTGCAAGCCCTCCAAAACCACCTCCCCCTTAAGCCCTCCAAAACTACCTCCCCCCGCAAGCCCTCCAAAACCACCTCCCCCTGCAAGCCCTCCAAAACAACTCTCCCCGACATGAGCCCCCACATAGCAAATAAAAACACAAAGATACACATACATGTGCTGACGGATGCCTAAGTGAGAGCTGGCTGCACGGTCGACAGGAAGGGATGATGGACATACATGTAGTCACTCACTTATCATCACATTCGAGCCTTTTCCTTCTCTGCTGTTGTTGCTGTTGTTGTTGTTGTTGCTGTTGTTGTTGTTGTTGCTGTTGTTGTTGCTGTTGTGTTTCTGTTAATCTTTCCTCTTCAGCTCCTGACACTTGTTATTATGACAACATTGCATCTTCTTACTCTTCTTACACAGAATGGGGTTACTCGTCGGCAGACGACAGATACTCTCCGTCAGTATGACGCCTTTAGCTCCAGTGCTTTCCTCCCTCCTGTAGCAACAACGGGTATGTAACAGCACAGGACTAGGGCAGCTTGTCACATGACTAGGGATGTAGGTCACGTGACTAAATTTCTTATTGCATCACACTGGGTTGAGGCAGGTTGAAGTAGGTTGACAATAGCTCTATGGGGACACACACTGGACCAACACCACACTGGGCTGACAATAGCTCTATGGGGACACACACTGGACCAACACCACACTGGACCAACACCACACTGGGTTGAAGTAGGCTGACAATAGCTCTATGGGGACACACACTGGACCAACACCACACTGGGTTGAAGTAGGTTGACAATAGCTCTATGGGGACACACACTGGACCAACACCACACTGGGTTATTGATACATGTGGAAATGCGAGCATTTTGTTCCCTCAGTCCCATGACCATCACATGTCCCCCCCCCCGTCTGTGTCCAGGTGTGGGTTTGTCTACCGGAGTTGTAGTGGCCATCGTCATAGTCATAGTGGTGATTGTGTGCGTGGCCATTGCCATCGTCATCGTGGTTGCCATCCTGTGTGCCAGGTGGAGGTATTCTATGGTGGCCGGCCCACCTCCATCTAGAAAGGGATCCATGCGTCTGGTAAGTGGTTTATAAGGAGAGGTGTGGTCAGTCCATGGGTGTGATTTTTACACCTGCATGAATGTGATGGTTCTTACTTCCAGAGGGACCAAGATGTCATCCAGCAGCCCATCAACTCTTCAAACTCTTTCCAGCGGACTAGTCTGCGGTCCTCGTTCCGCAGAAATAAGACAATCACACTTCGCCACATACAAGCGGAGGCAGAGCTCCAGAATCTAAATCCAGGTATGTGAAGGTCATGTGCGTGTACGTGTATATGGCTGGGGCTAGTACGTGTATATGCCTGGGGCTAGGGGTTAGAATTAGTTGTTGTCTGACCTGTCTTGGTGAGGCTGTGGAATATGTCCGACCTGTCTTGGTGAGGCTGTGGAATATGTCTGACCTGTCTTGGTGAGGCTGTGCAATATGTCTGACCTGTCTTGGTGAGGCTGTGGAATATGTCCGACCTGTCTTGGTGAGGATGTGGAATATGCTTGACCTGTCTTGGTGAGGCTGTGGAATATGTCCGACCTGTCTTGGTGAGGCTGTGGAATTAGTCTGACCTGTCTTGGTGAGGCTGTGGAATATGTCCGACCTGTCTTGGTGAGGCTGTGGAATATGTCTAACCTGTCTTGGTGAGGCAGTGCAATATGTCCGACCTGTCTTAGTGAGGCTGTGTAATATGCTTGACCTGTCTTGGTGAGGATGTGCAATATGTCTGACCTGTCTCTGTGAGGCTGTGCAATATGTCTGACCTGTCTTTGTGGAATATGTCCGACCTGTCTTGGTGAGGCTGTGGAATATGTCTGACCTGTCTTGGTGAGGCTGTGGAATATGTCCGACCTGTCTTGGTGAGGCTGTAGAATATGTCTGACCTGTCTTGGTGAGGCTATGGAATATGCTTGACCTGTCTTGGTGAGGATGTGGAATATGTCCGACCTGTCTTGGTGAGGCTGTGGAATATGTCTGACCTGTCTTGGTGAGGCTGTGGAATATGTCTGACCTGTCTTGGTGAGGCTGTGCAATATGTCTGACCTGTCTTGGTGAGGCTGTGGAATATGTCCGACCTGTCTTGGTGAGGCTGTGGAATATGTCCGACCTGTCTTGGTGAGGCTGTGGAATATGTCTGACCTGTCTTGGTGAGGCTGTGAAATATGTCCGACCTGTCTTGGTGAGGCTGTGCAATATGTCTGACCTGTCTTGGTGAGGCTGTGGAATATGTCCGACCTGTCTTGGTGAGGCTGTGGAATATGTCTGACCTGTCTTGGTGAGGCTATGGAATATGTCTGACCTGTCTTGGTGAGGCTGTGCAATATGTCCGACCTGTCTTGGTGAAGGTGTGCAATATGTCCGACCTGTCTTGGTGAGGCTGTGGAATATGTCTGACCTGTCTTGGTGAGGCTGTGCAATATGTCTGACCTGTCTTGGTGAGGCTGTGGAATATGTCCGACCTGTCTTGGTGAGGCTGTGGAATATGTCTGACCTGTCTTGGTGAGGCTGTGCAATATGTCTGACCTGTCTTGGTGAGGCTGTGCAATATGTCTGACCTGTCTTGGTGAGGCTGTGCAATATGTCTGACCTGTCTTGGTGAGGCTGTGCAATATGTCTGACCTGTCTTGGTGAGGCTGTGGAATATGTCCGACCTGTCTTGGTGAGGCTGTGGAATATGTCCGACCTGTCTTGGTGAGGCTGTGGAATATGTCCGACCTGTCTTGGTGAGGCTGTGCAATATGTCCGACCTGTCTTGGTGAGGATGTGGAATATGTCCGACCTGTCTTGGTGAGGCTGTGGAATATGTCTGACCTGTCTTGGTGAGGCTGTGCAATATGTCCGACCTGTCTTGGTGAGGCTGTGGTCACAGAGAGGGTGTGTAATACACTGGAGTTAGTTAGGACTAGACAACACATCTCACATAATGTTTGACGTGGTCCTCTAATCACCTACCAGACAAAACCATACCTCCAGAATAAACCACACCTCTGCATGGCATATTACCTCCGACATGAGTGCTGAGGTGACCTCAAGCTCCACAAACATGTACACCTTTGGTGGTTGTTTAGAGTGCTGTGTACACCCTTGGTGGTTGTTTGGAGTGCTATGTACACCCTTGGTGGTTGTTTAGAGTGCTATATACACCCTTGGTGGTTGTTTAGAGTGCTATGTACACCCTTGGTGGTTGTTTAGAGTGCTATGTACACCCTTGGTGGTTGTTTGGAGTGCTAAGTACACCCTTGGTGGTTGTTTAGAGTGCTATTTACACCCTTGGTGGTTGTTTATGTTTTTCAAGTTGAGAATAAATATTGTGAATTCCATGCCAGAAGTCCGAAGAGCTTTCCATAGCACAGAAGATTATGGAGCTAATTGGAGTCTAGCATATCCCCCGTTCCTCCCCCTCTCCCCATGAGGATACTAACTCGGTACACGGCATCACATGAGATGTCCACGCACTTTTGAATATTCATTAAAGAATGCGTTGTTGCATTTTATAACGAACTGCACATATCTTTAATCAAGCCAAATACTTCCTCTACGCATGTAAAAATTAATTGCTATGTCGGATGAAAGTCCCCAAGGAAACTTTTAGTGAAGGTGCACCCGTGGAGCCAGACCACTCACTCCAGATAATCGGTTTGCGATGTCCATCGGACTAAGTTTGGACAAAGTTGTTTTGTGAGTGTTGGATGACCCACTTTGGCATGTCTGACGGGGAAGGAAGTGATGAGGAAAGAGAAGGCATCTCTTCACACATTAGGAATGCACTGTCAACCCCAACAGTCCCGTCAGTAGGGAGAGCTGTAGCAGCAGATCTAGCCAGAGAAACGTTGCTCTTCTTTCTATTTTATGAATGATGAAGAAGGCACCAGCGAGGAAGAAAGCTTTGACAGGAAGTGTAGTCTTAGCTACTATGTATTAGCAGAGTATGAACTATACTAGAAGTTTTAGCTCTTCTTCCCAGGTACTTGGTGGACTGCATAATACATGTTAAATTCTTCCCGGGTAGTTGGTAGACTGCATAATACATGTATAAATTCTTCCTGGGCAGTCGGTGGGCTACATAATACATGCATAAATTCTTCCCGGGTAGTTGGTAGACTGCATAATACATGTATAAATTCTTCCCGGGCAGTCGGTGGGCTACATAATACATGCATAAATTCTTCCCGGGTAGTTGGTAGACTGCATAATACATGTATAAATTCTTCCTGGGCAGTCGGTGGGCTACATAATACATGCATACATTCTTCCCGGGTAGTTGGTAGACTGCATAATACATGTATAAATTCTTCCCGGGAAGTTGGTGGGCTATGTAGGTTGATGAGTGTAGAAAACCGGTAGTAGATGTACATGCATCAATACTGTTATGGTTAGTTACAATAACTTTGTGGTTAGTTTCCATGACAACCAAATGTTACCAATATGTGCGTCCAACCCAGTACAAGAGCATAGGCTATGGTTGCTATGGATATGGTTGCTATGGAGTTCGGTGATCCTGTGAATTGGTATGATTTTTTAGTTCATATTGGAACAGATTTTTTTAATTCTCTTCTAAATTCAGCCGTGAGAGAGTTAGACTGTTTCTGAACTGGCATGCACATTCTGGTAGTGCCTTGTAAAGTAATACATATATGCTCACATGCAGCGACACACATTACGTAATAGCGAAGGTCTTCAGGGCATCGGGTTAAACTTGTTGTGCGAGTTGGAGAGATCAAAGCATGTGTATAGACATGCCCACTCACGGTGGCCAATCAGGTAAAAGAGTTCCTGGTGTGAGTATCACAGACTGTGGTTGTCTCGGTGATTGTCAAGGGTCACTGGCATGTCCTCTCATTTCTTTTCAAGTTGCTATCAGTGGCCATCTGGAGTTATTCACAAGCCTGACTGTGTTGCATATATATACATGGAGTTATGCACAAGCCTGACTGTGTTGCATATATATACATGGAGTTATGTACAAGCCTGACTGTGTTGCATATATATACATGGAGTTATGTACAAGCCTGACTGTGTTGCATATATATACATGGAGTTATGTACAAGCCTGACTGTGTTGCATATATATACATCACAAGCCTGACTGTGTTGCATATATATACATGGAGTTATGTACAAGCCTGACTGTGTTGCATATATATACATGGAGTTATGTACAAGCCTGACTGTGTTGCATATATATACATGGAGTTATGCACAAGCCTGACTGTGTTGCATATATATACATGGAGTTATGCACAAGCCTGACTGTGTTGCATATATATACATGGAGTTATGTTATGCACAAGCCTGACTGTGTTGCATATATATACATGGAGTTATGCACAAGCCTGACTGTGTTGCATATATATACATGGAGTTATGCACAAGCCTGACTGTGTTGCATATATATACATGGAGTTATGTACAAGCCTGACTGTGTTGCATATATATACATGGAGTTATGTACAAGCCTGACTGTGTTGCATATATATACATGGAGTTATGTACAAGCCTGACTGTGTTGCATATATATACATGGAGTTATGTACAAGCCTGACTGTGTTGCATATATATACATCACAAGCCTGACTGTGTTGCATATATATACATGGAGTTATGTACAAGCCTGACTGTGTTGCATATATATACATGGAGTTATGCACAAGCCTGACTGTGTTGCATATATATATACATGGAGTTATGCACAAGCCTGACTGTGTTGCATATATATACATGGAGTTATGCACAAGTCTGACTGTGTTGCATATATATACATGGAGTTATGCACAAGCTTGACTGTGTTGAATATATATGCATGGAGTTATGCACAAGCCTGACTGTGTTGCATATATATACATGGAGTTATGCACAAGCTTGACTGTGTTGCATATATATACATGGAGTTATGCACAAGTCTGACTGTGTTGCATATATATACATGGAGTTATGCACAAGCTTGACTGTGTTGAATATATATGCATGGAGTTATGCACAAGCCTGACTGTGTTGCATATATATACATGGAGTTATGCACAAGCCTGACTGTGTTGCATATATATACATGGAGTTATGCACAAGCCTGACTGTGTTGCATATATATATACATGGAGTTATGCACAAGCCTGACTGTGTTGCATATATATACATGGAGTTATGCACAAGTCTGACTGTGTTGCATATATATACATGGAGTTATGTACAAGCCTGACTGTGTTGCATATATATACATGGAGTTATGCACAAGCCTGACTGTGTTGCATATATATACATGGAGTTATGTACAAGCCTGACTGTGTTGCATATATATACATGGAGTTATGCACAAGCCTGACTGTGTTGCATATATATACATGGAGTTATGCACAAACCTGACTGTGTTGCATATATATACATGGAGTTATGTACAAGCCTGACTGTGTTGCATATATATACATGGAGTTATGCACAAGCCTGACTGTGTTGCATATATATACATGGAGTTATGCACAAGCTTGACTGTGTTGAATATATATACATGGAGTTATGCACAAGCCTGACTGTGTTGCATATATATACATGGAGTTATGCACAAGCCTGACTGTGTTGCATATATATACATGGAGTTATGCACAAGCCTGACTGTGTTGCATATATATACATGGAGTTATGTACAAGCCTGACTGTGTTGCATATATATACATGGAGTTATGCACAAGCTTGACTGTGTTGCATATATATACATGGAGTTATGCACAAGCCTGACTGTGTTGCATATATATACATGGAGTTATGCACAAGCTTGACTGTGTTGAATATATATGCATGGAGTTATGCACAAGCCTGACTGTGTTGCATATATATACATGGAGTTATGCACAAGCCTGACTGTGTTGCATATATATATACATGGAGTTATGCACAAGCCTGACTGTGTTGCATATATATATACATGGAGTTATGCACAAGTCTGACTGTGTTGCATATATATACATGGAGTTATGTACAAGCCTGACTGTGTTGCATATATATACATGGAGTTATGCACAAGCCTGACTGTGTTGCATATATATACATGGAGTTATGCACAAGCCTGACTGTGTTGCATATATATACATGGAGTTATGTACAAGCCTGACTGTGTTGCATATATATACATGGAGTTATGCACAAGTCTGACTGTGTTGCATATATATACATGGAGTTATGCACAAGCCTGACTGTGTTGCATATATATACATGGAGTTATGCACAAGCCTGACTGTGTTGCATATATATACATGGAGTTATGCACAAGCCTGACTGTGTTGCATATATATACATGGAGTTATGCACAAGTCTGACTGTGTTGCACACATGCATGTACATGCATGTACGTACATAATGGATGGGTGGATATGTGTACATATGTAAGCGCATATATGAGTTTGTTCGTGTGTTGTATGGTGTAATTCTAGATGATGCACGCCTTCCTATGACCAGCGAGGAGTTCCCCAAGCATGTCAAGATGATGCATAAGAATACCGATCACCTTTTCTCCGATGAATATGAGGTAATGACAAAATGGTCACATGATATCACATGATCCGAGGAAGTTGTGCAAGCATTGTAAGCGAGATATCGTGCATACTTGGTGGAGGCATAGCACGTGCACAACCTCCTCTGATTGGTCGCCTAGCTCACAGTGTCACATGCCTGTCACATGACTGCAGATTATCTCCATCAAGTCACCGAGCTTGCCTCACGTCCAGTGCATCTTGCCGGTCAACGTCAACAAGAACAGATATGCCAACATCAACTGCTGTGAGGCATATTATGATAATGCTCGTAGAGCGAAGCCTCGGGGATCAGCTCCGTGTGCTCGAGGCTACGTGCAGTAGTGTACATGTAGATGTGAGCTTCAGAGCATGATGTGTCGGTGTGTGGTGTGTGTGTGTGTGTAGCTTTGGTGTGGGTGTGGCTATGGTGTGTGGGTGTGGCATTTCACATGTGTGTTTGAGTCCTCCCACAACTGAACTTTGACCCTGTGTATATATAAGCTTCACCATGCCGTAACACTTGCTACACTACATACATGTACTGTTTCTATGTCAACACAGATGATAATTCCAGAGTGGCCTTAAAAGGAAATGTTGACATAACTGGCTCGGATTACATCAATGCAAACTACATCGACGTGAGCCGATAGAGAGATGCCTTAACTCTTTCTTGCGCTGACTCTGTGCTATTTTCATTTCCCCAGGGGTACAATAAGTGCACCTTCGTGGCGGCGCAGGGCCCCCTGGCTAACACCACGCACGACTTTTGGCGGATGATTTGGGAGCAGGGGAGCTGCTGCATCATTATGCTGACCAACCTGGTGGAGAAGGGCAGGGTGAGAGGACGGGAGGAGGGGGTGTGTGTCTAGGACTGGGAAGTGACCTCGGGGGATTCAGAGAGAAAGAGGGAGGTGGTTGGGTATACGTACAGCATGTCTCTGTCCCCCTCCTCCCCCCAAGCAAAATAACTATCTCAAGGGGGGGGGGGATTTTTATCCCTACCCCCCCCCCCCCCCCCCCCCCCCGACAGTCCCACACCCAGACATCCCAGCAGCATTCCTGTGGATAAGGTGTCATACTGTTGGTGTTAATAGGCAAGATTAAAGAGGACATATCAGGTTTCATTCATTGGGCGTGAAACTCACGCATGCCTATGACCTCTGACACCCTCACACCAGAAGTGCATTTCTCGTGCATCACTTCTCGTGCATCACAGCATATCGTACAACACACACACACACACACACACACACACACACACACACACACACACAGAGAGAGAGAGAAGTGGCCTTTTTGCAACAGGACACAGACAGAAGGACAAAAGGCCATCGAGAACTATTACACCGCCAGCCCTGTATTAGTTTGGCATTAAGATTGTTGTTGTTGTTGCTGCTTTGGGGGCGTGGCATGGCCAAGGTGAGTACCTATGGGTCTTGGCCGCCATAGCTGCTTTGGGAGGTGGGAGTGGCATAGTGGGAGGGTATGGCCTACGGGACCAAAATCCTGTCCACGTTCTTCCCCAGGTTGAATCACCCCTATAGCGCCTGACTCCACCCTCCCTGGGTCCTCCCTGGGTTCTCTGTGTGAGCACTCATGGAGGACAAAGCAAAAGGAGCACACACACAACAAGGCCTGGAGAACTATTAGAACATCTCCCATCAAGTACACACACTGACAGGAAGGCCTGGAGAACTATTAGAACATCTCCCATTAAGTGCACACACTGACAGGAAGGCCTGGAGAACTATTAGAACATCTCCCATCAAGTACACACACTGACAGGAAGGCCTGGAGAACTATTAGAACATCTCCCATCAAGTACACACACACACAACAAGGCCTGGAGAACTATTAGAACATCTCCCATCAAGTACACACACTGACAGGAAGGCCTGGAGAACTATTAGAACATCTCCCATCAAGTACACACACTGACAGGAAGGCCTGGAGAACTATTAGAACATCTCCCATCAAGTACACACACTGACAGGAAGGCCTGGAGAACTATTAGAACATCTCCCATTAAGTACACACACTGACAGGAAGGCCTGGAGAACTATTAGAACATCTCCCATCAAGTACACACACTGACAGGAAGGCCTGGAGAACTATTAGAACATCTCCCATCAAGTACACACACTGACAGGAAGGCCTGGAGAACTATTAGAACATCTCCCATCAAGTACACACACTGACAGGAAGGCCTGGAGAACTATTAGAACATCTCCCATTAAGTGCACACACAACAAGGCCTGGAGAACTATTAGAACATCTCCCATCAAGTACACACAGTGACAGGAAGGCCTGGAGAACTATTAGAACATCTCCCATCAAGTACACACACTGACAGGAAGGCCTGGAGAACTATTAGAACATCTCCCATCAAGTACACACACTGACAGGAAGGCCTGGAGAACTATTAGAACATCTCCCATCAAGTACACACACTGACAGGAAGGCCTGGAGAACTATTAGAACATCTCCCATCAAGTACACACACTGACAGGAAGGCCTGGAGAACTATTAGAACATCTCCCATCAAGTACACACACTGACAGGAAGGCCTGGAGAACTATTAGAACATCTCCCATCAAGTACACACACTGACAGGAAGGCCTGGAGAACTATTAGAACATCTCCCATTAAGTACACACACTGACAGGAAGGCCTGGAGAACTATTAGAACATCTCCCATTAAGTGCACACACTGACAGGAAGGCCTGGAGAACTATTAGAACATCTCCCATTAAGTGCACACACTGACAGGAAGGCCTGGAGAACTATTAGAACATCTCCCATTAAGTACACACACTGACAGGAAGGCCTGGAGAACTATTAGAACATCTCCCATTAAGTACACACTGACAGGAAGGCCTGGAGAACTATTAGAACATCTCCCATCAAGTGCACACACTGACAGGAAGGCCTGGAGAACTATTAGAACATCTCCCATCAAGTACACACACTGACAGGAAGGCCTGGAGAACTATTAGAACATCTCCCATCAAGTACACACACTGACAGGAAGGCCTGGAGAACTATTAGAACATCTCCCATTAAGTACACACACTGACAGGAAGGCCTGGAGAACTATTAGAACATCTCCCATCAAGTACACACACTGACAGGAAGGCCTGGAGAACTATTAGAACATCTCCCATTAAGTGCACACACAACAAGGTCTGGAGAACTATTAGAACATCTCCCATTAAGTGCACACACTGACAGGAAGGCCTGGAGAACTATTAGAACATCTCCCATCAAGTACACACACTGACAGGAAGGCCTGGAGAACTATTAGAACATCTCCCATCAAGTACACACACTGACAGGAAGGCCTGGAGAACTATTAGAACATCTCCCATCAAGTACACACACTGACAGGAAGGCCTGGAGAACTATTAGAACATCTCCCATTAAGTACACACACTGACAGGAAGGCCTGGAGAACTATTAGAACATCTCCCATCAAGTACACACACTGACAGGAAGGCCTGGAGAACTATTAGAACATCTCCCATTAAGTACACACACTGACAGGAAGGCCTGGAGAACTATTAGAACATCTCCCATCAAGTACACACACTGACAGGAAGGCCTGGAGAACTATTAGAACATCTCCCATTAAGTACACACACTGACAGGAAGGCCTGGAGAACTATTAGAACATCTCCCATCAAGTACACACACTGACAGGAAGGCCTGGAGAACTATTAGAACATCTCCCATCAAGTACACACACTGACAGGAAGGCCTGGAGAACTATTAGAACATCTCCCATTAAGTGCACACACAACAAGGCCTGGAGAACTATTAGAACATCTCCCATCAAGTGCACACACTGACAGGAAGGCCTGGAGAACTATTAGAACATCTCCCATCAAGTACACACACTGACAGGAAGGCCTGGAGAACTATTAGAACATCTCCCATCAAGTACACACACTGACAGGAAGGCCTGGAGAACTATTAGAACATCTCCCATCAAGTACACACACTGACAGGATGACAGGAAGGCCTGGAGAACTATTAGAACATCTCCCATCAAGTACACACACTGACAGGAAGGCCTGGAGAACTATTAGAATATCTCCCATAAAGTGCACGCACTGACAGGAAGGCCTGGAGAACTATTAGAACATCTCCCATTAAGTACACACACTGACAGGAAGGACTGGAGAACTATTAGAACATCTCCCATTAAGTACACACACTGACAGGAAGGCCTGGAGAACTATTAGAACATCTCCCGGCCATCAAGTACACAAACTGACAGGAAGGCCTGGAGAACTATTAGAACATCTCCCATCAAGTACACACACTGACAGGAAGGCCTGGAGAACTATTAGAACATCTCCCATCAAGTACACACACTGACAGGAAGGCCTGGATAACTATTAGAACATCTCCCATTAAGTACACACAGACAGGAAGGCCTGGATAACTATTAGAAGATCTCCCATTAAGTACACACAGACAGGAAGGCCTGGAGAACTATTAGAACATCTCCCATTAAGTACACACACTGACAGGAAGGCCTGGAGAACTATTAGAACATCTCCCATTAAGTACACACACAAACAGGAAGGCCTGGAGAACTATTAGAACATCTCCCATAAAGTAAACTGCGAGTCTCAAGTGACCATCATGCTCTTTTCAGTGGTCTAGAATGAGGCCGAGTAGCAAGCACTATCTAACTCGTATGCAGAGCCAACGAGAAGGATACCGATGACGATCCAGGCTTGAATGGAGATAAAGTTAAGTTTCAGGGAACCTACAACGAAGTAGCCAGTAGCAGCTCTAGCTGGACATTGAAGACCATTCCCTAGAGCTGGCCTTTAGCTTGCCCACTTTGTTGCAAGTAATCATGCAAATGGATAACACAGACTTACATCACTTGGAACCAATTCTCATGCTTTACAGTAATCCATACTCAAGAGCTCTGGTAAATTATCGAGCTAGGTGTTATTAGGTAAGGTATCATCACCATTGCTGGTCATTGTATTATTGTCATTGCTAGTGTTCATTGTATTAGGTCAAGTACCCCCCACTAATTACTGTTAGTTTTATTAGGTCAAGTACCCATTGTTTGGGTAAGGGGTCAAGCACCCATTGTTACGGTTTGTTTTGTCATTAGGTAAAGTGTCATCACTGATACTGTTTACTTTGTCATTATTGTCATTAGGTAAAGTGTCATCAGTATTGGCCAGAGGTGGGAAGCATGAGCATGGGGGACCTGACCATCACTCTAATAGAAGTGCAGCAACTGGCCTACTACACCATACGCACGTTCAGAATCAGCAAGGTGAGTGTGAAGGTCAAGTGAATTCATAGAAATGTGCACAGTGTATTTACAATAATTAGTAATCATCCAAACTTAGACACATTACATATGTAGCTTCCTACCCACGGGTGTGCCTTCAGTTTGGCTTGGTCTTCTCTTTTCTCCTCCACCCTGTCTCCACCCTGTCTCTCCCCAACCCACCCATCCCATTTAGGGTACTGAGAGCAGAGAGGTGAAGCAGTTCCACTACACTGGCTGGCCAGACTTTGGAGTCCCGGAGTATCCTAGTCCTGTCATATCCTTCATCAATAGGATTGATCATTTTAAAAGGACCACTGATGGACCTGACCTCATACACTGCAGGTCTGTTGACGTTAGTCTCGGACTCAAATTGCTTCCTCTCTCTCCGCGTACCTTTCCACTTCCTTCACTGCATATTTACTTCCCCTCCTTCCCTTCTCTGCCCCTCCCCCTCCCCTCCCCCAGTGCTGGTGTGGGACGTACGGGCACCCTCATCTCCATCCAGTGCATGATGCATATGCTGCTTGCGGAAAATAAGATCGACATTTTTAACTTTGTCTTGGGAATGCGACAACAGAGGAATTACATGGTCCAGACTGAGGTTAGAAAACACGTTCCCATTCCATGCACTTGAGACCGTAAAGTGTGGTGAGGTCAGAGGTTAATACTCGGTAGCGAGTCCACGGTGGCCCCATGCATTCCCCAGAGCCCTCCTTTCAGAGTCTATGTATGTGGTTGTCAACTCCAACAGTGTCAGATCATTTGATATTGAACTGGTTTCTTTGCCTGGGAATAAAAGAGCATGTGTGGTGTGGTCCAACTGGTTTTCCTTGCAGCTTGTACCCCCGAGCAGCAACCTCCTTTTCTAAAGCCTGTATCCACCACAGGTACTAGTCTGACCAGCCGGCATTTTACAGTGTTCCTCCTGTGATCTGGAGGGCCCCAAAGATATGGGGTCTGGAGTCCTGAAGGGTCCTGGGATATGGGTCTGGAGTCCTGAAGGGTCCTGGGATATGAGGTCTGGAGTCCTGAAGGGTCCTGGGATATGGGGTCTGGAGTCCTGAAGGGTCCTGGGATATGGGACTGGAGTCCTGAAGGGTCCCGGGATATGGGGTCTGGAGTCCTGAAGGGTCCTGGGATATGGGGTCTGGAGTCCTGAAGGGTCCTGGGATATGGGGTCTGGAGTCCTGAAGGGTCCTGGGATATGGGGTCTGGAGTCCTGAAGGGTCCTGGGATATGGGGTCTGGAGTCCTGAAGTGTCCTGGGATATGGGGTCTGGAGTCCTGAAGTGTCCTGGGATATGGGGTCTGGAGTCCTGAAGGGTCCTGGGATATGGGGTCTGGAGTCCTGAAGGGTCCTGGGATATGGGGTCTGGAGTATATGGGGTCTGGAGTCCTGAAGGGTCCTGGGATATGGGGTCTGGAGTCCTGAAGGGTCCTGGGATATGGGGTCTGGAGTCTTGAAGGGTCCCGGGATATGGATATGGGATCTGGAGGGTCCTGGGTTCTGGTGTCTGGAGGGATTGCATTTGGGAGTCTGAAATTACCCCTGCAAATTGGTGCAGCTCCTGAGAAAAGTTCCCATTTATACATCACATATATTTTTATTAGTGAAATTGGTTTGTGAAAGTGGGCCACAGACAGTCCTCAATGGTGAGCAGAGCTGACAATTTTGGTGGCTGCTCCTGTAGTTAGATGTGTAAGCAACCATCGGGGACAATGAGGAACTGAGGTAAGAGGTGGATATATATGAGGTGCACCAGTGGATATGTAGATGAGTGATCAGTGATAGTTTGACAGATGTACGTGTCACTGGGCGTTTGTGAGAAGGAACCGGTTGTCTGCACTCGAGAGGAATTCGTGTTTCGAGTTGTTTGTTTGTCCGAGTAGATGATCAAACAGCCTCCTCTATCTCTCAACAAATGAATCACTGACACCTCAGCCAGTGACAGCACCTTCAGACTCGCAGAAAGCTCCTCGTGGCAATGTCTGCCAACTTCACACACAAGACAAACATCCAGCAACAACAAATAGCTCCACTGCAGCCAAAAGATTGAGAGGCAGGCAGATAATGATAATATGGTACGATCCACCATTCAGTACAAATGTGAAAACCAACATCGGCAAAGCAGTCCTCATCCTCGTCAAGTTCCACTTCCCCAAAGGCAGCACCTCGCAAATGTTATTCAGCGCCAACAATGTCAAGATCAGTTAGTCTGGCCCCAGAAACTTAAACATCATCGCCAAGGCACACAGCAAGAAAGCTACTGAACTCCAACAACCGACCAAGAACAACAGCCATGATGTGTCTCCACCAGCCCATGATGTGTCTCCACCAGCCATGATGTGTCTCCACCAGCCATGATGTGTCCCCACCAGCCATGAGGTGTCTTCACCAGCCATGATGTGTCTCCACCAGCCATGATGCGTCTCCACCAGCCATGATGTGTCTCCACCAGCCATGAGGTGTCTCCACCAGCCATGATGTGTCTCCACCAGCCATGATGCATCTCCACCAGCCATGAGGTGTCTCCACCAGCCATGATGTGTCTCCACCAGCCATGATGTGTCTCCACCAGCCATGAGCTGTCTCCACCAGCCATGATGTCCCCACCAGCCATGAGGTGTCTCCACCAGCCATGATGTGTCTCCACCAGCCATGATGTGTCCCCACCAGCCATGAGGTGTCTCCACCAGCCATGATGCGTCTCCACCAGCCATGATGTGTCTCCACCAGCCATGATGTGTCTCCACCAGCCATGATGTGTCTCCACCAGCCATGAGGTGTCTCCACCAGCCATGATGTGTCTCCACCAGCCATGATGTGTCCCCACCAGCCATGAGGTGTCTCCACCAGCCATGATGTGTCTCCACCAGCCATGATGTGTCTCCACCAGCCCCATGATGTGTCTCCACCAGCCATGATGTGTCTCCACCAGCCATGATGCATCTCCACCAGCCATGAGGTGTCTCCACCAGCCATGATGTGTCTCCACCAGCCATGATGTGTCTCCACCAGCCATGATGTGTCTCCACCAGCCATGATGCATCTCCACCAGCCATGATGTGTCTCCACCAGCCATGATGTGTCTCCACCAGCCATGATGCGTCTCCACCAGCCATGATGTGTCTCCCACCAGTCATGATGTGTCTCCACCAGCCATGAGGTGTCTCCACCAGCCATGATGCATCTCCACCAGCCATGATGTGTCTCCACCAGCCATGATGTGTCTCCACCAGCCATGAGGTGTCTCCACCAGCCATGATGTGTCTCCACCAGCCATGATGTGTCTCCACCAGCCATGAGGTGTCTCCACCAGCCATGATGTGTCTCCACCAGCCATGATGTGTCTCCACCAGCCATGATGTGTCTCCACCAGCCCCATGATGTGTCTCCACCAGCCATGATGTGTCTCCACCAGCCATGAGGTGTCTCCACCAGCCATGAGGTGTCTCCACCAGCCATGATGTGTCTCCACCAGCCATGATGTGTCTCCACCAGCCATGATGTGTCTCCACCAGCCATGATGTGTCTCCACCAGCCATGAGGTGTCTCCACCAGCCATGAGGTGTCTCCACCAGCCATGATGTGTCTCCACCAGCCATGATGTGTCTCCACCAGCCATGATGTGTCTCCACCAGCCATGAGGTGTCTCCACCAGCCATGAGGTGTCTCCACCAGCCAAAATGCATCTCCACCAGCCATGATGTGTCTCCACCAGCCAGGACACAACTAAGGCTCGTTACACAAGTCACTAGTTCACTCTCATGAAGACAGAAGAAACAGCTCTGCACTCTCTAGATTCATGTGGAAACTCCCACACAGTACAGCATAAAATGGTCCCATCAAGCAACATCCTCCACTCAACTCCATCATAATGTTATGCATGGCAGAGAAATTCCACATCATCTACTCGCACAAACAATCTACTCGCACAAACAAACAACTCTAAAAAAATGATCAGAGTTCCTCTCCAGTGCAGTCACAACAAGAAGTTCCTCCTCAAAAACACCCAGTGACACCTGACACCTACCTGTCAACCACCTATCACTCATCTACATATCCACTGGTGCACCTCATATATACTCACCTCTCACCTCAGTTCCTCATTGTCCCCGATGGTTGCTTACACATGCAACTAGAGGAGGCCCAGCCTATGCCTATTCCAAAATTGTCACTATTATTTTTATTTTTGTTGTTGTGGTTGTTGTTAATGATAATAATAATAATAATTATTATTATTATTATTATTGTTTTTTTAAATTATTATTATTATTATTATTATTATTATTATTATTATTATTATTATTATTATTATTATTATTATTATTATTATTATTATTATTATTATTATTATTATTATTATTACATATGTTATTGTTGTTGTTATTATTATTATTATTATTATTATTATTATTATTATTATTATTATTATTATTATTATTATTATTATTATTATTATTATTTATTATTATTATTATATGTCATTGTTATTATTATTATGATGATGATGATTATTATTATTATTATTATTATTATTATTACATATGTTATTGTTATTATTATTATTGTTATCATCATTATTATCAATTATTGTTATCAATCATCATCATTATTTTATCATTATTATTATTTTTTATTTTATCATTATTATTATCATCATTATTATTATTGTTATTATTATTATCATCATCATCATCATCATTATTATCATTATTATTATCATTATTATTATCATTATCATCATCATTATCTTTATTATCGTTATTATCGTTATTATTGTTATTATTGTTATTATTGTTATTATTGTTATTATTGTTATATTATCCACGTTCCTTCTTCCTAGAGTTGTCTGATTTTATTCTGTTCGGTGTACAAAATAGTTCAGTTTAATATGTTGTGTTTATAGTATGTACAGTCTTGTTGACCTTTGACCTCCCAGAAAGAACTGATAACTACTGGGAGGGAAGAGCATGCATGTGGGCATGTCATGCCACACCCCCAATACTACAAGCATGTGTGATATCACCTGTACTCTGACCCCTTCTCTTTGTGCGTATTTTGCAGCGGCAGTATATCTTCATCCACGACACCATCCTGGAGTACATCCGGGCCGGCGACACAGAGGTCTGCGTCCAAGACCTGCATAGGCAATACAAGCACCTCATGGCCAACGACCCGGGCAGAGACTGCAGCCGCATGGAGAAGGAGTACAGTGTGAGTGGGTGTGGCTTGTTGGACATTTATTATTGTTGTTAGTATGTGTCGTTGTTGCTCTTCTCCTTGTTGATGTTGATGGTGCTCTTCTCCTTGTTGATGTTGATGTTACTCTTCTCCTGTTGATGTGATGTTACTCTTCTCCTTGTTGATGTTGATGTTACTCTTCTCCTGTTGATGTTGATGTTACTCTTCTCCTTGTTGATGTTGATGTTGCTCTTCTCCTTGTTGATATTGTCTGCTCCTTGTTGATGTTACTCTTCTCCTTGTTGATGTTACTCTTCTCCTTGTTGATGTTACTCTTCTCCTTGTTGATGTTTCTCTTCTTGTTGATGTTACTCTTATCCTTGTTGATGTTGCTCTTCTCCTTGTTGATGTTGATGGTGCTCTTCTCCTTGTTGATGTGCTCTTCTCCTTGTTGATGTTACTCTTCCCCTTGTTGATGTTGTTGTTACTCTTCTTGTTGATGTTACTCTTCTCCTTGTTGATGTTACTCTTCTCCTTGTTGATGTTACTCTTCTCCTTGTTGATGTTACTCTTCTCCTTGTTGATGTTCTTCTCCTTCTTGATGTTGATGTTTCTCTTCTTGTTGATGTTACTCTTATCCTTGTTGATGTTGCTCTTCTCCTTGTTGATGTTGATGGTGCTCTTCTCCTTGTTGATGTGCTCTTCTCCTCTTCTCCTTGTTGATGTTACTCTTCCCCTTGTTGATGTTGTTGTTGTTACTCTTCTTGTTGATGTTAATGTTGCTCTTCTCCTTGTTGATGTTGATTTTACTCTTCTCCTTGATGTTGCTCTCCTTGATGTTGCTGTTATTCTTCTCCTTGATGATGTTGATGTTATTCTTCTCCTTGATGTTGATGTTATTCTTCTCCTTGTTGATGTTGTTATTCTTCTCCTTGTTGATGTTGTTGTTATTCTTCTCCTTGTTGATGTTGATGTTATTATTCTCCTTGTTGATGTTGATGTTATTCTTCTCCTTGTTGATGTTGATGTTATTCTTCTCCTTGTTGATGTTGATGTTATTCTTCTCCTTGTTGATGTTGATGTTGTTATTCTTCTCCTTGTTGATGTTGTTATTCTTCTCCTTGTTGATGTTCCTGTTGTTATTCTTCTCCTTGTTGATGTTGATGTTGTTGTTGTGATTCTCCTTGTTGATGTTGTTGTTGTTGCTGCTGTTGTTGCAGAACCTGAGGGAGCTGCAGAATGTGGACACCTCCCAGTACCATCCTGCACAGTTGTCAGTCAACGTGCCCAAGAACAGACATGCACACATCTTACCTTGTACGTATCTAGCTGGCACAACCTCCATCATAGAGCACTCGTTCTCCCCTGTCATGTCCTCTCCCACCCTCTCCCCTTCACTCTCTCTCTACTTTACTCTTGTCTCATTTTTACGTACGTTGTCTCCTCCCTGTCCTCCACCCATCCCTGTACTCTTCTTCTCCTCCTCCAGATGATAGATATCGCGTTCGTCTTCTCCTCCATCCCGGTGTCCATGGCTCCGACTATATTAATGCCTGCTACCTGGATGTACGTAAGCCACATGCACGGCTGGGACTGGTCACATGCACGGCAGCGACTGGTCACATGCACGGCTGCGACTGGTCACATGCACGGCTGCGACCGGTCACATGCACGGCTGCGACTGGTCACATGCACGGCTGCGACCGGTCACATGCACGGCTGCGACCGGTCACATGCACGGCTGCGACTGGTCACATGCACGGCTGCGACCGGTCACATGCACGGCTGCGACCGGTCACATGCACGGCTGCGACTGGTCACATGCACGGCTGCGACCGGTCACATGCACGGCTGCGACCGGTCACATGCACGGCTGCGACTGGTCACATGCACGGCTGCGACTGGTCACATGCACGGCTGCGACCGGTCACATGCACGGCTGCGACTGGTCACATGCACGGCTGCGACTGGTCACATGCACGGCTGCGACCGGTCACATGCACGGCTGCGACCGGTCACATGCACGGCTGCGACTGGTCACATGCACGGCTGCGACCGGTCACATGCACGGCTGCGACCGGTCACATGCACGGCTGCGACTGGTCACATGCACGGCTGCGACCGGTCACATGCACGGCTGCGACCGGTCACATGCACGGCTGCGACTGGTCACATGCACGGCTGCGACTGGTCACATGCACGGCTGCGACTGGTCACATGCACGGCTGCGACTGGTCACATGCACGGCTGCGACTGGTCACATGCACGGCTGCGACCGGTCACATGCACGGCTGCGACCGGTCACATGCACGGCTGCGACCGGTCACATGCACGGCTGCGACCGGTCACATGCACGGCTGCGACCGGTCACATGCACGGCTGCGACCGGTCACATGCACGGCTGCGACCGGTCACATGCACGGCTGCGACCGGTCACATGCACGGCTGCGACCGGTCACATGCACGGCTGCGACCGGTCACATGCACGGCTGCGACCGGTCACATGCACGGCTGCGACCGGTCACATGCACGGCTGCGACCGGTCACATGCACGGCTGCGACCGGTCACATGCACGGCTGCGACCGGTCACATGCACGGCTGCGACCGGTCACATGCACGGCTGCGACCGGTCACATGCACGGCTGCGACTGGTCACATGCACGGCTGCGACCGGTCACATGCACGGCTGCGACCGGTCACATGCACGGCTGCGACCGGTCACATGCACGGCTGCGACCGGTCACATGCACGGCTGCGACCGGTCACATGCACGGCTGCGACCGGTCACATGCACGGCTGCGACCGGTCACATGCACGGCTGCGACCGGTCACATGCACGGCTGCGACCGGTCACATGCACGGCTGCGACTGGTCACATGCACGGCTGCGACCGGTCACATGCACGGCTGCGACTGGTCACATGCACGGCTGCGACTGGTCACATGCACGGCTGCGACCGGTCACATGCACGGCTGCGACCGGTCACATGCACGGCTGCGACCGGTCACATGCACGGCTGCGACCGGTCACATGCACGGCTGCGACCGGTCACATGCACGGCTGCGACCGGTCACATGCACGGCTGCGACCGGTCACATGCACGGCTGCGACCGGTCACATGCACGGCTGCGACCGGTCACATGCACGGCTGCGACCGGTCACATGCACGGCTGCGACTGGTCACATGCACGGCTGCGACCGGTCACATGCACGGCTGCGACTGGTCACATGCACGGCTGCGACCGGTCACATGCACGGCTGCGACCGGTCACATGCACGGCTGCGACCGGTCACATGCACGGCTGCGACCGGTCACATGCACGGCTGCGACTGGTCACATGCACGGCTGCGACCGGTCACATGCACGGCTGCGACCGGTCACATGCACGGCTGCGACTGGTCACATGCACGGCTGCGACCGGTCACATGCACGGCTGCGACCGGTCACATGCACGGCTGCGACCGGTCACATGCACGGCTGCGACCGGTCACATGCACGGCTGCGACCGGTCACATGCACGGCTGCGACCGGTCACATGCACGGCTGCGACCGGTCACATGCACGGCTGCGACCGGTCACATGCACGGCTGCGACTGGTCACATGCACGGCTGCGACCGGTCACATGCACGGCTGCGACTGGTCACATGCACGGCTGCGACCGGTCACATGCACGGCTGCGACCGGTCACATGCACGGCTGCGACCGGTCACATGCACGGCTGCGACCGGTCACATGCACGGCTGCGACCGGTCACATGCACGGCTGCGACCGGTCACATGCACGGCTGCGACCGGTCACATGCACGGCTGCGACTGGTCACATGCACGGCTGCGACCGGTCACATGCACGGCTGCGACTGGTCACATGCACGGCTGCGACCGGTCACATGCACGGCTGCGACCGGTCACATGCACGGCTGCGACCGGTCACATGCACGGCTGCGACCGGTCACATGCACGGCTGCGACTGGTCACATGCACGGCTGCGACCGGTCACATGCACGGCTGCGACCGGTCACATGCACGGCTGCGACTGGTCACATGCACGGCTGCGACCGGTCACATGCACGGCTGCGACTGGTCACATGCACGGCTGCGACTGGTCACATGCACGGCTGCGACCGGTCACATGCACGGCTGCGACTGGTCACATGCACGGCTGCGACTGGTCACATGCACGGCTGCGACTGGTCACATGCACGGCTGCGACCGGTCACATGCACGGCTGCGACTGGTCACATGCACGGCTGCGACTGGTCACATGCACGGCTGCGACTGGTCACATGCACGGCTGCGACCGGTCACATGCACGGCTGCGACTGGTCACATGCACGGCTGCGACTGGTCACATGCACGGCTGCGACTGGTCACATGCACGGCTGCGACCGGTCACATGCACGGCTGCGACTGGTCACATGCACGGCTGCGACTGGTCACATGCACGGCTGCGACCGGTCACATGCACGGCTGCGACTGGTCACATGCACGGCTGCGACTGGTCACATGCACGGCTGCGACTGGTCACATGCACGGCTGCGACCGGTCACATGCACGGCTGCGACTGGTCACATGCACGGCTGCGACCGGTCACATGCACGGCTGCGACTGGTCACATGCACGGCTGCGACCGGTCACATGCACGGCTGCGACCGGTCACATGCACGGCTGCGACTGGTCACATGCACGGCTGCGACCGGTCACATGCACGGCTGCGACCGGTCACATGCACGGCTGCGACTGGTCACATGCACGGCTGCGACTGGTCACATGCACGGCTGCGACTGGTCACATGCACGGCTGCGACTGGTCACATGCACGGCTGCGACTGGTCACATGCACGGCTGCGACCGGTCACATGCACGGCTGCGACCGGTCACATGCACGGCTGCGACCGGTCACATGCACGGCTGCGACCGGTCACATGCACGGCTGCGACCGGTCACATGCACGGCTGCGACCGGTCACATGCACGGCTGCGACCGGTCACATGCACGGCTGCGACCGGTCACATGCACGGCTGCGACCGGTCACATGCACGGCTGCGACCGGTCACATGCACGGCTGCGACCGGTCACATGCACGGCTGCGACCGGTCACATGCACGGCTGCGACCGGTCACATGCACGGCTGCGACCGGTCACATGCACGGCTGCGACCGGTCACATGCACGGCTGCGACCGGTCACATGCACGGCTGCGACCGGTCACATGCACGGCTGCGACCGGTCACATGCACGGCTGCGACCGGTCACATGCACGGCTGCGACTGGTCACATGCACGGCTGCGACCGGTCACATGCACGGCTGCGACCGGTCACATGCACGGCTGCGACCGGTCACATGCACGGCTGCGACCGGTCACATGCACGGCTGCGACCGGTCACATGCACGGCTGCGACCGGTCACATGCACGGCTGCGACCGGTCACATGCACGGCTGCGACCGGTCACATGCACGGCTGCGACCGGTCACATGCACGGCTGCGACTGGTCACATGCACGGCTGCGACCGGTCACATGCACGGCTGCGACTGGTCACATGCACGGCTGCGACTGGTCACATGCACGGCTGCGACCGGTCACATGCACGGCTGCGACCGGTCACATGCACGGCTGCGACCGGTCACATGCACGGCTGCGACCGGTCACATGCACGGCTGCGACCGGTCACATGCACGGCTGCGACCGGTCACATGCACGGCTGCGACCGGTCACATGCACGGCTGCGACCGGTCACATGCACGGCTGCGACCGGTCACATGCACGGCTGCGACCGGTCACATGCACGGCTGCGACTGGTCACATGCACGGCTGCGACCGGTCACATGCACGGCTGCGACTGGTCACATGCACGGCTGCGACCGGTCACATGCACGGCTGCGACCGGTCACATGCACGGCTGCGACCGGTCACATGCACGGCTGCGACCGGTCACATGCACGGCTGCGACTGGTCACATGCACGGCTGCGACCGGTCACATGCACGGCTGCGACCGGTCACATGCACGGCTGCGACTGGTCACATGCACGGCTGCGACCGGTCACATGCACGGCTGCGACCGGTCACATGCACGGCTGCGACCGGTCACATGCACGGCTGCGACCGGTCACATGCACGGCTGCGACCGGTCACATGCACGGCTGCGACCGGTCACATGCACGGCTGCGACCGGTCACATGCACGGCTGCGACCGGTCACATGCACGGCTGCGACTGGTCACATGCACGGCTGCGACCGGTCACATGCACGGCTGCGACTGGTCACATGCACGGCTGCGACCGGTCACATGCACGGCTGCGACCGGTCACATGCACGGCTGCGACCGGTCACATGCACGGCTGCGACCGGTCACATGCACGGCTGCGACCGGTCACATGCACGGCTGCGACCGGTCACATGCACGGCTGCGACCGGTCACATGCACGGCTGCGACTGGTCACATGCACGGCTGCGACCGGTCACATGCACGGCTGCGACTGGTCACATGCACGGCTGCGACCGGTCACATGCACGGCTGCGACCGGTCACATGCACGGCTGCGACCGGTCACATGCACGGCTGCGACCGGTCACATGCACGGCTGCGACTGGTCACATGCACGGCTGCGACCGGTCACATGCACGGCTGCGACCGGTCACATGCACGGCTGCGACTGGTCACATGCACGGCTGCGACCGGTCACATGCACGGCTGCGACTGGTCACATGCACGGCTGCGACTGGTCACATGCACGGCTGCGACCGGTCACATGCACGGCTGCGACTGGTCACATGCACGGCTGCGACTGGTCACATGCACGGCTGCGACTGGTCACATGCACGGCTGCGACCGGTCACATGCACGGCTGCGACTGGTCACATGCACGGCTGCGACTGGTCACATGCACGGCTGCGACTGGTCACATGCACGGCTGCGACCGGTCACATGCACGGCTGCGACTGGTCACATGCACGGCTGCGACTGGTCACATGCACGGCTGCGACTGGTCACATGCACGGCTGCGACCGGTCACATGCACGGCTGCGACTGGTCACATGCACGGCTGCGACTGGTCACATGCACGGCTGCGACCGGTCACATGCACGGCTGCGACTGGTCACATGCACGGCTGCGACTGGTCACATGCACGGCTGCGACTGGTCACATGCACGGCTGCGACCGGTCACATGCACGGCTGCGACTGGTCACATGCACGGCTGCGACTGGTCACATGCACGGCTGCGACTGGTCACATGCACGGCTGCGACCGGTCACATGCACGGCTGCGACTGGTCACATGCACGGCTGCGACTGGTCACATGCACGGCTGCGACCGGTCACATGCACGGCTGCGACCATATATGAGATTCACTGCTCGAGATGAAGACATACAATGTTCAACTTTTAAAATGCACATACTCCATTTCCATATTAGGACATTTGCTATTCATGTGAGACTGTAACTAAAATATCATGTGACAGGCACCTAACCCTAACATACACTATGTCCCTCTCATGTGACTGTCACCTGATCTGCAGGGCTATCACCGCCGACACCAGTACATAGTGACGCAAGGTCCAATGAACAGTACTGTCACAGACTTCTGGCGGATGGTATGGGAGCATCGATGCTCCTGCATCATCATGCTGTGCCTTCTAGAGGAGAATGGCGAGGTAAGTTGGCATGGCAACAGCAACAAACAAACAACATCCTTGCAACATTACTCTGCAACATTTTAACTGTTCACACACCCTGGCACAGTACGGAACACTTGGAGATCTGTGCCTGCATGTCTGTGTGAGAAGTTGATTATACTTGCCTTCTAGCTGGCCCAGTGCACAACACTTGGAGATCTGTGCCTGCATGTCTGTGTGAGAAGTTGATTATACTTGTCTTCTAGCCGGCCCAGTGCACAACACTTGGAGATCTGTGCCCACATGTCTGTGTGAGAAGTTGATTATACAAGTTTGCCTTCTAGCTGGCCCAGTGCACAACACTTGGAGATCTGTGCCTGCATGTCTGTGTGAGAAGTTGATTATATTTGCATGTGGGCATGGCTTCTTGATTTCAATCATCTATTTTCTTGCTGAAGGATGCCATTGATAAACACCCTCCTTAACGACCAGATTTGAGATTTCTATGATACCTGTTGATATCCCTAGTGAGTGTGATGGGCTGTGCAGAGATGATTCAGGAATCATTGCTGGGGCTAGAACTATATGTAGCTATATAGGATATTACAGGCCTTTGGCTAGGACCAGTGTTGGGAGGACATTCAGGGATACTAGTTCTGAGAATTTCAGGAAACTTGGGGGGGTGGGGGGTCCTACATGTCAGCACTGAATAGCACTCACTGATTCATGGTACACTTAATTAAAGAGATGATTTATTAATAATGTATTTGACCTCTAAACATTGCCCTACTCACTTCAGGAGCAGTCTGTTTGCTACTGGCCGACTGACAAAATCCGTCAACACGGCGACATGTTTATCGAGCAGACCAGCCTCACCAAACACCCGACCTACACCCAGCGGGAGATGACCATCACCAACGCCAAGATCAACGAGAGCCGCTCCCTCAAGCACTTTCATTATGAGGACTGGCTGGAGGAGAGGAGTCCGGCCAGTGCCGTGGACATCATTGATCTGATTGGTGTGTTGCAGAAGGCACAGAATAAGGGAGGAGGTGGCCCCATCATCGTGCACGACAAGTGAGGAGGCTTGTTGCTGTTGTTGCTGTTATTGTTTTAAATAATATTTTATTCGTAGTAGTAGTAGTAATAGTAGTAGTAGTAGTAGTTGTTCCTTTACTGATAATCTTGGAGAGTATTCGACTTCACCTCAGAGGAGTTTACACTTCCAGACTCCGCCCTCCGTGAATATTTCTAAATATAGTTATAAACCGTAAGAGCTGGAAATTTCAAATTTTCCAGAGTGTTACATTTCTAAGTTTACGCAGCGAAACCTCTGAAGGGTTAGAACTGAAGTGCCGTATTAGCTAGTGTACTGAAGTGCATGTGCATCGTCGAAGCTGATGAAGGCGTGGTCGTCCGCGAGAGAGTCTTGTGTATAAACTAGTTCGTCAGTAAAGTGATGTGTCCGGTTTAGCCACGCTTGTAGTGAGCGAAGTTTAGTTCAGAGGTTGATTTCGTGGAGTAAAAGCAGTCCATGACATCACTGGGACTATATTCGGGAGATCCTTGAGGGGAGTGGACGTTTTATCACTTCTTTTGGCGAGATAAAACTTCTTCCATCGCCCCCTCGTGGTGTGGCGAGATAAAACTTCTTCCATCGCCCCCTCGTGGTGTGGCAAGATAAAGCTTCTTCCATCGCCCCCTCGTGGTGTGGCGAGATAAACATCGCCCCTCGTGGTGTGGCGAGATAAAACTTCTTCCATCGTCCCCTCGTGGTGTGGCGAGATAAAACTTCTTCCAATCACCCCCTCCCCCGTGGTGTGGCGAGATAAAACTTCTTCCATCGCCCCCTCGTGGTGTGGCGAGATAAAACTTCTTCCATCGCCCCCTCGTGGTGTGGCAAGATAAAGCGTCTTCCATCGCCCCCTCGTGGTGTGGCAAGATAAAACTTCTTCCATCGCCCCCTCGTGGTGTGGCGAGATAAAACTTCTTCGATCACCCCCTCGTGGTGTGGCGAGATAAAACTTCTTCCATCGCCCCCTCGTGGTGTGGCAAGATAAAACTTCTTCCATCGTCCCCTCGTGGTGTGGCGAGATAAAACTTCTTCCATCGCCCCCCCCCCTGTGGTGTGGCGAGATAAAACTTCTTCCACCGCCCCCTCGTGGTGTGGCGAGATAAAACTTCTTCCAATCGCCCCCTTGTGGTGTGGCGAGATAAAACTTCTTCCATCGCCCCCTCGTGGTGTGGCGAGATAAGGCGAGATAAATCTTCTTCCATCGCCCCCTCGTGGTGTGGCGAGATAAAACTTCTTCCATCGCCCCCTCGTGGTGTGGCGAGATAAAACTTCTTCCATCACCCCCTCCTGGTGTGGCGAGATAAAACTTCTTCCATCACCCCCTCGTGGTGTGGTGAGATAAAACTTCTTCCATCGCCCCCTCGTGGTGTGGCGAGATAAAACTTCTTCCATCGCCCCCTCGTGGTGTGGCAAGATAAAACTTCTTTCATCGCCCCCACGTGGTGTGCGAGATCCATCGCCCCCTCGTGGTGTGCGAGATCCATCGCCCCCTCGTGGTGTGGCGAGATAAAACTTCTTTCATCGCCCCCTCGTGGTGTGCGAGATCCATCGCCCCCTCATGGTGTGGCGAGATAAAACTTCTTCCACCGCCCCCTCGTGGTGTTTTTTCTTGTTTCATTTCTCTCGTGTCTTAGTATCCCATTCCCATACTCTGTACTTGTCACTGCAGCACTGGAATTGGACGTGGTGGAACATTTGTCGTCCTGAGTTCCATTCTGGAGCAGCTCAAGGTCGAGGGCATAATCGACCCTTTCCTGACGGTTCATTCGCTGCGGCAACAGCAGCCGGGACTAGTCACCAGCTTTGTAAGCCACTGCTTGTGTGTGTTGATTGGTGCGTATTGAAGGACATTCATTTATGCACAATGTTCCTTATATAGACTTGCCGTAACTAAGCACTTGTTTTTCGAGGGGTTAAAAGTTTCGAGAATTGCTATAAAAGAATTTTTCACGGAATAATTTTCGAGATTATGGGTGACCCCTTTTAATTAGAGACACGATTTTCGCGTCGAGGTTCAAGTCCGCCAAGACCTCGAAACTTGAGCTCCTTGGAAAAGAGCATGCTATATAGTAATATATTATTGTGGTTGGTTTTGTCCTGACAGCTGGTTGATGTGTATCTTGGGATGCAGTATACATCCACAAGATTACAAATCTGTGAATGAAAGTAGCAATATCAGTGAGTGTGGCTAATTAGTGGGTGTGGCCAGTTGACCATTCAGTGGGTGTGGCTAATGATGGCTTCAGTGAATGTGGTTATGGAGGACTTTGGTGGGTGTGGCTAAGGGGGCCTTGGTTTGATTTGGGATGCCTTCAGTGGGTCTAGTTAGAGGACTTCCTCAACCGACAGTTGATCCACAACATTACTTAATAAGGCAAGTTTATGATGTCATCATGCTGTGTTATCTGAAGATGCCAATGATTAAAAATGCAACATTATGTCACTAGTGTGAGCAGCATATTGTGAAGCGACCCTTTACCAAGGACTCCTTCACTCAAAACTATCATACAATCTTGTATGTAGCCCTTTCGGGCACTCCCATGAACTAATTGTCACATGCACACACACACACACACACATCTGTGGGTTTGTGCTACTGTCATAGGTCAGACAAGGTCACTTGATTTTAGAAGGAAATTTTTTCAACATTCAATTAAATACACCCCTTGCTCCATGGGGGCACACACTTGACCAACATCTCCATGGGGACACACACTTGACCAACATCTCCATGGGGACACACACTTGACCAACATCTCCATGGGGACACACACTTGACCAACATCTCCATGGGGACACACACTTGACCAACACCACACAGTGATGAAGTAGGCTGACAATATATAGCTCTATGGGGACACCCACTGGACCAACACCACACAGTGATGAAGTAGGCTGACAATAGCTCTATGGAGACACACACTAGACCAACACCACACTGGGTGGAGGCTACCTACTACATATGCACCTACTCACATGGTAGTGCCTAATGCAAACACTGACCCTGTAGAGCAGAGCTTCCTCTTCTCACAGACAACAACTTCAACTTTCCAAATCAGGAGCTACGCTTGCAAACAGTTCAGACACTCACCTCCACTTCAGCTGCATGGTACTTTGACCTGGTTATACCTATGCAACATTTTGTATCAAAAGAGCACGCAGAGAGATCTCTCTAGTCCATATAGTGAAGTGTGCAGAGTCATAACCACTTTCTTTCCCTTCTATACATTAAGGCTGTCCACACTTAACTATGTGCATTAATGCGCGTTGGGGCAGAGGAAAATGCTGATGTGCATTCATGGCGTCCACACTGGCACCAAAATAAACAGGACGAAGCCAGTGAAGTGAGCACACAGACTGTCCAAGGCTATATTCAATACTAGCATGTGAAGTGAGCACACAGACTATCCAAGGCTATATTCAATACTAGCATGTGAAGTGAGCACACAGACTGTCCGAGGCTATATACAATACTAGCATGTGAAGTGAGCACACAGACTATCCAAGGCTATATTCAATACTAGCATGTGAAGTGAGCACACAGACTGTCCGAGGCTATATTCAATACTAGCATGTGAAGTGAGCACACAGACTGTCCAAGGCTATATTCAACACTAGCATGTGAAGTGAGCACACAGACTGTCCAAGGCTATATTCAATACTAGCATGTGAAGTGAACACACAGACTGTCCAAGGCTATATTCAATACTAGCATGTGAAGTGAGCACACAGACTGTCCAAGGCTATATTCAATACTAGCATGTGAAGTGAGCACACAGACTGTCCAAGGCTATATTCAATACTAGCATGTGAAGGGAGCACACAGACTGTCCAAGGCTATATTCAATACTAGCATGTGAAGTGAGCACACAGACTGTCCAAGGCTATATTCAATACTAGCATGTGAAGTGAGCACACAGACTGTCCAAGGCTATATTCAATACTAGCATGTGAAGTGAGCACACAGACTGTCCAAGGCTATATTCAATACTAGCATGTGAAGTGATCACACAGACTGTCCAAGGCTATATTCAATACTAGCAAGTGAAGTGAGCACACAGACTGTCCAAGGCTATATTCAACACTAGCATGTGAAGTGAGCACACAGACTGTCCAAGGCTATATTCAATACTAGCATGTGAAGTGAGCACACAGACTGTCCAAGGCTATATTCAACACTAGCATGTGAAGTGAGCACACAGACTGTCCAAGGCTATATTCAATACTAGCATGTGAAGTGAGCACACAGACTGTCCAAGGCTATATTCAATACTAGCATGTGAAGTGAGCACACAGACTGTCCAAGGCTATATTCAACACTAGCATGTGAAGTGAGCACACAGACTGTCCAAGGCTATATTCAATACTAGCATGTGAAGTGAGCACACAGACTGTCCAAGGCTATATTCAACACTAGCATGTGAAGTGAGCACACAGACTGTCCAAGGCTATATTCAACACTAGCATGTGAAGTGAGCACACAGACTGTCCAAGGCTATATTCAATACTAGCATGTGAAGTGAGCACACAGACTGTCCAAGGCTATATTCAATACTAGCATGTGAAGTGAGCACACAGACTGTCCAAGGCTATATTCAATACTAGCATGTGAAGTGATCACACAGACTGTCCAAGGCTATATTCAATACTAGCAAGTGAAGTGAGCACACAGACTGTCCAAGGCTATATTCAACACTAGCATGTGAAGTGAGCACACAGACTGTCCAAGGCTATATTCAATACTAGCATGTGAAGTGAGCACACAGACTGTCCAAGGCTATATTCAACACTAGCATGTGAAGTGAGCACACAGACTGTCCAAGGCTATATTCAATACTAGCATGTGAAGTGAGCACACAGACTGTCCAAGGCTATATTCAATACTAGCATGTGAAGTGAGCACACAGACTGTCCAAGGCTATATTCAATACTAGCATGTGAAGTGAGCACACAGACTGTCCAAGGCTATATTCAATACTAGCATGTGAAGTGAGCACACAGACTGTCCAAGGCTATATTCAATACTAGCATGTGAAGTGAGCACACAGACTGTCCAAGGCTATATTCAATACTAGCATGTGACATGTGAAGTGAGCACACAGACTGTCCAAGGCTATATTCAATACTAGCATGTGAAGTGAGCACACAGACTGTCCAAGGCTATATTCAATACTAGCATGTGAAGTGAGCACACAGACTGTCCAAGGCTATATTCAATACTAGCATGTGAAGTGAGCACACAGACTGTCCAAGGCTATATTCAATACTAGCATGTGAAGTGAGCACACAGACTGTCCAAGGCTATATTCAATACTAGCATGTGAAGTGAGCACACAGACTGTCCAAGGCTATATTCAATACTAGCATGTGAAGTGAGCACACAGACTGTCCAAGGCTATATTCAACACTAGCATGTGAAGTGAGCACACAGACTGTCCAAGGCTATATTCAATACTAGCATGTGAAGTGAGCACACAGACTGTCCAAGGCTATATTCAACACTAGCATGTGAAGTGAGCACACAGACTGTCCAAGGCTATATTCAACACTAGCATGTGAAGTGAGCACACAGACTGTCCAAGGCTATATTCAATACTAGCATGTGAAGTGAGCACACAGACTGTCCAAGGCTATATTCAATACTAGCATGTGAAGTGAGCACACAGACTGTCCAAGGCTATATTCAATACTAGCATGTGAAGTGATCACACAGACTGTCCAAGGCTATATTCAATACTAGCAAGTGAAGTGAGCACACAGACTGTCCAAGGCTATATTCAACACTAGCATGTGAAGTGAGCACACAGACTGTCCAAGGCTATATTCAATACTAGCATGTGAAGTGAGCACACAGACTGTCCAAGGCTATATTCAACACTAGCATGTGAAGTGAGCACACAGACTGTCCAAGGCTATATTCAATACTAGCATGTGAAGTGAGCACACAGACTGTCCAAGGCTATATTCAATACTAGCATGTGAAGTGAGCACACAGACTGTCCAAGGCTATATTCAATACTAGCATGTGAAGTGAGCACACAGACTGTCCAAGGCTATATTCAATACTAGCATGTGAAGTGAGCACACAGACTGTCCAAGGCTATATTCAATACTAGCATGTGAAGTGAGCACACAGACTGTCCAAGGCTATATTCAATACTAGCATGTGACATGTGAAGTGAGCACACAGACTGTCCAAGGCTATATTCAATACTAGCATGTGAAGTGAGCACACAGACTGTCCAAGGCTATATTCAATACTAGCATGTGAAGTGAGCACACAGACTGTCCAAGGCTATATTCAATACTAGCATGTGAAGTGAGCACACAGACTGTCCAAGGCTATATTCAATACTAGCATGTGAAGTGAGCACACAGACTGTCCAAGGCTATATTCAATACTAGCATGTGAAGTGAGCACACAGACTGTCCAAGGCTATATTCAATACTAGCATGTGAAGTGAGCACACAGACTGTCCAAGGCTATATTCAATACTAGCATGTGAAGTGAGCACACAGACTGTCCAAGGCTATATTCAATACTAGCATGTGAAGTGAGCACACAGACTGGACTCATCTCATGAGAAAAGAGATGAATTGAAAAACTGATCAATCATACGCTAGAGAAAATAAAGAGCTTTCACATGATATAAAATTATTTACTTAGAGACTAGTTATAATTATAGAAACATTTATATGTCATCAAGGCACTTGCATGGGAAGCCATGTTATTCAGGCTTCTTCTCGTCCATTTCTCAACCAGTATATAATGAAATGGCAGCATAGAAAGTATCATAACTCAAGAATAATGAGCTGGAACTTGAAACCCATTAATTAGCATGTCAATGTAATGAAAATAAATTGCATTTTTGAAGCCCTCCCCACCCCCGTCCTCCCAAATAAGTTTGTGTAGTTTGTTCATGTGTGTGAGTCTGTGTGTGTGTGTATGTGAAGGAATCAGCTTTTCTGTTTCATTCTCTCTCTCATTCTTATCTTCCTCTGTCTGTGTTCATGTGTCTAGGAGCAATACAGGTTCTGTTACCAGGCAGTTATGGAGTTCCTAGATTCTTTCGACCATTATGCAAACTTTGACTGACTCAAGAAGCCATCATTATTGTAGGCAGTATTTTTTTTAATTGACATAATATCCTACGACCACATAATGTCTTCTGCTAATTGTAATCACCATTCACCATAACAATAACAGCACTTGAGTGTAGCCAATAGCAGCCATGTGGCTGGTAATTACATATTTAAAGATGGATAATGAAAGAATCTTCCAGGTAACAATATCATGAGTAAATTTAAATTTCGCCTCCACTAATGGAAAGTTAAGGAAATACTTTAAATAATTGTGTTAATTGATCTGACCTGCATAGATAACTTACTCTCTGTCCTCTCTTTCAATACATTGACTCTCTTGATAATTGTCTAGGATGGTAAGTGCATTTTGAAGACGAAACATTTAAATGTCCTGGGGCTCGCAGGAAAGCTTTTGTAGAGGGTGGGTACCTGGATATGATTGGCAGGGTTTCATTTAGGGGGGGGGGCCTTTTTGTCTCCCCCCCTGGAAATTGTATTATTAAAATTCTTATTGATGTTTATAAGTGCTTGACATCATGCTCCCCCCCCCCCCCCCCCCCTTAATATCCAGATTCCTCCAGTTGCCCCTCCTTGGACAATTTTCTAAATGAAACCCTGATTGGTATGGGCACAATAGGATGGGGGGGGCAGGCGTAGCGTGCAAGTGGGGGTGTAGGGCTGCTGGTTAAGAAGAGCATCAGGTCTAGGCTGTGACTGAGGATGTAAGGAACTGTGTGGGTGTATGGCTGCTGGTTAAGAAGAGCATCTGGTCTAGGCTGCGACTGAGGATGGAAGGAACTGTGTGGGTGCAGGGCTGCTGGTTAGGAAGAGCATCAGGTCTAGGCTGTGACTGAGGATGGAAGGAACTGTGGGGGTGGAATTGAAAGCAGAGGAGGGAATAAAGTGATTGTGGGTGTGGTGTATGTTAACCCTGTGGGGGTGAAGGGTCATGAATCAGAAGAGTTGTTTGAAAGCTCAGGTGGCAGAACATCAGGAAGCTGGTTGTGAGGTAATTATGATAGGTGATTTTAATGCCCAGGTAGGGTTAGGGTCAGAACAGTCACCTAACAGGAATGGTAAGAGGTTTTTGGATCTGGTTCGGAATAAGTTATCACAGTGTAGTGGAAGGTGGGCGTGGGATGTGAGGTTATGATGTAATGTATTTGGATTAACACGAGTCATTTCCTGTGTGGTCATTCCATGTATAATTAGTTCTGGTCACATCACCTGATTGTATCATGTGAGCAGACAATGGTTCCTATATATGCATTCACTTGATGTACAGAGTCTGTTGTACGAAAGATAATTTAAACTTGATTGCAAGTGGAGAAGCATTTAAAATATCTCGCTGTCAAAGTGGTTAGTTGATTGAGGACAGTCAAGAACTTAATCTGTGATCAGATTAACCTAATATGGGAGGAAGTGTCATAAGAATAGAAAAATTGGAGGAAAGAGCAAGTACTCCAGTGTCTAAATGGAAGGTAGATAGTGAGATGGAAGGGGAAGAATACCAACATGTGGTGATCGTGGGTTTCAGAGGTTGGGAGGAATATGTGGCGTTGCGACGGATGGGAAAGGACAGAGAAGGTGTACAACAAATTTGAGAGGTGTGGAGATACATTGTGTTAAGGTGGATGAGTTGGGTATAGGGAGGAAAAAACTGGAAAACTGACGGCCTGGTGGTCTCGATTGAAGTAGCACGACAAGTGTCCTGTAGGAAGCTTAGAGAGTAGATATCCAGGCACGACAAGTGTCCTGTAGGACGCTTAGAGAGTAGACTTCCAGGCGCATGACAAGTGTCCTGTAGGAAGCTTAGAGAGTAGACATCCAGGCACGACAAGTGTCCTGTAGGAAGCTTAGAGAGTAGATATCCAGGCACGACAAGTGTCCTGTAGGAAGCTTGGAGAGTAGACATCCAGGCACGACAAGTGTCCTGTAGGAAGCTTAGAGAGTAGACTTCCAGGCGCACGACAAGTGTCCTGTAGGAAGCTTAGAGAGTAGACATCCAGGCACGACAAGTGTCCTGTAGGAAGCTTAGAGAGTAGACATCCAGGCACGACAAGTGTCCTGTAGGAAGCTTAGAGAGTAGATATCCAGGCACGACAAGTGTCCTGTAGGAAGCTTGGAGAGTAGACATCCAGGCACGACAAGTGTCCTGTAGGAAGCTTGGAGAGTAGACATCCAGGCACGACAAGTGTCCTGTAGGAAGCTTAGAGAGTTGACATCCAGGCACGACAAGTATCCTGTAGGAAGCTTAGAGAGTAGACATCCAGGCACGACAAGTATCCTGTAGGAAGCTTAGAGAGTAGACATCCAGGCACGACAAGTGTCCTGTAGGAAGCTTAGAGAGTAGACTTCCAGGCACGACAAGTATCCTGTAGGAAGCTTAGAGAGTAGACATCCAGGCACGACAAGTGTCCTGTAGGAAGCTTAGAGAGTTGACATCCAGGCACGACAAGTGTCCTGTAGAAAGCTTAGAGAGTTGACATCCAGGCACGACAAGTGTCCTGTAGAAAGCTTAGAGAGTAGACTTCCAGGCACAAGTGTCCTGTAGGAAGCTTAGAGAGTTTAGGAGTGGCAATGTGGGTGAAGAAAGATAACTATGGCAATGAGAGGAATATAAGAGTGCAAGAAGACGTGTGAAGAGGTTGATTAGATTGGAAAAGAAGAAACTGAAGTTACAACAGAAAAGATTAAAGAGCAAGGAAGGACTAGCTGCAAGTTATTTTGGACGGACTTGAAGGGGAAAATGAAGCAATGTCAAATTCAGAGCGTGAGAGAAGAAAATGGGGTTGTAGTGGAGAAGAGGAAGGAGGGGGTTTTGGCGTAAAGTGTAGTGGAGGAGAGTGGAAGATTAATGAATGGAGAATGTGGGAGCCTTGGTTTGACAGGGATGATGTTCATTTGGAGAAGATGAGGGAAAAGGCAGAGCAATGGAGAGCAAGCATTGTTTATATGAGCAGGATGAATGGAGAGATAGAGGTGGACAGAGGAAAACTAATATGGGAGTTGCTAGCTAGGCCGTGTCTAGAGCATGCATCTGAAGTGTGGTGGACAGGAGGGAAGACAGCCTGCAAGAATTTGTAAAGAATTAAAGAGAATGTTGGTAGGAAACTGGTTGGAGGAAGTAATACAGTTGCAGGGGTGGCAGTAAGAGGGGACCTGGGCTGGAGGAGGCTGGAGCAGAGAAGGGAAGAAAAGAAATTGTTATTTGGATGAAAGTTGCAGAGAATGAGTGAAGATAGGCTATGAAAAAGGTTGAGTGATTGGCCAGGTTGGTGGGTAGAGTTCTGTGAGCTGGAAAGGAAGTTTGGGGGGGAGGAGAGTTGGAGATAGTAGGCTCAAGTGCGTCATGGGGGAATTGTGGAAGGGAGTTCATGAGGAAGAGTGTTGGGATGAAGTGGGAAGGAAATCCAGCCTCAAGTGGTATAAGTTGTTAAACAAGTGTTGTGACAAAGAAAGATATAATTATGAGAGGATTAAGTTCATAGGGGGAATGAGGTTAATATTTAGGTTAAGGACGGCATCAGCGCGACTCCTGGGTGTCTAGGAGAGGTGTGGTATGTGTCGGGATGGTCGATTTGAGCTATGTGATGGAAGGTGTTGTGAAGATATTGGGTGTGTGCAGAGCTTGCTGGTGATCGATGGAGATGATTGGATATGGTCGAGGGCATTGAAGGGTCTAAAGAGTGGGCGGTAATGGAGAACTGAAGATGGTGAAGGGAGAGTAGGCCTAATGTTGGATGGATCATTAGCTGGGGTCAAGGAAGAGGTGTTGGTGGAGTAGACAGAATTGTGGGAAATGTGCTCGAGTGGGGGAAGAGGAAATACTTGATGGGGTCCCATGCCTTTTTATGTCTTTGACACCTCCCACCATCCTAAGCCCTGTTTTGTTGCTGTAATAATCTTTTTTTAATCTTCAGTAGTCATTGTCATATTGTATGTATGTACTTAGCGACCCAATCTCAAGCTCAACAGAACATTTATTATCAAGTTAAATTTGCTCACTCCACCTTTTGCTAGATGCTCTAGCCTTCATCAGGAATAATGAGATGCTCTAGCCTTCATCAGGAATAATGAGATGCTCTAGCCTTCATCAAGAATAATGAGATGCTCTAGCCTTCATCAGGAATAATGAGATGCTCTAGCCTTCATCAGGAATAATGAGCTGCTCTAGCCTTCATCAGGAATAATGAGCTGCTCTAGCCTTCATCAAGAATAATGAGTTGCTCCAAGAATAATGAGATGCTCTAGCCTTCATCAGGAATAATGAGTTGCTCTAGCCTTCATCAAGAATAATGAGATGCTCTGGCCTTCATCAGAGATGGCTCTAGCCTTCATCAGGAATAATGAGATGCTCTAGCCTTCATCAGGAATAATGAGTTGCTCTAGCCTTCATCAAGAATAATGAGATGCTCTAGCCTTCATCAGGAATAATGAGATGCTCCAGCCTTCATCAGGAATAATGAGATGCTCTAGCCTTCACCAGGAAGAGCTGAGTGAGAACAAATTGGGAGGGGGGGCATATTCACTATAGTATTGGCCTGTAGTGCCCACATTGCGCACATTGAATTAAGAGGTGTTGTCAGAGAAATAACATGGCGTTAAATAATTATGAGCGTGCATTAAATATAATTTATACCTAGGAAGGGACCCGATAACCAGGTGTTAAATTGCTAAAAAAATTGTTCGTAAAGCCTAAGCGAGGTAGAATAACTTACATTGTAGCTACTGTTTACTGTTTATAGCTAGTTGATTCTTGGAGCACCATCCTTCGACAATAGCCTGGATGTGGTTCCAAGCCTACTTGTCAAATAGACAACAATGTGTCTCCATACAGTCATCAGTCAGGTCTACTTCCAGTTCTCTCTGGGGTTCCCCAGGGTAGCAAATACTCGGACCTCTTTTATTTATTATTTTTATCAACGATCTGCCTCTCTCTGTCTTAACCTCCCTAGTTCTTCTTTTCGCTGATTATACCAAAACTTTAAAGGGCATAACTTCTCCTTCCGACATACTTAATCTCCAGAATGACCTAAATGCTATTAGTGTCTGGGCCAAAATCTGGAATATGCCTTTTAATGAAGGGAAGTGTGTACATGTCCGTTTTCTTTCTAAACCTGCTTCCACCCTACCCACCTATAGTATAAATAACTCCACCATTTCTTCTTAGGGCTAGGGCTAGTCATTATGAGCATCTTGGGGTAATCATGTCCAGTAACCTCACTTGGTCAAAGCATTACCAGCACATTATCGCAAAAGCCTATAGATCTCTTGGCATGATTAGAAGAACCTTCAATTGCAACTCCATAACTGCTAAGAGACAGCTCTATCACTAGTTTGCTCACTTGTATTGCTCCCCGATCTGGAGACCTCATCAAATCAAGGATATTCTAGTGCTTGAAAAAGTCCAAAAACGAGCATCTAAATTCGACTTCTCTGCAGGCTACAAATCACAGCTTATTTCTCTTCATATTCTTCCGCTTATGTATTATTTCGAATTGTGTGACATCCTCTTTTTCATTAAAAGTTTGAAACATCCTACACAACACTTCCGTATCACTGCATTTGTCTCCTTCTGAACTCCAACACTAGGTCTTCCTCTCACTACAAACTTCGACACACTACAGCACCAACTAATTCATCTAGACATTTTTATTTTAATCGTATTCCTCGCCTTTGGAATTCTCTTCCTCCAATCAACCTGAGATCTTCCCTCAACACCATCAAATTGATAACCAAATTCCTATTGACACACTTTCAGAACTTCGATCCAGTTGACTCATGTACTTACGACTATCAATGCCACTGCAGTATATGTCTGCATTGCTCTAGCATAACTAACTTTAAGTCAACCATTAAATAAGTACTTGTTAAATGTTAATGTTGTTATTGTCACTTAATTTAATAGGCTATATATCAGCAGACCTTGCCGCTATGCCTTCAGTACATTCTTAACATTTTGTACTGTAATGAATGAATGAATGAATGCCTTTTCTCTGGGCTCTATCCTTCCGTTCTGCAGCACAGGGTATGTAGGTAACTCGCCCACAAGAGGAGAACAATATAAAGCCAAAAGCTGTTTTATATTTTTTAAAGCAAAAAATACAAACTGGATTGACAAGAAGTGAAACAATTTACTAATGTAGATCATGAACATTTCCAGGACGCTTCCTACAACACAAAAATAATATTACAATAACCTTCTCAATAATCAACTTGAAAGTGTGCTCTCTCGATACTAATATTAGAAAAGCAATATAATTACACCTGTATATTATGATATTAGCATTCATTTAGTCAGTCTAAAAAGTGTATTTTTTGGGTAAACCTTTTTAAAAATAATCCAGCAGCCACCTGCAACCCAGCATAACAATAGATCTAACCAATCATAGTCTTGTTTACCATGTTCAGTATGCACCTGTGTATTCACATAGCATAGGACACAGGCATAGGTACATCATAGTAGTACCTGACCTATCACGTGAGTTACCTACTGATTATATCTTGTGTGCAGCTGCTCACTCAAATATCGCTCATAAGCGTGTTTATGACACTGATGACCTGTACCTATGTTAACTATTGTGTTACTGGTCACTTCTTGTGTGCAGCTGCTCACTCAAATAGTGCTCACAAGCGTGTTTATGACACTGATGACCTGTACCTATGTTTTTGGGAAGTTATTCAATCATAGTGCTCAGAGGTAAGTTTTCATTCTGCGTATTGGGACACACACATAGTTCAGATATGCAAAAAGGTTGGTAATGCAAAAAGCCTGAGTATCATTACAAACTCATCAAAGTTATGAGAGAGGACTCTGTATATACCATAGGGGAAATGAGGCCGAGATTTAGGTTAAGGACGGCATCAGCGGGACTTGGGCGACAAGATGAGGTGTGGTATGTGTCAGGATGGTAGATGTGAGCTATGTGATGAAGGTGTTGTGGAAGTGTGCTGTACTGTGGAGAGTTTGCTGATGATCGAGGAAGATTATTGGATATGGTCAAATTGAAGGGTCTGAGGAGTGGGTGGTAGAAGGGAGAAATGAAGATGATGAAAGAGAGAGTAGGCCTAATGTTGGGTAGATCAGTAGCAGGGGTGAAGGAAGAGGTGTTGGGTAAGGTAGATAGAAATGTGCTCAAGTGGTGGGAGAAGAGGAAATACTTGATGCTTGGCACCTGGAGTCACACTTCCTTATGTCTTTGGCACCTCCCCCCATCGTCATCCCATTCTGGTAATAATCATTAAAATAGTTAATTCATGTTTTTTTCTTTAGTCATTTACTGTCATTTACTGTTTATGTACTTAGTGATGACCTACCTCAAGGCTCATTAAATTATTATTAACATACCCTATTATGCATTTTGATAATTGCAGATATGAATTTTATCTGCAGGGCCTTGGGATGCGAGTATGTAGCTTACTTCCTGGTCCTAGGAGAAGCATCTGTGTCCTTAGGAGCTGCCATGCTGTCTTACACACACATACATCCATACATTTAATTTTCAATCTGTATTGTGTATAAGCAATTGTTGATCACAACTAGCTTACAGTACTAAAATAAGTTGTTTGCTTCAGGTTATCGTGCCTCTTCGTGCATGTCAGAAGTCTCACTCCTTTAAGGACTATCAGTGTGTCTGAGAGGAATCAGCTTGCAACGCTGTCTCGGGGAGTCGCTGTATCCTAGTATACAGTGACCTACCGCGGGATGGAGTGAACTCCCCCTTCTCGCCGATGATCGGCTGAGGAGGCAGTTCATTTTAGCATTAAATAATACTAGATTCAGTGAGGGAAATAAAGCATCTGTTATTGGAATAGTTAGCCAAGATATTAGTTCTGTCCTATCTGGAGATGGAGTGCAGTTGTAAGGAAACGGTGACTACTGTACTTGACTGTAACTGCCTCGCTATCCATGATCTTCCGAGGATGCAGTTCATTTGAGATGTTATGATTTCAGTGAGGCAGACAGCTGAGGATTGCACTTTAGAATAGCTAGGGGAAAATATTTGTCTTGCTTAGTTGAGACCTATCTGAGAATGCAGAGTGCATTTGGATCAGAGAACAGAGAACAGTGGCAGTGACCCGGGGTCACTGCCACTGTTCTCTGTTCTCTGATCCAAACTCAGTGTAGGGTACTCCATTCAGAGTAGGGGTCACCCCTACTCTGAATGGAGTACCCTACACTGAGTTTGTTGTGACCTCTAGATAGTGATAGTCATGGTGGATAGTGCTATCCCAGCTAGCAAGGGAGCATACAATTCAGAGTTGGTTTCAGTTATCCAGATATCACTCCGAGACTTCATTAATTGCAATACCCAGGGGTCTGGTGCGACTGCTACGACCACAAAGGACTGGCATATGTCAAGCACATCCCGTTAGCAGTTAGGGATACGTGCAAGGTCAAGGTTCGTTAAGTTTTTGTGCCTCTTGGAATAGGAGGGAGAAACCTTTGCACCTAACAGTAGTCTTGACGCCAGTGCTTCTGCCCAACCTAAGATGGTGTTTTCGCCATTTTGATTTGAATCGGAATCTGGATAGTCACAATCAGGATGGCAGTTATTGAAATCACAGACCATGGCTGGTAAGAGAGTACATGTTAACAGTCTTAGGTGAGGTTTGTACAAACCTTTTACTTTCATGATTTAATCTTGATATTGCTGAGCCTGTTAAGGCCATCACATATATATTACAGCACAGTGGGGGACTATTTAGTAACTAACCTAATAACAATCTATATTAAAAAATCAACAGTATATACTTAATTAATAAAACTATCCACAATATTAAGTTATGAGTGTCCCGCTGCTCAAGGAGGGGGGGACGGGAGGGGACCAAAGATCATTCCTCAGCTCACCATACAACAGTTCCTTTCTCCTCTGCCACCACTTCCCTACCCACTACATAACATACTCGCCCACCTCCTCCATCACTGCATCACTTACTCCCTCCACATCTTTCCCCAAAAGCAATGCCACCTTTCCATCCTTACTCACCCTTCTAAATTCATCCAGCCACTGTCCTGCCCCTACAATTCTGCGCACCTCATCCATCAGTACCAGCCGATCCCTCAAATTCCCCGCATATCACCAAGAAATTTCCACATCCTCCCCTGCTCCACAATCACACATGATACACCTTTCATCCCTAACTATCCCACATCTCTTCTTATCCTCTAACAACCCAGCTGATGCAGTCCTCAGTCGAAATTGCAACTGCACACCTTCCTGACCATGCATGGACCTCACATACCTCTCCACCCCTGCACCATTCTTTGCCGATTCAGCGTACTCTTTCCGTTTACTTCCTCCTCCCAATCTTTCTCATTTCTCACCTTCACTTTCCCCAACCTCATTGTTTATCTTGTATTTTCTCCCAAGATCTTTCATTATGCTTATTTGTACACACGAGATTAAAGAGTTGCGGTGAGCCGTCATGACAATTATCAGGGATCAAACAGATGACATGAAACCTTCATGAACAGTTTCTCTTTATTCATGAAGCGAGTTTCCAGAAGCAGGATGGTGTTTATCATGTGCAATCAGCAAGGTGATAGATGATATCTCGCTTGGCTTAGGTCCCTCAACATTTGAGGTGGAGAACAACCACGATATCAGCTGTCATGACAACATGGCAAACTAGTTTTGATGAAAAACACGTCCCCCAGAAGTGAGCGGGGAGTAACTAGGTAGTGGTCGCGAAGGAGACATAACACGACAGCGCGCGCGGTCCCGCCCACCTTCTTGTCTTGTTTCTTGTTCACCAAAAGTTCAATGGCGAAGAAGCGAGTAGACGAGCTGCTACTCTCTAACCATGTCAAGCACGCTGGAAGCCACAATAAGGTAAAGCTAAGATTTTATAATGCATTCTTCAACCGTTTCTCTAACAATGACCTTCCAAAAACATGAAATTTACTCTCGACATTTTGGTTAGGGCTAGATTTCGACTAGGTGCAATAGCTTTATCAGGAATATTATTTGTCCCAGCACAGGGTAAAGGTGAAGCTTTATAGTGGGAATTTGTTGGTGAAACTTGACCAAGGATTGTTTCCTTTTTGTGGTTTTAAATATCCATGGTGTAAACCTCAGAAATAAGAGATGCTTAATTGGAGTTCAAGGTTCTGCATATACATATATATATAGAGAGAGAGAGAGAGTCTGAAAGACAACCTGCTACTGGGAGCGGGTCTTAATATTTGTATCCTTCCAAGAGTTGATCTCTCTAGATACATGGGGTTCTAAATATCCTGGGTGTAAACCTCAGAAATAAGAGAGCTTAATTGGAGTTCAAGGTTCTGCATATACCTATATATATAGAGAGAGAGAGAGAGTCTGAAAGACAACCTGCTACTAGGAGCAGGTCTTAGTATTTGTATCCTTCCAAGAGTTGATCTCTCTAGATACATTTTAAGAGGAATCTGTGAGGACAGAGAACAGCTTCACACACTCGCAGTTATTCATGTACAGTATTCTTGTGATTAGGTTCAGGAGGAGAAAGAGATGTGGAAGCAGAGGGTGAAGGAGAAAGATGATTGGTCTGAGAGGACAAGAATGAACTACCTTCCACCACCAATCGGGTAAACCTTACCTTTTCTTGTTGTATAGCCAATTCTTGACTCATCTTCGGACGGGAAATCCCTGGTTCCTACCATACCCCATCCCTCGTCCCACCCCTTTATGAGCCGCATCGAGTTTAGACGTGTTGAAATCATTAACAATAGCTCTACGGAGACACACACTGGATCTACATTGAGTTAAGGCAGATAGACGATAGCTCTATTGGAACACACATGAACCAACATCGCATTAGGTTGATGCAGAGTGAAGCGTGTTGACAATAGCTCATGGGTGCACATGCTGTATCAAACTTAGAATACTGTAAAACTGTGGTCATTTAGTGCCCCCATTTCTATCTAAACCTGCAGGGGAGTCAGCGCCCCATGGTGAATATTATTATAGTAAATAACAGACAGACACACATTTATTCTTGCACCAAAATTAAACAAATAGTTGGCATTATTTCTAGACACAAGCAGAGAAGGAGCTAGTCTTGTGTGAGCCGGTGTAACTTTCTGAGATTGTACCCAGTCGCAAAATGTATTCCGGTATTCTGCGCATGCGCCAAATCACGGTTACAATTTCAGACTGCATGGGGCTGGTCTGAAGTTGTATCCCGTCTGAAATTGTATCGGACTGCTAATGTTCTAGTAGAATTATAGCGCTGTGGTGTACCATAATCTTATAAAGAATCTCTTAAAGACAAAATGTTTTCATGTCAACCCCTTTCTCCCACCAACAACAAAACATATTATAGCTAGCTCACTCACTCACTCATTAAAAACAACCCAACATCAAAATGTTGTGCCCAGAATTGTAGAGAATCACGTCTAAGCACTTCAAACTGCATATATAGCTTTATAACATAATTATTATTTGCAATGTTTACAGAAAAACGGAATGTTATCTTCCACAACTTTCGGCACTTTCTCACAGTCACGGTGAAACCAGTCACGACACTAGTTACATTCAATCATAAACCTCTCGTTAGTGTACGGCTGACGACAGTGACAGAACACCTCAACTACTTCCTGTTGACAGAATATATTGTGTGACCTTGGCTGTGCACTTCCTGGAAACGGTGACAGCTCTCCCTGTTTGAAGCATTCAGACAAGTGACAACGCATGAGTTCCTGGTCCCACAAACAATCCTGCGGTGAAACAGAATAGCACAGAGCAGTTGCTGTAGATATTGCAAACAGTCCACAGTCTGAGCTAGCCACTTGTCTCTGCATATCAGCCCACTTCAGTGTCATCTTTCTGTTTGATGGGTACAGCATGAAAGCAAGTTGTCGAAGGAACTTATTTTTGTGTGACATGCTCATTGAACAGTTTAAGGAGTCATATATCACAATGGTGTCTTTAGCACGACCAATGTTGCTAACAGTCAACCAATGATTGCCTGAAATATTTAAGATTTGAACGAAGTCCTTGTCTGGTGTACCAACCATTTGACATCCTCTGGCTGAAACACACATAACTGACTGGCAGCCTCCGATGTCTTTGAACTGACCAGAGAGTAAAGATCGCGCATGATCAATATGCTTATCAGCCAACCAGGTACCTTTCCGAAGAATACTTCTCTTGCGTAGCTGATCAGTGTTAGATAGCTATCACTACAGACTAGACATTGGAATTCCTTTTCAGCTGCTTGGTCAGTCCTTCTGAATGCCCTAATACCACCATGGATGAGCTTAATGTGTTTCTCTTCATCGGCTATGCTGGTGAAGACATACCTGAAGTATATGAAAAGAACACATTGTGCATCGAAAGTTGTGTAATGAATTTCTGAATTTCTTATGTTCCTGAAATTCTCAGAGGTGGCTCAGTAAGTGTGGTTGGAGGGACATTGGGCGAGTGTAGCGCAAATAAAAAGCAAACAAGTCAAATAAAAAGAAAATAATCTTTGTGTTGGGGAGAACAATTGGGGGAGGCAGTAAACCATCCGCCGCCGCCCCCCCCGTTTTAAAAGCCACCCCTGAGAATAGAGATTATTCAGTACTTTTTATAATGACCTGCATTTGTTGCAACCTTTGACTGTATCCTTCAGGTGCTGGTCAGCTGGTCAGTGTCCTTCAATAGCAAGAAGCTATCAAGAAGTTACAGTGGTTATACTAGTAATTGTTACCTCGATGTTTAGTGCCGTGGTGGTGGTGGTGATGATGCAAGGACAGCAAGCCAGCACTTCACTGCGGGGTTCCAAATAGATACCCAACAATAGTATTTAATAGCAGTTAGAGCAGCACTTTACTAGCTAACATCCAAGGTGCTGAACAACTGAGTTTATATGGTAGATTACACAACTGCCTGCCTATGGAACTAATCTTTATTTTTAATTAATCTGTCATTTATATTAGTTTGTATTCCATAAACTCGGGTTGTTAAGCTTCTCAATGTTTAGCGCGCATGTTGTTATTGCCCATTTCGTTGTCGTTAGTCTTTGAGGCATCCTTATGCTAATTCGCTGTGAAGTGCTGATAATCGAAGTCATTGAGAAAAAAGTATTGATTATGCACATGTCTATTAGCTTCATCGCCAAGGTAATGCATTGCAACAAAACATTGGGGCAAGGATTTGATTAGTATGAACACATCTGTTATTAGCTTCAATTGTCCATAATTTCTGGACGAGCTTCTTGTGCTATTTTTTAAGGAATTTCCAGCCCTTTCCTCTCGGTCTTCTAGTAGTGCAGGTAATCCCTCCGCTGCCTATGGAGTTCGAAAACTCTCTCTGATGTACCCAACGATGGTACCTCTGGCTTGTGTGCCAATAGCGAGTGTGTCACAAGAATTGTTCTCATCTTTGGCTAAAAAGAGCTTACCACCATAATGATGTCCACATTGTTCGTAGCGAACATGCTTGGAAGGAACACAGTCAAGCGCGCTGAAAGGCCATTGCTAGTTCCTTCTTAGTTCACCTCGAAAGACTTCATCCTTCATTACTCATCTTGAGAGATGGGATCTTTGTCTGGTTCGAGAGATGAGTTCCTTCTTCAACTAGCTCGGGAGATTAGATCCTCAGTCTTCTCCATCTAAAAAATGGGGATTTCTGTGAGTGTGTGTTATAGAAATAGTGTTTGTTTAGTACGTGTTTATTCTCAGTTATAGCGCCCGTTTTCTTGCAGGTGTGGTTTAGACGCAGTACGCTAAACATGCCGAGTTTATGGTGTGTGTTTGTTTAATGATTTATTATTACATCCTCATATTATTACACCACTGCGAATTATTACACTTTTATTAATTTTCATCATGTATGTGTGTAACTATAGGGGCCACTTGGTTAGTGACATGCTGGATGTCTCCCTTCCCCCCTCCCCTCTGACTTGCCATAGTAATCATCCAAAAAAATCTACAAAATCTTTCAACCATTGGAGAAAGAAACTGTTTGAATATGAAGAAAACAACCCTATTCGATGGGGCCACTCTGGCTACAAGGACCATCATCCTGAAGAATTTGCTTCCACAGGGGATTCAAGTGGCAAGGATAAGATTTGCCATCGTCGGACGAGGAAGAGAAAGAAGAGAGCAAGATTGATGGACAGCATGACAAAGAAGATAAAGTACGAGAAGGAGAAGAGAGAGAAGAGAACAATATTGACGAGGAAGAAGAGGAGAACTAGTGATTGTAGCAGTAGTAGTGAGGGGAGTGATGATTCTTCTCAAGCCTATGAGGAGTCACAGAGGAGGAGGAGGAGGAGGGAGAAAGTTGACGAGAGAGAGAAGAGGAGCAAACAAAAAGAGGAAGTAATGGAGTGTGGTGTAGTGACATAGCATCAATCTCAACTATTCAGCTTGACAAATTTTATTTAAATAGCTAGTGGGACTTATCATTATTTTTATGACAGGTCAATCATTATTTATTATTGAATATTTTTTATGATAACATCTTTTCTTCTTGTTGTTTTTACTTCTTTTTCCACGGCAGTTGCGAGCAAGATGAAGTCCTGTGTGCATTTCATGGTGAAAGCAAACCACCCATCCAGTTGCCTTCAGGGCATCATGGAAAATATGTTTCCAAAAAGGGAACGCTGTAGGGGACCCTTTTTCAAATAACCCCCCCTTTAAAAAATATATATAAGCAAACCACCTATCTAGATATTTTATGGGTGTCCGTAATATTACCAATGATGCCTTATGGGTGTCCCTAATATTACCAATGATGCAACTCAGTATTGAGGGTTGTTGAGACCCTTTCCTCCAAAATGGTCACCACAAATTTCCTAGAAAATGTTCAACTTTTTCTTATCATATTGAGAGGCCCCAAACAACGAGTAAATGATGTCAAACTTTTTTTTAACTTTTGTTTTTTGTAAACATCCAATGCACAGCATTAGGGGCAATGCCAACTACTACTCACTAATACTAAGCCACCCCAAGTGAACAAAACAAAACAAGGCTAAGCCAGAATGATGGAGCAGCAGGAGAGACAATGAACACATCAAACACTAAAAAGTAATACTACTAAGTATTGTTCTAGGTGCTTTTTAACCCTCTCACTATTTATCAGCATTGTGGAGAATTATTTAAAATTTAACACAGCCACATTAAAAAAATTAATATCAAATCAGATATTTAGCTGAACCAAATGGTCATGTGATAGCATGATTGTTTTAGAAGTTGTGGTCAAAAGGTGTGACCACAAACTGACCACATTATATGCAAAATTAATGATGGTCATGATTAGGAGTGCCATAACTTCTCCATAGTTCATGTTATGGACTCGATAAGATAGCTCTATCCATATCCTTTCTTTTGCTTCTAAGAACCTAGGAATATACATTACTATACAAAAGTTATGCCAACCCATAATAAGGTCTTCATAAATCAACCACAAAAATGTCCTTATTTATCAACAAGAAATTTGTCAATACAACATTCAGTAAACATTTTGATATAATTGTTTGACATAATGTAATCGAAAGAAATTTTGGGTGGAGTTTGAGGTGACACCAGTGTCTGTGGCAAAAGTCAACCAAGTTGTGGAAAGCATGGAAACAATTCCGATCCTCCATAATGCAAAGGTGAACATTGCAGCATTGCACACGACTATCTCCGAGGTAGGAATGGATGCCTTCACATTCTTCGTCACTTGATTCATTACCAGAAATGTCCCAAGCTGCCCTAGTCACTTGGGAAATAATTTCAGCTATTGACAGTCTCTTCTCCATTGTTGATATCGTCCGACTGAAAATCGTTCGTGTTTTAAATATAATTTCATTAACTTTCCTCCGTCCAACCGCCGTAATTTTTTTTTGTAAATAGAGTTTGAATTCAGCTATCTTTTGATATAAAAATTATTGCCTATTGACAAATGCTTATATTTTATTTTATTTTTCAAAGCTGTGGCGCCGTATGGCGCCATTGACAGTGAGAGGGTTAAAGGCAAAGTTAGAGTTCAAAGAAACGAGTTATCAGGCAAAGCATTCCACAGGGAACAACGACAAAGACCGACGAGTTAAGATGGAAGTTTGTATTGGCAGCTCGTAATAGCAGACACGAGTTCATAATTCTCAGACAAGAATTGAGCAGGGAAAACGCTGTCAAGGATAAGCGAGAGCTGCCTATCGGAATACGCTGGCACAAGCACAGCTTCTGATATGACCTACTCTTCAGTGTTGGCCACTGACACGGAGCCTCGCCATCCTCGCCATCCGTGGACGAGGTGCCTGTGGCCAACCTTGCAGCAAAGTTCTTAAGCTTTAAGATGTTATACATAGATCCCAGTACGGGGCAATATTGCATGTTCCAACACAGGTCCTCGTAGATCACGACTCCCAGGTACCGGGTCAATGCACATGCTCCAACAGTTGCTGAAGTGACTTGTACCCGAGATATCTTTGATTTTTGGGAGTACTATATCTATAACAAGAGACAACTTCAATGACTTACTTTATCCTTCTGCAGGCATTCACGGCAGTACAGAGTATTCGCTCTCCTAAGAATACATGTGTATAATAACATGCTACTTGATTGCCATCTACAACATCTGCTTCCCATGACTTTTTGTCAAAATCAAGAAACACAGTCGTCATGGATGTGCATTGGAATATTCTTCTCACCTCAAGTTTTTATGAATAGATCCATTGTATGCAAGTTTTGCACGAGATAGAAACAATATATATATATAGAATGGGCAATGATGACGATGATGATGATATTCCTTCTTTCAGTTTGATAAGGAGTCATGGCTTGTAACATTGCAAATGGTGCTGAGGTTGTGGTGGCAGTGGACACATGGAATGGTCATCTGGCAGAACCAACACGCTGGATAATGTTCAAGATATTCCTCTGTTTTGTGGTTCTCTTACTGATGAAATGTTATCATGCATGTGAGTGGATGATCTACAAATCCAGGAATAGCTCCAGAGTTCTATTCAACATTTGTGCAGATTAACAGATCTCTCCATTCTTTGTAGTAAGCAATTTACATCTTCCTTTGCATAAGGAAGGTGTAAATTGCTTACTACATAGTTATGGAAAACCAGATCCTCTAACCTAATGATGTGGTACAGTCATGATCAAGAGGCTAGCAAAATATTGAGGCATGCACTACCAAAATAAACATGCAGTGTTTGAAATACCTGGAAGTTACACGCAAATATAAAATTCACTTTTAAGGATTAATTATTAGCTGCATAGCTCAGGAGATTGTTGGGGTAAAATGCACGTGGAAAATCTATGAATCAAGAGATGTTATTCCCAGAAATGGAGGAAGTGAAACTCTCGAAAACATATGAAAATAAATTAGCATTGTAAAATAACATAATCTATCGTCCCACCAGCTCTGAATGGCACTATATAGCTAAGAATTATATGATGACAACCAGTTTGTTCAAATTCAGCTTCACAGATTTTCCCCCCTATTTGCAGAAATAAACAGGATTTTCCTCCAGGATTACTTATCGGCATAGTATATAAACTTGAGTAACCACATTTGTTCATGCTATATATACTTATTCGTATAACTAACAAGGGTGTAAATAGAAAGTTTTGTCAGGAAGGGTGTGTGGTTATTGGGTTTATTATGGTTAACACCACATAAATGGCCTTAGGCATATAGATCATCAGCAATTTGCAAAGAACTGCCTCCGTTAAAAAAACAACTTTTAGTTCTAATTATATTATATAGTCATTTGGAGATGCTGAGGCTTATATGTATATATATATATATATATAATATATATGTAAATTTTGGGCAAGAAGTTATCTCCCATCACAATTTCTCAATGCCCTTGCTCACCTAAACTTGGTCGAGCAGAAGAAGACAGCTGACTTCAGCAAGCTTCCTTTTATGCTCAAGAGTACATTAGATCATCTAAATTCCATCAGGGAGTGTGATGCCAGTTGGTGTCCTGCAGCCAAGAGACTGCCAAATCAAACTTGGAGACTGAGCAGCAATGGAATAAGAGTCTAAGGTAGTAACTGTATAGGAATCACCTCCTTTTCCCATTCAACAGTTTCCAGGTATCCTCATCACATTGTTGAGTGTCTTGAGGACGTAGCAGTTTAAAACTAGATGAAAATTGCCCCTTTTGTTTTCCTTTAGTGATTGCAAGTGTAATATGTGAAGACCTAGCAGTCTCTTTAGGCCAATATCGCAAATCACACCCCCTTTATAATGAGCTTATAATCAACCCATTCGTGTAATTTTGTTATAAAAATATGTTCTCTTACTGGTACAAAAATATTCGGGGTTGGGTTTGTCAATGCAATACGACATCACACTGACAAACTTAACCCCAAATATGTAGTAGCTATGCTTTCTTATCATGATATTTTATATATACATGTATATATAGGGAGCTATTCATGAGCTACACTTTCAAAAACTCGATACAAAATTATCGTTGTGGTATCCACACAGAAGCTTATATTAATGACCTCTACTCTTTTGCACCACCCACTTTTAATCAGTATTGCATGGACAATTAGGTGCCTTATTAATAATGAGAAACAGCCTACTTTATATACTAGCATCTGCACTTTTGTAAAGTAAGTTTTATTATCTATAATTTAGGAATATATTATATATACATGCAATATTAAAAAATAACACAGTTTTATTTATTTGCACTTCTCTACCACTACTTGACTAATCCTACTTAAGGATATTGTTATTTATGGGTGGCAGCAATAGTGGCACCACTTCTGGGATTAATCAAGGTGGAAGATAATGCTGGTAAACCCACGTGACACACCAGAGCTCCACCATTTCGCCGATTTACTGCCCATCCATACATGACCCAGTAGTCTCCATCTAAATTCAAGTCAGTTTGGGGGATATCGTTACCAGCAATCTTCCTGGCCATATATAGAGAGACAAAAAACAAAAAGAAAGGAAGTGATCTCATATGTTTTGCTTATCGTTAAGTTAATCTCAGATATATATACTATTAACTTAGGACAGTTCACAATATGAAGCAAAGGACTTTACATCACTTTATTGCTGCATTGCATTGCTTTCCTTTGAGCTGTTCACAATAATTGCTGTGATATACATGTACTTTGATAGTTATTCTTAGTATTCTATATTTAGATTAGACAGGTAGTCTATAGTTATGTGCGTGATGTGCATATGATCACATACAGAGTTATATCATTCACCATGTTTACACACACACACTTCCTGTCTTTGTAGTATTGGTCTGCTAGTGTCTGTATACATGCATGGGCTGAGAGGAAAATGATCTATCCGTAAATACTACAATTGTCAACCCCAAAAAGTAATAATACATTTAAAAAAGAAGCTAGTAATTAATACAGGAGGGATATATTGGTCAGTAGGCTGGAGTATATACATAGTCAGAAGTTAAGAAACAACAGCGTGGAAACAACCTCGTGCTTATCCACATTCTGTCAAGGCTGGCAAGTCTGCTTTGGTGGTGGAAAATAACCAGAGGAAAACTTACTGTTTGACTTGTGGAAGGTATCCCATCATAAGTACTGACTCTCAACAGATCAGCTAGGGCAAGAGCAGTGGCTAATTAGGACCAATGCACTAGGTAAATGCCTGTATGATTTCTTTAAAAAATCTTTACAGTCTGAAAACCATGACATTCGGGCCACTCTATTAGATATTCCACAGCCATACCTCTCCTTCAATATCTGATAGCCATTCAGAACAAGTGGGCGAAGATTCCAGCTTGTATGAGAAAAACCTCTCCTTCAATATCTGGCAACCAGACCTCTCCTTCAATATCTGACAGACAGGCCTCTCCTTCAATATCTGACAGCCATACAGCCAGACCTCTCCTTCAATATCTGACAGCCAGACCTCCCCTTCAATATCTGATAGCCAGACCTCTCCTTCAATATCTGACAGCCAGACCTCTCCTTCAATATCTGGCAGCCAGAGCTCTCCTTCAATATCTGACAGCCATACCTCTCCTTCAATATCTGACAGCCAGGCCTCTCCTTCAATATCTGAGAGCCATACCTCTCCTTCAATATCTGACAGCCAGACCTCTCCTTCAATATCTGACAGCCAGGCCTCTCCTTCAATATCTGGCAGCCAGACCTCTCCTTCAATATCTGGTAGCCAGACCTCTCCTTCAATATCTGACAGCCAGGCCTCTCCTTCAATATCTGACAGCCAGGCCTCTCCTTCAATATCTGACAGCGAGACCTCTACTTCAATATCTGACAGCCAGGCCTCTCCTTCAATATCTGACAGCCAGACATTGAAGGAGAGGTCTGGCTGTCAAGTGTCTAAAAGTGCCACTCAAGAGTCTGAAGTGCCACTCAAGAGTCTGAAGTGCCACTCAAGGGTCTAAAGTGTCACTCAAGAGTCTAAAGTGTCACTCAAGTGTCTGAAGTGCCACTCAAGAGTCTGAAGTGCCACTCAAGGGTCTAAAGTGTCACTCAAGAGTCTAAAGTGCCACTCAAGAGTCTGAAGTGCCACTCAAGAGTCTAAAGTGTCACTCAAGTGTCTGAAGTGCCACTCAAGAGTCTGAAGTGCCACTCAAGGGTCTAAAGTGTCACTCAAGAGTCTAAAGTGCCACTCAAGCGTCTGAAGTGCCACTCAAGGATCTAAAGTGCCACTAGAGAATCATTAAAGTGCTTATTCCTGAAAAAGTTGTAGCTGTCCTAAAGTTACTCAAGTAGACTCCAAGACATAATTCTTACCAATGTGATTTATGACATTATAAACCTGCATCCTTAGGCTGTGGAGAACACCATTAAAGTTTTCTCCAAAGAAAGGTCTCCAGTAATAGCAATAAAAGCCAGAAAGAGTTCATTCATGACAGAAGAACACAACTCTCAGCCATTTATTTAGAAATCCATTACATTGCTTGCTCCTCCTGACTAAATGAAAGCGAGGCTTTACAGGTGCCAGAAAAAAATCTTGGTCTTCAGCACATACAATTCATTCTTTATAATCATATTGTGAATGATATCTGAGTTTGCACCTGCAGCAGCCAAATGGTTAACTGATTGACAACAGGCTCCTTTGCATCTTTAAAAAATATATTTATAATTAAAAAAAATATTCAGGTATAATTCAGCTATTAGAGTGAAAATAAAATACAGAGTATTTTGGCATAAGAATCAGTTTCTCTATGTTTCGTTATGTAGTGCCTTGTCTACAACAAATCTTATAACAAAGAAATCTTGTCTTCTTTCTCAAGAGCAAAGAGGACTCAAGTGGTTCCCAGTAGGCATAAGTGCCCATGCAACCTTCCTCCACAGTTGGTATAAGCCGGGAAGAAATTACTAAAGTGACAACTCCACAGTCTGATGTTTAAATTAGCCTGCAACTCCTCACTCTTATATTGGGATTCAGTAGTTACATCGACATGTGCAGATAACAACCAGTAGTGAGGTGGCTTAGGGCTATATATAAAGATTACCGTTACATGGCGGATAAAAGCACCAAATTTGGCATGAGAAACCCTTAGGGCCTATCGAAAAATGTTAGCCTTAGGAGCCCTCCGGAGATTCAATTTTTTTTGGTAAAACACCAAAATTGAAGATGGCCGACAAATATGAAAAATAGCGCTTTTCCTCAACTTTTTGGGGGTATCATATCCTCATTTTTAGAAACTCTATAATATTATAGGCATTAAATTGATAGGAAATCGTATTCTATATGTCGTCCTTGTGCTATTTAGATATAGGATTGTATATGATTGAAAAATCATTTTGTTCATGTTTGGTTCAGGGCTGCTTAATTCCAAATAGGTTTTCTTCTCTTTTCAGAGTGACAGCATGGAGCTGAACTGAGATTGCTGCGTGATTTGTTAGAAGCAGACTGGTGAACACTTGCAGTGTCCCTTGCTGAGCCCTGGGTCAAGTCATGACAAGACAGATACCTACACATCATTCCTCACCAACGTAGAACAGTTCTGGACCATTGGTGCTCTTCCAGCTGAAATCTATTTTGGAAGTGATGAAACTGTTGACAATTTTGCTTCTCATTCTGCTTCCTGGCATAAATCTTGTCATTCAATTCTAAGTTAGCAAAGGCAAAGAAGAAGAGAGAGCACAACCCTGGTGATGAAGAGAAAAGGCACAGTAAGCGCAAAGCACTTGACGTTCAAAAATGTTTCTTCTGCGAGAAAGGGAAGAGGAACATGTTCTTCATGAAGTTTCAACATTTGATGCCGACAAAAATATCTGGGAAATAATCACAGAGCTAAACGACACCCAGCTTTTGAGTAGAATAGTTGGAGGAGATCTAATTGCAATGGAGGCCAAATACCATCTGACATGTATGGTCAAGCTGAGAAATCACTACCATAGTCTCACTCGCAAGCAAAACCAAATACCTGAAGACACAGATGCGAAAATGAATGAGTCTCGGGCATTTGAAGAACTCACCAGATACATTGCGGAATCTGTGAACTCTGGAACTCTCCTCTTCAAACGATCTGAGATTCATTCTCTGTATGTGACACATCTAGAGGAACTGGGCATCAAGAAACTAGTCAACAAGACCAGGCTGAAGGATCATCTGCTAGAATGATTCCCAGAGACACAAGAACTGTATGATGGAAGAAACACTGTTCTCGTTTTCAAGGAAGGCATGAGAAATATGTTGAAGGATGCTCTGAAAACTCGAGACTTCTCAGAAGATGCTCTTATCCTGGCCAAAGCTGCTACGATAGTCAGAAAAGACATCTTTAGCTTCAAATTTTTAACTGGTTGCTTCCCGGCTCAATGCCAAAAGACTCAATACCCTCAAGCCTCAAGTCTCTTGTTTCTATGGTCTTGAATGGCTCCAACTTGAAAAATTAAGACAAGCATGACTCCCAGGCTAGCCTCACCATTGGCCAGAGCATCATTTACAACACAAAAGGAAAAATATCTCGTACTGCTGTGAAGACCAGGCACACTCTGGAGCATGAGCCACCCCTCCCCACCTACATTGGCATCAATGTGCATGCACTGAGCAGAAGCAAGACACTCATCCAGCAGTTATACCAGATGGGCATCAGCATTTCTATGACATGATTAGAGATTGAGGACTGGATCGCCACTTCTACCTGTGAACGCTTTATAGAAGATGGAGTAGTTACTCCTGCATGTCTCCAGAAAGGGTTGTTCACTGTTGGCACCCTGGACAACCTAGACCACAACCCCAGCTCAACCACTTCCCAAACACCATTCCACGGGACTGAAATCAGCCTTGCCTACCAAGACCAAAGCTGGTGTGAGCAGACCACACCTATTACGATATTACCCTCTGGAAATGAAATTCATTCTCTCCCAGACAACTACGCCTCTGTCCCAGCCATTGTTGAAGACCACTGCTGTCCGGTGCCAGAGTGTGATATATTTACAGATAAGGGCTGCTGCTTAGATGAGGCCAGAGCACAGGAGCAAAGCTGGTTAGAGCATGCACTACCACTTCTAGAGGCAGAAGAACTCACCAGTGGAGATGCCATTGCATGGGATGCCTCTATGCAACCTCCAGTAGAAGACCCACCAGTACTATGTGCACTCCTTCTGTTCTATGAGAAGTCCGCCACTCCTGCTATGATCAAGCACGGCATGGATGTCGTGAGACAAGCTGTCAAATTTCTGAATCCTGGACAAATCCCAGTCAGTACATTTGACCAGCCCTGGCAAAGTTTGATAGCCAGACACTCATGGGGAAGAGAGTGCATGCGGTTATGCTAGGTGGTCTGCACACTGAAATCGCCCTCTGGAATACACCGGGGGATGTCTTGGATGGTTCTGGCTGGACAACAGCCTTCACACAGGCAGAGGTAGCATTCTCTGGCACAGCTGATTCGTACCTGAAGGCAGCACACCTAACTCGAACCAGGCATGCCCACCAAGTCACTCTCTTGACCCTGCATATTTTCCAGAAGGACTTTCATGCTCAGCAAGGATCTCAAAGATAATGCATCTGCCATGGCCTGGAGAAACGACATGCAGAAGAAGAGTCCTACTTTCATGTACTGGGACCTTATCATGAGACATGAAACCCTAATTCCCATCTTCGTCAGGACTCATAGAGAGAAAAATTTCCCTCTGTATGTGGAGGTCTTGGAGGAACTCACACCGCTCTTCTCTGCCTTGTATCATGTGAACTACTCACGGTGGATGCCTATCCACATCAGGGGCTTGAAGTCCTTGCCTGACACTATCAATGATGAGTTTGAAAGGTGTTCTCACTGGGTCCTTTCCAAGACCACCAACAAGTTCTCTGCCATCCCATTTGATCAGGCTCATGAGCAGGAGAACAAGATTGTGAAAATCGGGAGGTGCTGTTGGGCTCACACAAAACCCGGTTGCTTTTAGACAATGGATGCTCTCTGAGCCAGAGAGATTGCCAGACTGCTGAAGCAGTTTGAGGAAGAATACCTTCCTGATGATGATCCACAGATACCAAAGAACTTCCAGCACCACGAGCAGGCTCTCTCGACACAGAAGACCTTACAGAGACAGGTTACCAGCCCTCCGAAACCATCAGAAGAATGGGAAATCCCTTCTTGGATGATTTCCCAGATTTACTAACTCTCGACAATCGAACCTCCGCAGACGAAACCGCGGTAGGCACAGTGTGCACCTTCGAGTATACAAGAAACAGTACCATGAATTCGTCAAGAATGTGCTTGATGTGCGCAGCCACACCATCCATGACCCAATCCATAGGAATTCTCGTGATCTTCAGGAAGCATTACTGCAAGCAGGGGAAGAAAATCAAAGTGCTTCAGAACAATGTGGCACTCTTTGGTCAGCTATACATATCTATGCAGAACTGGGAAGGTCACTTGACTGAGTTCTTTGCACATGAGATACACTCCTACCCCCTCCTTCCCTCTCAGACTTTGGCAAGCTTCATTTACCAAACATGAAGTCTGTCCTGCTGCAATATCTTGAGCAGCCCGGGCAATCAGAGCCACACCCAACTTACGACTGCAAAGTCATGGATGGTGCCGTCATCGTCCACTGCCTACCAACTACCAGTGTCAGCACCTTCCATGAGTATGCAGACATTGTATTCATACCGTACCTGGAGAAGCAGCTGCAGGCTGCCATGAGATTGTGTGGGACACATACATACCAGACAGTTTGAAAGAGTCTACCCAGGAAAAGAGAGGCAAGGGCGTGCGCAGGAAAGTGTCAGGCAAGACGAAACTGCCAGGAAATTGGATGGACTTCCTCCGTGACCCATTGGACAAGAAGGAGCTGTTCTCCTTTTGGATGTCCAAGGTCGAAAAGTTAAAGTTGCCACCTGCCAAAGCATATCAGGGCAAGCTGTGGTGTCTATTGGTGCCAGCACCCCCATGCAAAACTGAAATCATGAAGAGGCGGACACCAGAGTTGTGGTTCACGTAGTGCATGCACTGGAGCGGGGGGCAAAGACTATTCAAGTGTGTACCGTAGACACAGATGTTGCAGTCATCCTTGCAGGCACATTCCATGATCTGATTGCAACTCATCCTTTGGCAGACATCTGTGTTGCCTTTGGCATGGACAAAAATTACGTGGTTTTTCCACATAAGCGCCATCTGTGCAAGCCTGGGGGAGCCAAAATCACGAGGATTACTTGTATTGCACGTATTTTCAGAATGCAACACAACCTCTGCCTTAGCAAGGGCAAGGGCAAGAAGTTGGTTTAACAGGCCTGACATGTTTATGAAGACGTCACAGAGACATTTGTGTATCTCGCTGGTCATCCCTTCCAAATGCAGGATGTCGACAATGACCATTTCAAGAAGATCGAGAGATTGACTGTTATCCTGTATGACAAAACCAGTCCTTTGAGCTCTGTCAACGATGCCTCTTCCTTGGTGGACTCCTCTCTGCAATATTCATGGCCATATTCACAGGAAAGCATAGTGCAAAGTGGTGGAAGCATGTATTTTATTAGTCTGTCATTTCGTGCAGCTTCATCATGGAGGTGCATGTGAGGCCAGCTGAGCACACACAAGTGTCTGCTAAAAGAAGTGCCCAGGATGTCCTCGGAGTGATGAGCATGCTTAGCATACCCGACCAAACCATGACCTTGACTACTATCCTCGTACAGTGGTCAAGGCCAATAATTGTGTCGTGGGTGAGGGTACAAGGTGAAGGAAGCAGCTTCCACAGTGGGAACAAACATGAGTCACGGACATTGTGCTCTACCTGCCAAGTTCACCTGTGCACAGATGATGAGCAGAGGTGCTTCGAGAAGTACCACAAGCATGTGGATTACTGCCGGGGGCCACCTCAGCCCTGCCCCTTTTTTGTTGTATATATGAACTATTTATTCTTTTATGTGTGTGTTGTACTATGTGCATACAGTATGTGTGGCATGTCTGTGGCATGCATGTAGTATGTGTGGCATGTCTGTGGCATGCACACATGCATAGAGGTGTAGCACTACCAACCTGCCACCATTTGTGTACTGATGTGGTATGTGCAAGGCACACATCATCCACAGAGCAGTGTTTGTCTGACTGTAACATCCGTAGTGTCGGTTTCTACGATGTCAATATCTGCTTGCTTGTTAAGTGTGTGAGTGTTTTGTGTTGCCGGGCTAAATCCCAGTCGTACATAAATATCATTTTTAGCATATTGTTCTATTACAAAATACATTCATAAATATCAAGCAGGAGAATCTATATAGTGCAGTTTGTGTAGAAAATGCATCTATTTATGTACTAATTTTACAAATATTTTTAAAAAACGATGAAGTACCTTGCAACTTTAGTCTATAAGTGAGCCCCTGCTTTGAGGATCATTTTGTTTTAGCAATGACAAGCCATGGACAGCTGCATGCATGCAGTGACAAGCCATGGACAGCTGCATGCAGTGACAAGCCATGGACAGCTGCATGCAGTGACAAGCCATGGACAGCTGCATGCAGTGACAAGCCATGGACAGCTGCATGCAGTGACAAGCCATGGACAGCTGCATGCAGTGACAAGCCATGGACAGCTGCATGCAGTGACAAGCCATGGACAGCTGCATGCAGTGACAAGCCATGGACAGCTGCATGCAGGGACAAGCCATGGACAGCTGCATGCAGTGACAAGCCATGGACAGCTGCATGCAGTGACAAGCCATGGACAGCTGCATGCAGTGACAAGCCATGGACAGCTGCATGAAGTGACAAGCCATGGACAGCTGCATGCAGTGACAAGCCATGGACAGCTGCATGCAGTGCAACACAAGCCATGGACAGCTGCATGCAGTGACTGGGATACACGGGTCACCATAAAACTACTATAACAACCGTTTGTCAAGCTGGGCCACTTATTATATCATAAACAACTAAATGGGCACTTAAAAGTGAGCAACCACATACTAGCGAGGGTACAGAGTACATGCATAATATGAAAAACATGATTGTTATTTGTTTGTCTACTGTTTCTGCAACTGTGTGCATGAGAGCTAGAGAATTAGCCTCCCAACCTTCAGGAGTTCTGGCAGAGCACACCCTGAACAGTGTAGTTTGAGGTCATCATATATATACATGGAAATTTGGTGACCATATGATGGAGAAAGATCAAGTGTGGAGAGACAGGAGGATGGGCTCTGGGTGATCAGGTGGGTGATATATCTCAACATCGTTAGTTAAGTAGACACTTACAAAAAAACAGGTACTTAATATAACATTGATCCCAGCTTATCAACCAGCTTTTACGATATTACTATATTATGTAACTATTTACAAATACTTATATACCCAACTATAAACATCCTTTGCCATAGTGGTCCAATAATAATAGTCTTGTGAAGATGTGCCAGGTATGTTTCTGACCTAGATGACCATTGATATCATGGGCCTCACGCAACTTTCTGCCGCTCATCAATTGTGAATAAAACCAAACATTTAACCTTCTCATTGGGATGGTTTTTTTGCTAGTTGTGTGTAGAACATTCTTTCACCTATAGACAAATTAGCCATGACAATTTGTGTCATGTACATTATTGCATGATACCTAAAAAAAATTTAATTTCACTTGAAAGAAATCTGCCAAGTTCTATGAAATCTTGTGTACAACACAAACTGTGATCTAAATCAGTAAAGCAATGGTTTATGTAGCTAATTCGTTAAGGACTATACATTGGAGGCTCATTGGCATACCACACATGACAACCACAATTTGGCTGTGGAAAAAACCCCGCAAGCAGGTGGTATTATTTACATACCAATGACAATAAAACTGATGCTGCTCTTGAATACCACTGCGTTCTCTAACCACTGAGTCACAGCATTCTGTAATAGTACTCAACCTTCCGCAGGAATACGCGTGAGTCTTTCTCTATTCGCACCATGACAGTTCAAATATCAACCTTATATCTGAGAGATTATCCGATAGTATGCTAGTTAGTAGATCAACACCATAGGTAAATGGAATTATTGGTTACCTGTAGATATCTGTCTTCCTTAGCTACGCGAGTAATTAACCGATTAACGGCGATAGACGCCAATTGGCGTCACGCCCGTGCGTGCTTTGAACGGCGGTAGACGCCAATTGGCGTCATACCAAGCAGCCTTTTTATTCGCGCGATCGGCTAGCTGTCTTACTCTTTACGAAGGATCCATTGCTGCGATACTGCTCTATAACACTGTAAGTTCATGATAGTGCCTTTATTATATAGGACTTACTATAACATTTTTTTAGAAAACTTGAAAACAATTATGACTTATACATATTAAAAATAGGATAACTATAATGGCAAAAAGAGAATGTTTGTCTTTGGAGGAGGTCCTCAAGGCATTGGATAGAGATGGGGACTTGGATGAGCCATTTGCAGATGGAAGTGATGAGGAATTTGAAGGCCTGCAGGAAGGTAAGGAAATTTTAGTGAACAAATGTTGAATAATATAATAAAAAATATATATAAAATAATTATATATATATATAATATATATATTTAGACATGGAAGAGGAAGATGCTCATTCCTTCGCGATACCTGCCGCATTACACAAGACACCTTTACCCTACCCATCGACCCAAATGAATGCCGCTTTTACCACACCCATTTCAGTAAGACTCTGTGGTTGCTTCCACATCAGACTCTGTAAACACTACTGCTACCTGCCACCTTTTACCACCATCGCTATCGACAACATGCACTTCCATATCTACTTCAGTATCGACCACACCCCAGCCTCAAACCACATCAGTATCAACCACACCCCAGCCTCAAACCACATCGGTATTGACCACAATGACTTCCACACTCCTGCCTCTACTACATCAGAATCAACCACACCCATGCCTCAACCAACATCAGTATCAACCACACCTACTTACACACCCCAGCCCCAACTCAACATTATACCAACTCAACAACAAATCCAACCATCACCCTCTTTCATTCCTTCCACTGCCACCTGCTCAGCCTTGCCATCCACTGTCTCTTCCACACAGACATTGCCTCCAGTTTGGTCACCAAACCTAGTGACCCCTACAATTCATCCCTTCACATATTCACAAACACAGGTCTTCATTCTGCACAAAGGATGGTCAGGAAGCGGAAGTGAACTTACGATCAAGAAGTTAGGATTCAGCTGGCCAAGGAGATAATAGGAATTATTGTAGCTGACGCAGAGCTGGGTGCAGCTCCATTATCAAGAGTCTTCCTGCCTTTCCTCCACTTCCCAATAAAGACCCCTGCAACATCTGGGAAGCGCAGTCGAGGACGTTGCACTTATACTACCAGCAACAGAAGCGATCTGACAGCCAGTGATACTGCCAGGAATGTGGCATATGGCTATGCCACGCTGGAATCGCGAGCACCCACGATCTATTGTGGCACAAAAACAAATTATAGTCCTGTTATTGGAATATAACCTTCTCTCTCCTATGTACCAATGTACTACATTGTATTCATATAAAATGATATGTAATACCTGTGAGAAAGTGGCAAATTCAAGTTGTTTCATGGTTCAGGGGGTTAGGGTTTCTTGTTTCAGCTCCACTGCTCTCTCCTTTTCATGCCCACCCATGGGGGTGATGGTAGGTTAGCAGGACATTGTATTGGGACTTGACAGGCAAAGAACCTATGGATGCACGTACAATATTCAGTATCATACCTAGAGTTCAACTTAGCTAAGCTAGCAGCTACGCGTTCCAAATATTAAAATTATTTATAGCTTACCTTTCTTTGTCCATTGCTAGCGCGTGGGGTCATCTTCTGTCCAGGAGCTTCCAACGCTCAGGCAAGTGTAACTGGACACGCCATCGAAAGTTTCTGAAGAATCAAAGAACTCCGATCTTTAGCTGAACGCTCGATTATACTCTTTGGTCCTCGAAATTTGTTATCCACAGCGGGCACAAAAGCTGGCAAGACTAACTTCTTTTGTAATCAGGTAGCCAAGGACACGCTTTCTCTTCAGGCAATATACCGCTAAGGCTGAAAAGCCCTCAAGACAAAGATCTAGCACGTTTTGTTTGGTACTCGCCACACCCTAAGGTCACATGAAAAAGGTTCCGCGTCACCCGGTACAATTGAATTAATTAATACCGCGTATAATCGGTTAACAGTGATATTCGGTTTGCGTGGGCGGAAGGAAGGGATTGCGCGTGCGCAGTCAGGTCAGTGCGAAAATGAGTAATAAGGCTCGTCACCCTGGCGTTAAATATGTTTAACTACATGTTATTCGCACTCCAGTTGGTCGTTGCCACGTGAAAGAAAACTGGCTGAGAACCTGATTGCCATGGCTGCTGCCGTTATATCTAGAGATCCCCCTGATATCGAGGTGAGGGGTAAAAATAAGGAGGGGGATCTAGGATTTTGAGAAGGGGGGAGGGGGGATTTCCAGAAATATAATTATAATGATGCAATAGGAAATAACAAAACCTGTCAAACCTGATGAACCAGTGCATTTGAGTTTTGCCCTATTTCATTTCCACACAAAGATCTGGAGCATGTCATGCACTGCCAACACACCATCAAGTAAGACATCATCTGCCAAATGGAATGGAAGAAACTTTTTCCTAGCGTTTGTAGCTTTAGCTAGCAGTCTCTTTTCAGTCTTTCTTGAGAGTTGGTTGTTTTCTAGTAGCGATTGTTTACTGGACAAACATTGAAAGTCACATTTTATAACGGAAGTACTCTTATTGATTGAAGGCTGACATGACGTGAGGAAAAGGAGGTCGAGTAAATGTGGAGTTTGGATGAAACTGAACCTTCCAAAAAGAGGACATGCTTCTGGGGAAAGAATGTTGTGCCCTTTCTGTGCTTTTATGGCAATCGAGGAAAAGGACAATAGAATTGAAGAGCAAACCCACAAGATAAGAATTATTGGAAGAACAGCTGAAGGATACAAACTCCTCTTTGACCACAATGACCAACACAACAGAAGAGAAGACCCTTGCCTCCTTGTTCTCTTACACAAAAAACAAGATACTCCTCCAGTCCTCAACATCGCTACTCTACAGAAAACTCTCAAAGCAGAGGAAAATGAAAATATCTCAAGACAAGAGAACATTGTCATCAAGTGTATAGGGCTTCTAGGGCTTCCCAGTGACTCTAACCAAGATGCCTTAGTTGCAGAACTAGCTTCCATCCTTGACATCGATCTAACAGCAACCAAAACATCAGCCTTCATAGTGAAAACTTTAGAGGGCAATATAAAGAAATTGGTCGCAAAGGTGGGCTGAGATAAAAGAAAAGAATTTCTCAAGAAGGCAAAATCCCTACGGAATCACACTGGATGGGAAGATGTTTACATCAACCCAGATATGACTCGAGCACAGGAGGAAGAAGCATATCATATCAGGCAGAAGCTTAGGGACATGAAGAGCAAGGACCCTGGAAAGGATTGGATAATCCGCAGAGGAAACGTCATTGTAAGACCTGAGGCTGCCAATATTGACAACCTTAATACAAGATGACTAGTCCGGAACAAGGAAGACGCAGCACCCTCAGATCACCCTCTCTGTATGACTCATCCCTACCTCCCACCTAACCCTAACCCTCCCCCCCCCCTCATTGCCCTTGTAAGCACTTGGAATACAATCAGATGTCTGACTTGGAATATAGAAGGAATTAGAAGCACTCTACTTACATCACCAGAAGCCAACCCCCTCCGTGAAGCAGACATCGTCTTCCTACAGGAGACGTTCATAAACAAGGAAACAACATCGTTAGCTCCAGGATACTCATGGGCCATCTCCCCTGCGGTCCTAGGTAATGGAAATCGTCTTGATAAAGGAATTGCAATACTGACAAAGCCCCATCTTGAGTCTAAAACTATCAGCCACTCCATCACCCACATATCTGTGGAAATGACAGATTTCTATGCCGTCTCATTTTACTTCACACCTAACCAGGAATTGGGCAATATCATTCTGCATATCATGGATACCCTTACTGAGTTATCACCCGTATCCTAATTTGCGGTGATTTCAACTGCAGAACAGAGAGGAGAAAAGCTTGTGGACACACTAGACTCTTTTGGCTTCTCATCACTGAACAACCCAGATGAACACACTTACATATCTCCGACAGGAAGAAGCACGATCGACCTTATTTTCCACAACCTAACTCCTCCTTTCACAAAACTGTAAAATAGTCCCTACCATTATCAGAAAGCACCAACGGGTATCTTTTGATGTAATGATCCCTTTAAAAAGAATAATAAAAAACCATCACCCCCAGGATGAAATTAAGCTAAAACGCAACATCCTGCCTGACAAGTTGTACGAGAAACTCACTCTGCTTATACCCCTTACATGTTGCAGCATGGAAAACATTGACATTACAGTAGCCTCAGTCACTCAAGCAGTCATTGCTGCCATTCTCAACATCAAGAGTAAAACAAGCCACCATAAACAGTGGTTTGATGAAGAGTGCATATAGTTGAAGGCCTAAGTATTGTCTTTACGTCAAGAAACTGACAGTAATCTCTACCCAGAACAGCATCGACTGTATAAGATAATGATCAAAAGGCTAAGAAGGAAGTGTATGAAGAGGAACAACTTCTGAAGAGGATCGGAGATGCAGAGACTGCTCCTTGGCTGCGGAGGACTCCCTCACCATCACCAATTGCACCAGAAGAATGGAGCAAACACCTTTCGAAGCTTTACAATCCTGATGGAGGTACAAGTTCATATGAGATGGAGCCAGATGAGGAAGATATAGACTGGTACAATGCTCCATTCTCTGAGAATGAAGTAAACCAGACTCTCCAGAAAATGCGTAGCGGAAAAGCTCCTGGACCAGCAGGATCTGCTATGAACATCTACAACTCTCACTGCCACTTCTTCTCCCTATCTTAACATGGATATTCAACCTCTGCATGAAGCAGATGATCATTCCCAACTGCTGGAGGGAAAGTTTCCTGAAAACACTGTACATACAAAGGAAAGGGTGACCGATCCTCTCCAGATATGTACCGAGGGATCGCCCTTCTGAACACACTCTTTAAAACATTAAACTCTCTCATCAACCACCGTTTTCACCCGGTCATCCCTCTCCTCCCAGCTGAGCAGTATGGCTTCCAATAAGGTAAAAGGACTCAGGAACCCATTTTCAAACTCATTTCCACAATTAAAGAGAACCTCCAGGAAAAGAAAGGGCACATGTATGCCCTCTTTGTTGACTTCCGGAAAGCTTTCGATCTAGTCGACCGTCCCCTTCTCATGGAGAAGCTTAACCCTCTCACTGGCATAAGCGACTTAAGTCGCGAAAACGGATTAACCGCGACGAAAAAATTCGTAAAAAATTAACCGTTCGCGGTATTAAACTTAAAAAATTGCACGAATATGCCTAAAGCATGCCTCTAATATACCCCAAAATATTTGGAAAATACGGAATGAGGAAAGGGAAGTAAACGTGCCAGCAAACATCACTTCCGGTTAATTCCCGGTCTCGAAGAAGAAATGCCGACCCGCTTTAGTAGAGACGAAGCGTTAGATTTCCTATTTGAGGATGACTTCGGCCTGTCCGAGATTGACGTTAGTGAAGAAGAGGAAGAAGGTGCCTGTGCTTACCTGGGAAGTGGCGTAGTTGACGGTGATGCTATGGCAGCTATAACAGAAGCTGTTGGCACCGACCACGAAGCAAATTTTCAAAGTATAGATCGCCCTACTCTGCCAAGCGAAGCTTCAGACGATAGCGATGGTCATGAAGACTTCCCCCAAGGTAAGAATAGATAAGAGTTGTATAGTAAAGCCTAGTAACTAGCATAATAATAAGAACTATTTCTCCTGGGAAGGTAGTTTCACTCATGGAGCTGGAGGAAGATGAGGAAGCAGCAGAGGAGAAGACAGGGTTGGAGGAGAGGTTATTATTTATATATATACATATATATATTTTATAATGTAGCACTATGTGTTTGTCTGAGTTATGCTGAACATGCAGACCTTCACAGTGCCAAGCATTGCCCTTTTATTTTTTATCTATATTTATTTATAATTATGTTATCCACATACTTTTATTTATTTTTCAGTACTATGGACCCTAGCCCTTACTTCCTCTTTGTTATGATTTTCACATCTTTATGGTTAGTTATAATTGACCAAAACATGTTGTTGACAAATAGTAACGTTGACTAACTAACATTGCTGATTTCATCGAGCTGAAATAATCTTTTTCAACCTATAATGATATTCACATCTTTGTGGTTTGTTATCAACCAAAAAATTGTTGTTGACAAACAGTTGTTGTTGTTGACCAAAAGTTGACCGGCTAACATTGCTGGTTTCATATACACATGAAATTGAGATGATATAAACCCTATATAAACCCTTTTATTTTACTTCCTGTCTCTTATAACAATATTCACATTTCTGTGGTTTGTTGCTAAGCAACTAAAATTTAACATAACGTCCCTTCATGCATCAGCTATCACCTGATATATAGTTGTTGGGTACTTGTCTTCATGTGGTCCTCTATAATTTAAAAAATGTGAAATTGTGTCAATTTTTGTAAAAAGTCCTCCGTAAATCTGCCAGTGAAAGGGTTAAGTCACAGTTCGGGATAAAAGGACGCACCCTTGGGGTCATCAAAAATATCCTTGCTGGAAATAAAATCAGGATCACTGATGGATTTACAACCTCTGAGCCCATCCTCCAGTTACGAGGGATTTTACAGGGAGACTCCCTATCCCCGACTCTATTCATTATCTATATTGCAGACCTCGCCACCCTCCTTCGTGACACTGGGGTTATGTTCTCATTTTATGCTGACGATCTAGTGATATACTCCAGAGATAAGGTGTCAGTAGAAGCAGCACTCTACTCTCGGGATGGGTGGTGCTCCCAAAACCACCTGGACCTGAATATATCAAAGACAAAGGTGATAAAGTTCAGGAAAGGAAGACGTATATGCAGAAACGATACCTTCTTTTACAGAGGATCAATGATTGAAGTGACCAATTCATATGAATATCTTGGTGTTGACTCTCCAACCAACTCTGACTTTTACCAGGCATGTAGAGAAGAAGAAAAAGAAGGCCCTTGCTGTGATAGGAAGTCTTCAGAAGCTTCACCTCGTGAGCATAGTTTGTGCCCTCAAGATCTTTTATATGAAGCTATTTCCTGCTGTGACCTACTGCATGAATGTGATATCCCCTTTCTTAACATTCCACCATCTTCTAGAGCTCGACAAAATAAAGGCTGCATTCCTTTTAAGAGGGCCCTTGCCGTCCACCAGAATGCTTCCTCAACCCTTGTTCATAAACTCATTAGAACGCCTACACTAATGGAAGATATGAAGACGAGAGGATACATTTTTGCAGGGGATGCCTGGGACCAATACAGACGTCACTGGGAAGGGAGGCTCCATAATACATCGTCTAAGTTTGGCACAGATGGCCCCGCTTTCAAAACTTCAAGATGGAGGGAACCAAACCAGAGGGAGAGACATATATTTACTAGAGCCACAGTTCATGGGTTTCATTATCTGATTGTGTTGTTTCACAAACTGTTATGATCCTGACCCCAGCTGCATTTGTGTCCTATGCTTAGAGCCTGCAGATATTTATCATGTCGCCTCCGGTAGTGGTATGTCCCTTCCCAAATTTGCTGAATTATTAGAAAAGATGAAGGAGAATAAGGACTAAGATTCTTGTCTGAAGCTACTATTAGTGCTATTATTATTATTATTATTATCTATCTAACACCATCCAGTAAACTTGAGCTCACTATTTCCACACAAAGATCTGGAGCATGTCATGCACTGCCAACACCATCCAGTAAACTTGAGCTCACTATTTCCAGACAAAGATCTGGAGCATGTCGTGCACTGCCAACACCATCCAGTAAACTTGAGCTCACTATTTCCACACAAAGATCTGGAGCATGTCATGCACTGCCAACACCATCCAGTAAACTTGAGCTGACTATTTCAACATGCACTAGAGAATCGTAAACTTTCCTTTTTAAATGTTTTTTTATTTGTTTCGTTTCATTTCAATCTATTTTTAAGTTTAACTCTTCGAAGCAGAAGGAGCAGCCATTGCAAATTCTCAACATGCTGAAGTTGTTTTTGATATCAATTTTTTTAAATTTTATAATGGAGGGAGGTCACTGCCTCTCCCTTAGCTTAGCTATATCCTCTTTCTGTTCTGCAGCACAGGTCTCCTGCAGGTATGGAGGGAGCTCACTGCCTCTCCCTTAGCTTAGCTATGTCCTCTTTCTGTTCTGCAGCACAGGTCTCCTGCAGGTATGGAGGGAGCTCACTGCCTCTCCCTTAGCTTAGTATGTCCTCTTTCTGTTCTGCAGCACAGGTCTCCTGCAGGTCTGGAGGGAGCTCTTCCATAAGAAGAGAAAAGTGTTCATGCATGTTGTTGCACGTGCTAGTGTGGGCATGACCAGCACATATTGCCCCCCTCCCCCTCCCCCCATGGGTGGTGTGGTATGCCTGTAGGCTATCCTGTTTAGTCACTGACCATATAAGGGTGTGTGTGAGTTGATATCTTGCTCCTAATTGACCACAAGGTATGCTATCCTGTTTAGTCACTGACCATATAAGGGTGTGTGAGTTGATATCTTGCTCCTAATTGACAAACTCCACAAAGAGGCATATGGATGCTCATGGTCGCTAAGTTGTGCTAAATGCTCCAGGACTAAAGGAGGGCTATAAATAGAAATGCATCTAGCTTGTGCAGTGTTGTCATCTATGCTCTGCATATTGGACCATTAAGCTTGTTAATTATGCTGGGCAGGTGGGAAACAGTGCCAGGGGGGGGGGGGGGGGGGGGGGCAGAGCTAGAAATAACAGGGGTCATCGTCATTTTCTGAGCAATTCACCAATTTGTCTGACCAAATCACTACTTGCTCTGCCAGATTGTCCTAACAGCAATAAGTGGCTACTAGTCAGCTGCTTAGTGTTGCAGCTGCAGTGGTTACCAGGAAGTAAAATTAACTTATTGTGGAAAAGAAAAAGGAGGGGGGGAAAACAGTGTGGTTAGCTAATAGCATGCTGTGGGTGCCCTTGGCTAATTGTATCCCTAGGCTAATTGCAATGTATATACTAGGCTGAGGTCTGGTGATTGTAGCAAACAGCTGGCTAGGTACAAATGATTTCAATGCTGATTGTATTGAGTTATGGTGGGAAAGTACAACTAGACCAAACCAGTGGCCAAGGAGGCTGTACAGGAAGAAAGCCTGCTACTGCTACACCAAGCACCTCAGCATTGGTAGTGAATGAAGATGAAGAGAATGAGTCAGACAGAAGTAGTGAGTCTGGTGACAATCTTCCTTTAGAAGACTGGGATAACTGAATGAAGAACATGCAGTGACATTTTTGTCCTACTTAACTTTTCATGCTGTATTGTCACTTATTTTTGTTTTTATGAATCATACTATTATTATTGCAAGTAGACCAACATTTAGTAGAAGTATAATGACTGACCAATATTAGAAAATGACCTAGCAAATCTTATTATGCTAGGACATGTCCTACCAACATCAAACCTTATTTCTAGCTCTGGCGGGCGTGTTCTCCGTATGTTTCTCCAATCAAGAGTATCATCAATTTCCACTCTTTACACTGTACCCCATGCACCTCGTTGTTGTTGTTGTTGTTATAGAATCTTCTGGCCCTGAACCCCAGGGTGACCAAGACCGCGAGATTACTCTCCACCTCGGCCACCAAAGGTGCTCGCAAATATTGGAAGAGAAATCAGGACAAGGGTTGCCATGTAAGTACACACTCTTAGCCAGCCCTGCCATGTCTATCCAAGTGAGTGCAAGAGTGCCATGCCCACCTGAAATCTTGTGATGAGTGTTCCTAATCTGTGGAGTGCTGATGGAGTTTCCAGTTGAAACTGTTGTTAGAGAGAGTAATAAAATGTTTATGTGTTGGGAAACTCCACCTCTTCTCTCCCTCTCTTTCATCTCTCCCCATCTTGTTACCCTTCCTCTCTTTCACACCTACCTTGCCCCCTCCCCTCCCCTCCCCCCCTCCCCTCCCCCCTTCTCACGCATATGCACATGCAGTCTTGTGGCAGCAAGGAGGGGAACTTTGACGACATCAAGCACACAACCTTGAGTGAGAGGGCAGCCCTCAAAGAGGCCAGTCGCTGCCTCAAGTGTGTGGACGCTCCCTGCCAGAAGAGCTGTCCCACGCAGCTCGACATCAAGGCCTTCATCACCTCCATTGCCAACAGCAACTATTACGGAGCCTCAAAGGCAATCTTCTCTGATAACCCTCTGGGCCTGACTTGCGGGATGGTGTGTCCGACATCTGATCTTTGTGTTGGTGGGTGCAATTTGTACGCATCGGAGGAAGGCCCCATCAATATCGGAGGACTCCAGCAGTTTGCCACTGAGGTGAAGCTTTTCTCCTTAATGTTATTATTGTTGTTGTTATTGCTGTTGTTGATGTTGTGTTTGAGTGACTCGATTGACCGTTGCTATGGAGATTTGGTGTTATTCTTCATCTCAACAGGTGTTTAAGAACATGCGGATTCCTCAAATTCGTGACCCCAGCTTGACCCCTCTGGATGAACTCCCCGAGAGCTATCAGGCTAAAGTGGCACTGATTGGCTGCGGCCCAGCTTCTATCAGCTGTGCCACGTTCCTGGCTCGATTAGGGTACACGAACCTTACGATCTTTGAGAAGTTTGACTACATTGGAGGATTGAGGTACGGGAGGATGGGAGGAGCGGGAGGGAGGGTGGTGGAGGAGGGGAGTGTGAGAGAAGGGGAGGAGGAGGAGGGGAGCGGGAAGGAGGGTGGTGGAGGAGGGGAGTGTGAGTGAGAACTGATGGTATCATCATCAGTTTGTCTTTTGATGTTGTTTTGTTATCCTGTATATCACTACATGTTTGAGCTGTGAGGCCACTGGGTGGATGGTGCAGTGGTTATGACTACATGTTTGAGCTGTGAGGCCATTGGGTGGGTGGTGCAGTGGTTATGACTACATGTTTGAGCTGTGATGCCACTGGGTGGGTGGTGCAGTGGTTATGACTACATGTTTGAGCTGTGAGGCCACTGGGTGGGTGGTGCAGTGGTGATCACTACATGTTTGAGCTGTGAGGCCACTGGGTGGGTGGTGCAGTGGTTATCACGACATGTTTGAGCTGTGTGGCCACTGGGTGGGTGGTGCAGTGGTTATGACTACATGTTTGAGCTGTGAGGCCATTGGGTGGGTGGTGCAGTGGTTATGACTACATGTTTGAGCTGTGATGCCACTGGGTGGGTGGTGCAGTGGTTATGACTACATGTTTGAGCTGTGAGGCCACTGGGTGGGTGGTGCAGTGGTCATCACTACATGTTTGAGCTGTGAGGCCACTGGGTGGGTGGTGCAGTGGTCATCACTACATGTTTGAGCTGTGTGGCCACTGGGTGGGTGGTGCAGTGGTCATCACTACATGTTTGAGGTGTGGGTGGGTGGTGCAGTGGTGATCACTACATGTTTCAGCTGTGGGTGGGTGGTGCAGTGGTGATCACTACATGTTTGAGCTGTGAGGCCACTGGGTGGGTGGTGCAGTAGTTATCACTACATGTTTGAGCTGTGAGGCCACTGGGTGGGTGGTGCAGTGGTTATGACTACATGTTTGAGTTGTGAGGCCACTGGGTTGGTGGTGCAGTGGTCATCACTACATGTTTGAGCTGTGTGGCCACTGGGTGGGTGGTGCAGTAGTTATCACTACATGTTTGAGCTGTGAGGCCACTGGGTGGGTGGTGCAGTGGTTATGACTACATGTTTGAGCTGTGAGGCCACTGGGTGGATGGTGCAGTGGTCATCACTACATGTTTGAGCTGTGAGGCCACTGGGTGGGTGGTGCAGTGGTTATGACTACATGTTTGAGCTGTGAGGGCACTGGGTGGGTGGTGCAGTAGTTATCACTACATGTTTGAGCTGTGAGGCCACTGGGTGGATGGTGCAGTGGTTATGACTACATGTTTGAGCTGTCACTGGGTGGATGGTGCAGTGGATATCACTACATGTTTGAGCTGTGAGGCCACTGGGTGGATGGTGCAGTGGTTATCACTACATGTTTGAGCTGTGTGGCCACTGGGTGGGTGGTGCAGTGGTTATGACTACATGTTTGAGCTGTCACTGGGTGGGTGGTGCAGTGGTCATCACTACATGTTTGAGCTGTGAGGCCACTGGGTGGGTGGTGCAGTGGTTATGACTACATGTTTGAGCTGTGAGGGCACTGGGTGGGTGGTGCAGTAGTTATCACTACATGTTTGAGCTGTGTGGCCACTGGGTGGGTGGTGCAGTGGTTATGACTACATGTTTGAGCTGTCACTGGGTGGATGGTGCAGTGGATATCACTACATGTTTGAGCTGTGAGGCTACTGGGTGGGTGGTGCAGTGGTTATGACTACATGTTTGAGCTGTCACTGGGTGGATGGTGCAGTGGATATCACTACATGTTTGAGCTGTGAGGCCACTGGGTGGGTGGTGCAGTGGTTATGACTACATGTTTGAGCTATGTGGCCACTGGGTGGATGGTGCAGTAGTTATCACTACATGTTTGAGCTGTGTGGTCACTGGGTGGATGGTGCAGTGGTTATGACTACATGTTTGAGCTGTGAGGCCACTGGGTGGATGGTGCAGTGGTCATCACTACATGTTTGAGCTGTGAGGCCACTGGGTGGATGGTGCAGTGGTTATCACTACATGTTAGAGCTGTGAGGCCACTGGGTGGATGGTGCAGTGGTGCTGTCAGACATGTAGGCCAGAAGCAAGTGAGTATTTCACCTCTCAGCACATGTTGCTCAGCTTACTATAGCAATGAAGAAGAAGAGGATGAGAGAGAGGGGAGAAGAATGAGAGACAGAGATGAAGATGTGGGGGTAGACCGGTGACTTCACTTGTTTTAATTTGTGCAGCTCTTCTGAGATTCCTCAGTACCGACTCCCCTATGACGTGGTCTCCTTTGAAGTGGAACTGATGAAGGATTTGGGAGTCAAGGTACTGCAGACTCCTCTCTGAAGGGGTGGGTGTGTGGCCCACTTATCCTGCACAATGTCATACAATTATCAGGTTGAGTTGGGGTATGGTCTGGGCAGTGAAGGAGAGAAAGGCTTCACGCTGAAGTCTCTACAAAAGGAAGGCTATGAGGCAATCTTCGTTGGTATTGGTGTACCGGACGCGAAGGTAACTCCTGTGTTTCAGAGTCTGACCGCTCAGCAAGGATTCTATACCTCCAAGGACTTCTTGCCCAAGGTTGCCATGGGGAGTAAGCCTGGTATGTGGTCATATATGGTGAGGTCATGTGATTTAACTGCAGATGGCTAGTGCTGGGACTGGGGATGGGACTATGGATTGGACTTGGGATGGGACTATGGATTGGACTGGGGATGGGACTATGGATTGGACTGGGGATGGGACTATGGATGGGACTGGGGATGGGACTATGGATTGGACTGGGGATATGACTGGGGATGGGACTGGGGATGGGACTATGGATTGGACTTGGGATGGGACTATGGATTGGACTGGGGATGGGACTATGGATTGGACTGGGGATGGGACTGGGGATGGGACTATGGATGGGACTGGGGATGGGACTATGGATGGGACTGGGGGTGGGACTATGGATTGGACTGGGGATAGATTGGGGATGGGACTGGGGATGGGACTGGGGATGGGACTATGGATTGGACTGGGGATGGGACTATGGATGGGACTGGGGATGGGACTATGGATTGGACTTGGGATGGGACTATGGATTGGACTGGGGATGGGACTGGGGATAGGACTGGGGATGGGACTGGGGATAGGACTGGGGATGGGACTATGGATTGGACTTGGGATGGGACTATGGATTGGACTGGAGATGGGACTATGGATTGGACTGGGGATGGGACTGTGGATTGGACTGGGGATAGGACTGGGGATGGGACTGGGGATGGGACTGGGGATGGGACTATGGATTGGACTTGGGATGGGACTATGGATTGGACTGGGGATGGGACTATGGATTGGACTGGGGATGGGACTGGGGATGGGACTATGGATGGGACTGGGGATGGGACTTTGGACTGGGGATGGGACTGGGGATGGGACTGGGGATGGAACTATGGATTGGACTTGGGATGGGACTATGGATGGGACTGGGGATGGGACTATGGATTGGACTGGGGATAGGACTGGGGATGGGACTGGGGATGGGACTATGGATGGGACTGGGGATGGGACTATGGATTGGACTATGGATTGGACTATGCATGGGACTGGGGATAGGACTGGGGATGAGACTGGGGATGGGACTATGGATGGGACTGTGGATGGGACTGGGGATGGGTCTGGGGATGGGTCTGGGGATGGGACTATTGATTGGACTGGGGGTGGAACTTGGGATCGGACTGGGGACGGGACTGGGGCCCGGATAGGAATGGGGATGGGACTAGGGCTTGGGCTAGGACAGTAAAGAATGATTTGGGCCATTGGAACACGAAGAAAGAGGGTGTGGCTATGGGGGCAGGAAACAGTGTTGAGATCAAAGGAGGTATTAGTGTCTCCCCCGAACACCCGCCCACCTGCATCCCTCCTCAGGTATGTGTGCTTGCAAGGCAGCCCTTCCTTCTCTTTGTGGGTCCGTCATTGTGCTCGGAGCAGGAGACACGGCCTTCGATTGTGCCACGTCAGCACTTCGCTGCGGAGCCAAACGAGTGTTCGTTGTCTTCCGGAAAGGATTTACAAACATCAGGGCGGTGCCCGAAGAGGTGAGGGTCACATGACTGGCACATGCACTCTAGCTAGCAGCAGATAAGCCGAACTGTTTCAGACAACACACAGTATACATGCATGCATACATACACACACACACATATATACACACACGGCTAAAGTTGAGGCAGCCGCTAGACGTAAGAGCAGCCAGAAGCTCCTCGTCTAGCTGCAGCCACTTGCTAACACGATTGCAAATGATCACGTGAACGCAAATGTGATGTGTTGTGCAGCACTTAATTAATTTAAATGATGTGGTGTGTGCACTTAATTAATTTAAATGATGTGGTGTGTGTGCGCTTAATTAATATAAATGATGTGGTGTGTGCACTTAATTAATTTAAATGCTGTGGTGTGTGCACTTAATTAATTTAAATGATGTGGTGTGTGCACTTAATTAATATAAATGATGTGGTGTGTGCACTTAATTAATTTAAATGATGTGGTGTGTGCACTTAATTAATATAAATGATGTGGTGTGTGCACTTAATTAATTTAAATGATGTGGTGTGTGCACTTAATTCATTTAAATGATGTGGTGTGTACACTTTAATTTAAATGATGTGGTGTGTGCACTTAATTAATTTAAATGATGTGGTGTGTGCACTTAATTAATAAAATAATGTAGGGGAATATATGTACATGTAGGTAGATTAAGAACAAGACTCACTATAATGGATGCCAGTACACTCACTATAATGATGCCAGTACACTCACTGTAGAGGACGCCAGTAATATCCACTCTTTGTACAAGGCTTTTTCAATTTCATTTCACGTCAAATTATAATGTTATTTGATTCTACATATAAATGAGCAGTTCATTAATTCATTAACATTGCAACAATTTTTTTTTTATTAAAAGAATGTCACAAGTAGTAAATTATGAATAGCAACTTATTCGTCAGGTGTTGTCTGTTCACTGTAGCTGCCATGCATTTCATTATAGTGACGGACAGCTGATTTATTTACATTTAACATTTGCACAGTGGGCTTGAAAGAGGAACATGGTCATCCACACTAATCTTGAGTGTTAAGAGGGAGGCTGCTGTGCTGCGTTCAAGATGACTACGATCTTCCGAATCAATCTTTCGGAACATTGAAAAGCAACGTTCACTATCTGCATTGCTGGCAGGAAGTGCAAGAAGTGCACGAATAAGTACCAACAAGATGGCATAAGTTGGTTCACTAGAGCCAAGAGATTTAACTTGATGAAGATCAGCCCAAAACACATCGATATCATTGGTCATTGGGAGGTCTTCATCCCCTGCCATTTGAAAATCAGTTGCTTCAGTCTTGAGTTGATCTAACTTGTCATCATCAAACTGTAGCTGTGTTAAAATATTTACTAGACGAAATATGGCTTGTGGAAAATCTTGGTTCAATCGGTCCTTTGGATTTAAGACAAATAAATCGGATAGAAAAGTTGATTGGAATGGAAATTTCTTGATGAGAGTTCTTACTAATGCCGAATAGAAGAGGCGAATATGATCATAAAACTTTGAACCAATATCTTCCATTCCCTGTATTGTCATCTCTGTAGCCAGTGCTTTAGCGCTATCACTGATTTCCAAGTACTCGTCTGCAAGTTTGATTCTCACGATCCTCGTACATTGCTGCAGTAAGATCAGTAATGTTAATTTTGTTAGCAGCCACAAAATACCGAAATAGCCTCTTTGTTAATTTCCTCATCATTGAGAGCATTCACAGGAAGCAAGAAATGTAGAAATAATAGGTCAAGCTTCACTTCATCACACAATCTCTCTTTAATAGACTTCACATGACCTTGTCTCTCTACTTCTGGGTGGCTTGTAAGGTAAGACAAAAGTGCTGACCACAATCCCAACATCCTAGTTACGTGTATAACTCGAAGCAGACTTAACCAAACCTGTTACAACATGAGAAAGTATCTGCTTGTAGGATGACTGGACAAACTCACAAAATGAATTAAATTCTTCCTTTCTTTTTATACTTAAAAGTAGAAGTGGGTATTAATATCAACTAGAAAAGCATCAATATTGACTGGAAGACATTTTAGTGCAGCTTTGATGGCCAGATTCTCTAGGTGACAGTGTGAGGGAGTCACTATCTCTATAGCTAAACCCGAGTTGAGATTATAAATATATTCCAAGAACTGCCATTCACTCAACACATTCACTAACAATACATCAGCCCATCTGCTGTTGGTCCAGTTCTGGCTCCCTTTAATAAATAGGCTACCAGACTGGACCCCAGCAATTCCTTTTATGAAAATACACCAAAACACATAATTAATCAGATTGTTCTAGTCTGTTAATTAGCACATGTTAGTGTTAGGTTGTTAAATAGTCTGTCAGGGGGCTCCATGGGACAGATGCATCCTAGCTCATAGGTTTGGTTGCTTGTCATACAGATGTCGTACTACTACACCATTACGCTGACCCTTCATGGTGTTACAGGTATCACTGTTGAAACAAATGAGGTTGCTATAGTTGATGTGACGAGATGTTAGACATTCATCAACTTGGCCAAAAAATTGCAGCTGCTATACCTACATTTGCGGTTGGCAAATCTAGAAAGCACGTAACAGCTCTCATTAAAGATATATCAAAATATCTCACCAAGATGACCAGAGCCTTTGTCTCCACACCACGATCATTGGATCATTGGATCCATCTATAAGAACGCTGGATAAAACTGGTTACACCGAGTTATTTAGACTTATCAATTGGTCATGTATCAACTTCGCATTTCCAGATTTTGTTAACACAGAAATCTTTGTTCGGGAGCACTGAAACTGCTTAGCAATTTCTGAATCGGAAACATGCTCTTCACGGGCTGAGTAAAATGATTCCCAATACGAAATGATACCCAAGTACGAAATGACAGATTGTGTTCAGCCACAAACTGCACAAACTGTGCCTCAGCATTTTGGACTTTAAGGCTCAGCTCCTCAGTGTTTTGTCTTGCAGCATTGGCAGCTCCATTGTTTCCAAAGCCAAAGTTGCAGAGGGACATTGATGATTTTATGGATGATACATTCATAGTAATGATACTATGCTTCATGGAGCTAAAGTGTTTCAGTATATCATAAGCTCCACCATGTCTAACAGAAAACTGCTTTACACAGGATACAATAGCTACCATCAGTACCTGACAAGACTTTTCCGGAAAAGGATTCCAAAGTTTCCATTAACCAGAACTTGAAAATCTTGCTTCTTCCAGGCGGAACAGAAGAGAGCAATAGTGTTTGGATGACTTGCGCTCGGGTGATTCATGAGAATTCTGACCACGCAAACGCTTCTTTGGTGGCATGTTTGGAACGAACGAAACGTAAAAAACAAAGGAACGAATCGTTTTTTTAAATTATTTTTTTAAAGGCTCTAGGTTGTTTAAAAAAAAAAAAAATTTTTTTAAGGATCAACCCACAATACTCACAACAATACTCAATACATAATCATAACAAAGTGATAATAAAGTTATAGTGTTTATAATGCTGACAGGCGGCTTTCAACCATGCCCAGTTCAATCCTGGCATCAGGGACACGGTGGAAGGTGGAGCGGCTTCCTCTGATGCACATCACTGCTGATCGGAGCAGGGAAAAGTCCAGCTTACATCTCATCCATGCCAGAGTCGAGTTGTATGTTGAGCCATTCTTGGCTGCAACAAGATCAGCTAACCGTTTGTAGAAAGCTGTTGCTTCCTTGCCCATACCTCCTGTAGTAGCAAAAACAAGTGGTGTGAAAGATGCCATTTCCACCTGCCTTACTCTGTCACCTACTCCCTCTTCTTTATCAGCTCGTGTCTTCTGTACATGGCTGGGATGTTGACATTTCTGTAGCTCTGTGCGTTGGGGTGAAATACCCTAACATCCAAAAATGCACATTGCTGTCGTCCCCCAAAACCCTTAATTCGTACATCAGCCCCGGCATCATCAACTCTGTTGGCTGATAGTGGGAAGATGGTCTCTCCTGTAAGTGGTTGCAGTGCCGGCTCTTTCTCCACATCATGGCAAACTTCACCCAGCCAATTTGTTGTGAGATTACAAATTTCGTTGTGTCTAATGGTGGGTAAGCCACCGTGATGGCAAGTCATGGCATGGTCAACAGAGAATATTCTGCCACAGATGCAATGTTGTGGAATATTTTTTAATGCCCAACCATACCTCACATTCAGTGCATCGTGGAATTCACCTTTGTTCAAGTTGAACCCTTGGTCTTTGATTGGTAAGGCTGTCATCCAGATTGATGCACCCTTTTCCTGGGCTAAATCCATTGCTCTCTTAAGTAGTTGAGGAAGCTTCGCACCTAATGTTATAGCTTTGGTTTCATTACATTCACGATTTTTGCGATGAAGCAAAGACTTGATTGGCTGTAGTTCAGGCATGTCGTGATTGTTGGTCTGGTTTGTTATCATCTCCGTCACCTGCTTACTAATTTTTTTTGAGTTTGAAAATTCTTTTCCTGCAATGGCTGTTGGGTTTGTGATGTTTAAACCTCCAAGGCGGGCAGGGAGTGAAAGTAGTTCTCTTTCCTCTTGAGAGCATGGTTCACGCCCTGTTAATGCTGGAATAAACTGCTGATGTATGGCATTTTCCAGTGGTAAAAAAAGAGTGCTAGTATTTTCAATCGTTCTCATAACATATCTCCATCTGCCAACAAGCCCATGAACAAATGCTGCATATGCTGCATGTGGTTGTGATAGTGAAAGAGAGGTAATCTCTGTCGTCCATTTTTCAACCTTTCCAGCAACGTATTCTTCTGCAAAAGTAGACGTACCGATCGCAGCCCCTAGGTGTCTCTGGCCTTGTGTTGTTATTTGTACGTTGGTGTTCTCAAATAATTTTTTGGCATGTTTGGAACGAACGAAACGTAAAAAACAAAGGAACGAATCGTCAAGCATGAGCAATTAATAATTACGCAGCGTAATAATTATTTTTATTGTGTCAAGTTACAAACGCTAAAAAGGATCCCTGAAATTTTGAGAGCCCAGGAATAAGAAATTCGGGACAAGCAAAGGTAAAAGCGGGATTCGGGACATTGCCTAGAAAATCCTAAAAATCGGAACTGTCCCGCTCAAATCGGGATAGTTGGGTAGTCTGGAAGGAGCAACCGCAGAACACTGTTGCAAAAAGTGGAAGATGCTGAGGGATCGGTATGTAAGGGAACTGAAGAAGAAGAGGCCCAAGAGTGTGATCAATGCAGGACCATGGTTATTTCATGCTGGCCACTGTTTTCTGTCATCATTTTTACAGGACATCATTTGTGAACATTGAATTCCCCAAGAACCCTATTTCCCACCACCTACCAATTATCATGAACATGAATTTATGTAAAATATTTTAAGCCAATTTTGTGTACTGACATGTTGAAAATATTTACTAGATAATTTATTATTAGCATTGTGTGTTTATGTATGCCAAAACAGTTATATTGCTAGGGGACTTCTCCAGCTGTGCTTGAGAAGTAGTATGAAGGCATCTCTTGTGGAAGCAGCGGATCATGAACACCTAAAGTTAAATTGGACTTTATATAATGAACAAGGTACAAAGGGGAAAAACCCTGCTGCTTCCAGCACGTGATAGGAACTCCATTCCAGTACATGGCTGCTCGTCGATGGTACAAACTGTTTATCGTCCCATACGAAAGTTGAAGGACAGAGAGGTCTGCAAAATCATAGAGGATACTTCATGTCAACCTTTCCGTCCTGGGATAGTTTTTTTATTAGCCTTTTAAGAGTAGAGTTAAACCTCTCCACCATACCATCCGTCTCCGGGTGGTATGGGGAGGTTCTGATTTGCTTAGTGTCAGTGAGTTGGTAATACTTCTTCATAAGCTTGGACACAAAATTGGTCCCATTATCAGTTAATATCTCACTAGGCACACCCATCCGAGCTGTTAAGTCAGTAAGGCATTCTACAACTGTCTCTGTGGTACTGTTTTTCAAAGGATAAGCTTCGGGCCATTTGGTAAGGTAGTCCATCATAACCAACACAAATTTGTTCCCAGCTTTAGTTCCAGGGAGGGGACCGAAAATATCCATCGCCATTCTGGCAAAAGGTTGACTCATTACTGGCAGAGGATGAAGAGGGGCCTTAGCTAGGATAGTTGGCTTTGCCCTCTGACACACGGACAAGACAAACAGATAGCTCTTACATCCTTTGCCAGACCAGGCCAATCAACCCTTCGTCTGATGATCTCCACCACTCGCTTTTGTCCAAAGTGACCTGCAACTGGGGAGTGATGTGCCAGCCGGAGAACCTTCTCCCTGGCCATCTCAGGTAGTACCAGGAGATCCTTTCCCTGTATTGAATAAGGTTGTCTCATTAGCTACCGTTTTTCCAGAAATAGGGACTTCCTCCTTTGTTTGCCTTCTCTCGCACTCTCTCTAGAGTTGGGTCGGTACACTGTTCTTGTTTCAGCTGTTCTGAAGAGATGCTATCAGTTTGAATCTCCTCCTCTGGTGTAGGGTGATCATCAGTCCTAGTGTCGCTTGGCAGTTCCAAAGAGAGAGAGTCAGTTGGGCTGAATTCATCCCTCGCCCCGTCCACTATGACTGGATCTAGCTCCTGTTCATCCTCTTCCTCCTCCGCCTCTCATTCAGATGCTTTCAAACAAGTGAACTATAATGATTGTCTTTGTTAACATATATAAGTGATCTAAGAATTGTTTTCCACCTGTAAATGTTTTATCATTTGCCATTCAATATTAGAAAATGTGACACAAAACAGTGTGTTACTATTGTCAATGCATAATTAACCAATTACACTAGGAGTCTAAGTGGCCTGACTAAAGTTAATTTGGTGGTGACTACCCTGCAATATCCTCACTAGAGTGGATGCCAGGGTCATCTGACTGGTTGTGGTCCACATGGCAACGGTCTTTCCTTTCCTGTTTGACCTGTCGTGTATTTCTCGGCAAATTGAGAATGCTTTTTTTGGTACCAATTTACTTGTGTGGGCAATTTGAGGATGTTTTTACGAGAGAATTTCTATTGATCTCCAGCGGCTAGACAGTGTGCATGCATGATTTTGCTCGTCGGTCTCCAAGGTCGTCACTGCAGTCTACGAGGTTTTATTTAGGTAGACTCCGCCTTCCTCCTTTTCTTCAATAGAGGCCCGCCGCCATCGGCATTGCTCTCCCCCAACAACAGGAGCGTGATCTCGGCAACCACAATGTTGAGCAGCTCTTCCAAATTTCCTGCATAATTCTTCAGGAAATAAATTTCTCGACCTTCAGAGCCATCTACCTGCACAGTTATGCCACACCCACCTCCATGTGATGCCACAACCACAAAATGGCTTCTTCCCCCCCCCCACTGAATTAAAAAATGTGTGTGTGTCTCAAGCTGATGATCTTTACCTCTTGAGAGGATTCTTGCTATCTCTATTTTCCTGTGGTGTTGTGCGGTGCTGGCGAGGACGTCCAGTACTCGGGTGTGTTCTCTGTTTGTGTAGTAGGTTAGATTTGGTGTGAAACATCGGAGACTGAATTAGCAGGTATTGATCGTGATTCTGGTATGTTAGTAGCGCACACGTGGTCTAATAAGAGTTCCCCATGAGAGATTCCCGATAGTTTAATATTATTCCTGCATAAATAAAATTCTTAGTGCGGGGGGAAAATCCCACATATGAACGCGTGCCAAACATGTCAGATTACGAGTTTGGGAACGAGCCATGGAATTTGCGATGTGTTCACTTTTCCCTCCTCCCAGAGTCAAGGAGATTAAAGTAGCAACACTATAGCTGGTGCTGTGGAAGAGGTTGAAGGTCGACAAGTTCCAGCAAAGTTGGAAAGAGCAATGGTCTTGGCTTCAGTAGGAGAGTAGCGGTCCATGTGATGTTCTCTTTGCTAGAAGGTTTCTCCTTCCAGTGATAGCCTTTCACTCAAGGGGTTGTATACCTGACAAAACAAGGGGCCTCGTTCTCGATATGCTTCAAACAAACAGAACCAATCTGCAGTGGCAAGGAAGAATCCAGCCAAGACTTCAAAATGTGACCAACATATACATATTTATTAAGGATCTTATTCTTTACAGTGGGTCTGAAGACTAAAACAAAATCTCCCACCTCGAATGTCCGGGCTGTCGCCTTTCGATCATGCTGGGCCTTTTGCAGTGTCTTTGTTCTCTTGTTCTCTCCTCGTTCTCTCTGGCTAAATCATGCACAATGTCCATGTTAGCTTTCATGATTGCTAAGTACTCTTGTGTATACTGGTTTCTTCAGCTTCCTCTTTGCCTTCCCAGAATCTAACTAATTGGTCGAGGGGCATCCTCATTTCTTTCCCAAATAACATTTTAAATGGGGAAAAACCTGTGGTGGCATGCACAGTGCCACGATATGCCCACAATATGAAGGCTAAGCACTTATTCCAATCAACCTTTCCGTCCTGGGATAGTTTTTTTTATTAGCCTTTTAAGAGTAGAGTTAAACCTCTCCACCATACCATCCGTCTCCGGGTGGTATGGGGAGGTTCTGATTTGCTTAGTGTCAGTGAATTGGTGATACTTCTTCATAAGCTTGGACACAAAATTGGTCCCATTATCAGTTAATATCTCACTAGTCCGAGCTGTAAGTCAATAAGGCATTCTACCTGTCTCTGTGGTACTGTTTTTCAAAGGATAAGCTTCGGGCCATTTGGTATGGTAGTCCATCATAACTAACACAAATTTGTTCCCAGCTTTAGTTCTAGGGAAAATATCCATCGCCATTCTGGCAAAAGGTTGACTCATTACTGGCAGAGGATGAAGAGGGGCCTTAGCTAAGATAGTTGGCTTTGCCCTCTGACACACTGGACAAGACAAACAGATAGCTCTTACATCCTTTGCCAGACCAGGCCAATCAACCCTTCGTCTGATGGTCTCCACCACTCGCTGTTGTCCAAAGTGACCTGCCACTGGGGAGTGATGTGCCAGCCGGAGAACCTTCTCCTTGGCCATTTCCTGTAGTACCAGGAGATCCTTTCCCTGTATTGAATAAGGTTGTCTCATTAGCATACTGTTTTTCCAGAAATAGGGACTTCCTCCTTTGTTTGCCTTCTCCCGCACTCGCTCTAGAAGAGTTGGGTCGGTACACTGTTCTTGTTTCAGCTGTTCTGAAGAGATGCTATCAGTTTGAATCTCCTCCTCTGGTGTAGGGTGATCATCAGTCCTAGTGTCGCTTGGCAGTTCCAAAGAGAGAGAGTCAGTTGGGCTGAATTCATCCCTCGCCCCGTCCACTATGACTGGATCTAGCTCCTGTTCATCCTCTTCCTCCTCCGCCTCTCATTCAGATGCTTTCAAACAAGTGAACTATAATGATTGTCTTTGTTAACATATATAAGTGATCTAAGAATTGTTTTCCACCTGTAAATGTTTTATCATTTGCCATTCAATATTAGAAAATGTGACACAAAACAGTGTTACTATTGTCAATGCATAATTACCAATTTACTTGTGTTGGCAATTTGAGGATGTTTACGAGAGAATTTCTATTGATCTCCAGCGGCTAGACAGTGTGCATGCATGATTTTGCTCGTCGGTCTCCAAGGTCGCCACTGCAGTCTACGAGGTTATATTTAGGTAGACTCCGCCTTCCTCCTTTTCTTCAATAGAGGCCCGCCATCGGCATTGCTCCCCCCCCCCCCCCCCCAACAACGGGAGCGTGATCTCGGCGACCACAATGTTGAGCAGCTCTTCCAAATTTCCTGCATAATTCTTCAGGAAATAAATTTCTCGACCTTCGGAGCCATCTACCTTCACAGTTATGCCACACCCACCTCCATGTTATGCCACACCCACAAAATGGCTTCTCCCCCCCCCCCTGAATTAAAAAATGGGGGGGTGTTAGCCCTCAAGCTGATGATCTTTACCTCTTGAGAGGATTCTTGCTATCTCTATTTTCCTGTGGTGTTGTGCGGATGGTTGAGGACGTGCTGTACTCGGGTGTCTTCTCTGCTTGTGTAGTAGGTTAGATTTGGTGTGAAACATCGGAGACTGAGTTAGCAGGTATTGATCGTGATTCTGGTATGTTAGTAGCGCACATGTGGTCTAATAAGAGCTCCCCATGCGAGATTCCCGATAGTTTATAATATTATTCCTGCATAAATAAAATTCTTAGTGCGGAAAAAAAATCCCACATATGAACGCGTGCCAAACATGTCAGATTACGAGTTTGGGAACGAGCCATGGAATTCGCGACATGTTTACTTTTCCCTCCTCCCAGAGTCAAGGAGATTAAAGTAGCACCGCTATAGCTGGTGCTGTGGAAGAGGTTGAAGGTCGACAAGTTCCAGCAAAGTTGGAAAGAGGATTGGTCTTGGCTTCAGTAGGAGAGTAGAGGTCCATGTGATGTTCTCTTTGCTAGAAGGTTTCTCCTTCCAGTGATAGCCTTTCACTCAAGGGGTTGTATACCTGACAAAACAAGGGGCCTCGTTCTCCATATGCTTCAAACAAACAGAACCAATCTGCAGTGGCAAGGAAGAATCCAGCCGAGACTTCAGAATGTGACCAACATATACAAGAGGATCTGCCTCAAAGCTAGTAGCCTTGAATATCTGCACTTGATCAAGCTAGATGGTGTGCTCTTCCTGCTTCGACCACCAATATGCTGCATCAGACGAAGAAGTATCGAAGAAGAATTCAATGGCAACATTCTTGAATTCCACCGCCAAAGTAATAAAATTCTCCCTTTAAAATAAGTAAAGTGGAGGCTGTCAGACTCATAGTCCCAGCATCCATTACACAACTTCAGCTTTGCTGGCTAGAGCTGTGGTGAGGAAGAAGACAGCATCCATTACACAACATGAACGTCCAATGCCATCGGATATAAAAACACGTTCCTCCACTTTCAGTTGCTCCACAAGAGCTGGAAACAATTAATAGCAACATAGAGCAGCTGCACTTTAAGTTGCTCCACAAGAGCTGGCAACACTGTAATAGCAACATAGAGCAGCTGCACTTTAAGTTGCTCCACAAGAGCTGGCAACAATTAATAGCAACATAGAGCAGCTGCACTTTAAGTTACTCCACAAGAGCTGGCAACACTGTAATAGCAACATAGAGTAGCTGCACTTTAAGTTGCTCCACAAGAGCTGGCAACACTGTAATAGCAACATAGAGTAGCTGCACTTTAAGTTGCTCCACAAGAGCTGGCAACAATTAATAGCAACATAGAGCAGCTGCACTTTAAGTTGCTCCACAAGAGCTGGCAACACTGTAATAGCAACATAGAGTAGTTGCACTTTAAGTTGCTCCACAAGAGCTGGCAACAATTAATAGCAACATAGAGTAGCTGCACTTTAAGTTGCTCCACAAGAGCTGGCAACAATTAATAGCAACATAGAGCAGCTGCACTTTAAGTTGCTCCACAAGAGCTGGCAACACTGTAATAGCAACATAGAGTAGTTGCACTTTAAGTTGCTCCACAAGAGCTGGCAACAATTAATAGCAACATAGAGTAGCTGCACTTTAAGTTGCTCCACAAGAGCTGGCAACAATTAATAGCAACATAGAGCAGCTGCACTTTAAGTTGCTCCACAAGAGCTGGCAACACTGTAATAGCAACATAGAGTAGTTGCACTTTAAGTTGCTCCACAAGAGCTGGCAACAATTAATAGCAACATAGAGTAGCTGCACTTTAAGTTGCTCCACAAGAGCTGGCAACAATTAATAGCAACATAGAGCAGCTGCACTTTAAGTTGCTCCACAAGAGCTGGCAACACTGTAATAGCAACATAGAGCAGCTGCACTTTAAGTTGCTCCACAAGAGCTGGCAACACTGTAATAGCAACATGAGCAGCTGCACTTTAAGTTGCTCCACAACAGCTGGCAACAATTAATAGCAACATAGAGCAGCTGCACTTTAAGTTGCTCCACAAGAGCTGGCAACACTGTAATAGCAACATGAGCAGCTGCACTTTAAGTTGCTCCACAAGAGCTGGCAACAATTAATAGCAACATAGAGCAGCTGCACTTTAAGTTGCTCCACAAGAGCTGGCAACACTGTAATAGCAACATAGAGTAGTTGCACTTTAAGTTGCTCCACAAGAGCTGGCAACAATTAATAGCAACATAGAGTAGCTGCACTTTAAGTTGCTCCACAAGAGCTGGCAACAATTAATAGCAACATAGAGCAGCTGCACTTTAAGTTGCTCCACAAGAGCTGGCAACACTGTAATAGCAACATAGAGTAGTTGCACTTTAAGTTGCTCCACAAGAGCTGGCAACAATTAATAGCAACATAGAGTAGCTGCACTTTAAGTTGCTCCACAAGAGCTGGCAACAATTAATAGCAACATAGAGCAGCTGCACTTTAAGTTGCTCCACAAGAGCTGGCAACACTGTAATAGCAACATAGAGTAGTTGCACTTTAAGTTGCTCCACAAGAGCTGGCAACAATTAATAGCAACATAGAGTAGCTGCACTTTAAGTTGCTCCACAAGAGCTGGCAACAATTAATAGCAACATAGAGCAGCTGCACTTTAAGTTGCTCCACAAGAGCTGGCAACACTGTAATAGCAACATAGAGCAGCTGCACTTTAAGTTGCTCCACAAGAGCTGGCAACACTGTAATAGCAACATGAGCAGCTGCACTTTAAGTTGCTCCACAACAGCTGGCAACAATTAATAGCAACATAGAGCAGCTGCACTTTAAGTTGCTCCACAAGAGCTGGCAACACTGTAATAGCAACATGAGCAGCTGCACTTTAAGTTGCTCCACAAGAGCTGGCAACAATTAATAGCAACATAGAGTAGTTGCACTTTAAGTTGCTCCACAAGAGCTGGCAACACTGTAATAGCAACATGAGCAGCTGCACTTTAAGTTGCTCCACAACAGCTGGCAACAATTAATAGCAACATAGAGCAGCTGCACTTTAAGTTGCTCCACAAGAGCTGGCAACACTGTAATAGCAACATGAGCAGCTGCACTTTAAGTTGCTCCACAAGAGCTGGCAACACTGTAATAGCAACATAGTGTGAGTTGTTTTTTTCATTTTGAAATAAGGGGTCAAACCACACCCCTATGATCATACCAATCTACACTCAGCTCCCGTGAAGATATGTTTCATAATACGCCATTTTCATGCCAAGTCCGCACTAAAGTGACTGTGCCTAGCTGCAGTTAGCCATTTTGTTTGTTTGTTTGTTTGTTTGTTTATAGATGGATTTGGCACGAGAGGAGATGTGTGAGTTTATGCCGTTCCTCTCTCCCTACAAGGTCCATCTCAGGGCTGGAAGAATCTCGTCTGTCGAGTTCTATAGGACTGAGTTGGTAAATGTCGTTGTTGTTGTAAGAGGAATGTCCAGTATTGTCACAATCATTTCTATGACATCATCAGATTCCCACAATTCTTGATATATTCTTTTGGCGGCCTAGAATAGCCCTAGGCCTAAAATAGCCCTAACCCTAGAATAGCCGTAGCCCTAGAATACTTTAGGCAACCCCTAGCCCTAGGCCTTGGAATAGCCCTAGCATTAGCCCTAGAATAGCCTAGCCCTAGAATAGCCCTAGAATACCTTTAGACAACCCTTAGCCCTAGGCCTTGGAATAGCCCTAACATTAGCCCTAGAATAGCCATAGCCTCTAGTCTTGGAATAGCCCTAGACTAGCCCTAGCCCTAGAGTACCTTTAGCCGTACCACTAGCCTTGGAATAGCCCTAGCACTAGCCCTAGAATTCCCGTGGCCCCCCTAAAATAGCCTACTCTAGAATACTCCCAGCCCTAGCCCTAGCCCTAACTGTAGAATACAATTACCTTTGCCTTAGCCCTAGCCCTGATCCCAGTGTCCATGATGTTTAGTGAGTCACCCTCAGTATGGACGTCCCAGGATGGTCCCAATTACTCAGGAATCCAATCTGGGTGTGGCAATACTGGGCACGTATGTAACATATTTATACACATACATGGGCTGATTCCGGTTCCAGAATGAAAATGGAGAGTGGATAGATGATGAAGAACAGACAGTTCGTCTCAAGGCGAATTATGTCATCTCTGCTTTTGGATCCGGACTCACCAACTCTGAAGGTACATTATTCTATTCCCATTCCATACAATTAACAATAATGCTACTCAGTCAGTTTTCATTCTTCATTCCCATTCCCAGTGATTAAAGCTTTGGAACCAATTCGTCTGAACAAGTGGATGCTGCCTGAGGTGGAACCAGAAACGATGGTCTCCAGTGAACCAAATGTGTTTGTGGGCGGAGATTTGGGCGGATCTGCTAATACGACTGTCGAGAGTGTCAATGATGGCAAGCAAGCCTCGTGGTACATGCACCAGTACCTCCAGGTACGAGATACCAGCACTACCAACGTGGCACCAGTTCCTTAGATATGTGGGACTAGTTCCTCGGGTTTGTGGTATGGTTCCAGGTATTTGGTACCAATTGTCCAGAGGTCGTACTAGTTCCCCCAAGTATATGTTACCAGTACCTCCAATCTGGTATCCTCTGTATGTGGTACTGGTACTTGGAATTTGTCCGTTTCCCAAGTGTGTGGGACCAGTACAGTAGACCCTCGCTAATCCGGACCTCGTTAATCCGAAACCTCGCTAATCCGAACTGAAAAAAAAAATGCGTGCCATTATTGAACTTCGAACCTACCACGAGCCTGTCATACGATGCAGCTGCAGTGATATGGAGAAGAAAAGAGCACACAAGAGCCTTACCATCGAGGAGAAGGTCGAGATCCTGGACCAGCTCGGGAAGAAAAGCTACAAGTTACTATCTGAACAGTATGGAGTTGGAGTCTCCACTATCTCAGACATAAAGAAGAAGGGCAGCGAGTTGTGAGGATGCAAAAGGAAGATGACTGAGATGGGATTCCGGAGATCTGCTAAAAGAATGAGGACGGGAAGGGATCATAATGATTAAAAATAACTTGTACTCCAACCACCCAGTATTCAACCCACCTGCAAAAAATAAACAAATTCAGGGTTCAATATAATGATATTCATAAATTTCACTAATCCGAAAATTTCATTAATCCGAACTACTCAGATCCCCAGGCTATTCGGATTAGTGAGGGTCTACTGTACCTCCAATCGGTACTATTCCTCTGGTATGTGGTACTCAAGTATGTGACTGCAAGTACCTCCAGATTTTTGGTACCAGTACTAACAGGAATTGGTATGTAGTACCAGATTCTCCAGTTGTGTGTAAACGGGTACCTCTTCAATGTGGACCAAAGTTTCATGTGTGTGGTACCAGTTTTTCCAGGGAACATGTATGTGATACCAGTTCTTCCAAGTATGTGGTATCAATGTTTCCAGATTTATGGTACCAGTTTCTTTGTGTACATGGTACCAGTTTCTCCATGTATATGGTACTAGTTTTTCCACGTTTATGACCAGCTTCTCCATGTATATCGTACCAGTTCCTCAAGTACGTGAGTACCAATACCGTCGGAGTGGTACCAGTCCAGGTGTTTGGGAACCAGTTCCCACATGTTGCTGAAGCCTTTTCTTTGCACGTGTCTCTTGTGCAGTCCCTGCACGGTCTCTATGTGTCCTCAGAACCCAAGCTTCCCAAGTTCTTCACCCCAGTGGATCTAGTGGATATCACCGTGGAGATGTGTGGACTCAAATTTCAGAACCCCTTCGGCCTTGCATCCGCTACCCCTACCACCAGCTCCGCCATGATCCGCCGGGCTTTCAAAGAAGGGTGGAGCTTTGCCGTCACAAAAACCTTCAGCTTGGACAAAGTATGATGTGTTGTTGCAGTGTTGTTATTGTTGCTGCCTAACTGGAACATCTTCCTGCCCTTCCGATCCCTCCTCCTCCTGCCCCTCCCCCAAAGGATATGGTCACCAATGTGTCCCCCCGTATTGTGCGTGGAACAACTTCCGGGCCAGTGTTTGGACCAGGTCAGAGTTCATTCCTCAATATCGAGCTTATCTCCGAGAAGACGGCAGGCTACTGGCTGCAGAGTGTGGCCGAACTCAAGCGAGACTTCCCAGAAAAGGTACGTCAAAGTACCACGCCCACACATGTCATGGTCTTAATTACTACAACCACGAAATATATTTGCCAACCAGACAAAAGATGATGTTATATTTAAATATTGGGCTGGCTATTTAGAAGACCCTTTACCTTTTGATAATGTGCCCCCATATATAATATGCTTGGAGTCATTTCCTCTTTAATTAACAGTCTAGCCAGACAGCTGCTTACAGCATGGTAACTCCAGGGCTAAGCAATCTCAGCAGATATTCTTTACCATTTCGTGCTCAAGCACGCGCACATACACACACACAGTAGAAGGCCTAGTATTGGTGGAGATATGTGCAGCTAACTAATGCACCTTGTTAATTACCTCATTGCTATGTAGCAAAATCTCTCCAAGAAGCTGCTAATTCTTATGAACATCAGTATACAACTTGCCTTCCATTTCTTTGGTATGGCAGTGTGCGACTGCTGCATTAGCTCAGCTCAGCTAGACTCAGGTATTGCACACACATATGAGAGGATTATTGAACTCAGCTAGACTCAGGTATTGCACACACATATGAGAGGATTATTAAACTCAGCTAGGCTCAGGTATTGCACACACATATGAGAGGATTATTGAACTCAGCTAGGCTCGGGGTACAAGACTTCATGTGTACAGCTAAAGTTATGGACTGTGAAGAAAGAAACAATGGACACAAAATCCTTGAAGTTGAATTTCAGAGTTTTTTTTGTTGTCTTTTGTCTGCCAGTTTAAATACTACCTTTAACAAATGTCTTCCCATTTACTACCTAGTAACGGATTCAGGCCAATCTAAAGTTTAGCTAAAAACTGCCGAAATCACGCTAAGAATATCCCTGAACCTAGAGTAGCCCTAGCCCTAGAGTAACCCTAGCCCTAGAGTAACCCTAGCCCTAGAGTAACCCTAGCCCTAGAGTAACCCTAGCCCTAGAGTAACCCTAGCCTTAAAATAACCCTAGCCCTAGAGTAACCCTAGTCCTAGAATAACCCTAGCCCTAGAATAAGCCTAGCCCTAGAATAAGCCTAGCCCTAGAGTAACCGAGCCCTAGAACCCTAGCCCCAGAGTAACCCTAGCCCTAGAGTAACCCTAGCCCTAGAGTAGCCCTAGCCCTAGAGTAACCCTAGCCCTATAGTAGCCCTAGCCCTAGAGTAACCATAGACCTAGAATGACCCTAGTCCTAGAATAACCCTAGTCCTAGAATAACCCTAGCCCTAGAATAACCCTAGCCCTAGAATAACCCTAGCCCTAGAGTAACTCTAGCCCTAGAGTAACTCTAGCCCTAGAGTAACCCTAGCCCTAGAGTAACCCTAGCCCTAGCCCTAGAGTAACCCTAGCCCTAATGACCCTAGCCCTAGAATAACTCTAGCCCTAGAGTAACCCTAGCCCTAGAATGACCCTAGCCCTAGAACCCTAGTCCTAGAAAGACCCTAGCCCTAGAATAACCCTAGCCCTAGAGTAATCCTAGCCCTAGAGTAACCCTAGCCCTAGAATGACTCTAGCCCTAGAATGACCCTAGCCCTAGAATGACCCTAGCCCTAGAGTAACCCTAGCCCTAGAGTAGCCCTAGCCCTAGAGTAACCCTAGCCCTAGAGTAACCCTAGCCCTAGAATGGCCCTAGCCCTAGAATGACCCTAGCCCTAGAATGACCCTAGCCCTAGATTGACTCTAGCCCTAGAATAACCCTAGCCCTAGAATAACCCTAGCCCTAGAATAGCCCTAGCCCTAGAATAACCTTATAGCCCTAGAATGACCCTAGCCCTAGAATGACCCTAGCCCTAGAGTAACCCTTGCCCTAGAATGACCCTAGTCCTAGAATAACTCTAGTCCTAGAATAACTCTAGCCCTAGAATGACCCTAGCCCTAGAATAACCCTAGCCCTAGAATAACCCTAGCCCTAGAGTAACCCTAGCCCTAGAATGACCCTAGCCCTAGAATGATCCTAGCCCTAGAATGACCCTAGCCCCAGAATGACCCTAGCCCTAGAGTAACCCTAGCCCTAGAATGGCCCTAGCCCTAGAATGACCCTAGTCATAGAATGGCCCTAGCCCTAGAATGACCCTAGCCCTAGAATGGCCCTAGCTCTAGAATGACCCTAGCCCTAGAGTAACCCTAGCCCTAGAATGACCCTAGCCCTAGAATGGCCCTAGTCCTAGAATGACCCTAGCCCTAGAATAACCCTAGCCCTAGAGTAACCCTAGCCCTAGAATGGCCCTAGCCCTAGAATGACCCTAGCCCTAGAATGGCCCTAGCCCTAGAATGACCCTAGCCCTAGAATAACCCTAGCCCTAGAGTAACCCTAGCCCTAGAATGACCCTAGCCCTAGAATGGCCCTAGCCCTAGAATGACCCTAGCCCTAGAATGACCCTAGCCCTAGAATGACCCTAGCCCTAGAATGGCCCTAGCCCTAGAATGACCCTAGTCCTAGAATGGCCCTAGCCCTAGAATGATCCTAGCCCTAGAATGACCCTAGCCCTAGATTAACCCTAGCCCTAGATTAACCCTAGCCCTAGATTGACCCTAGCCCTAGAATGACCCTAGCCCTAGATTAACCCTAGCCCTAGATTAACCCTAGCCCTAGAATGACCCTAGCCCTATAGCCCTAGATTAACCCTAGCCCTAGATTAACCCTAGCCCTAGAATACCCTAGCCCTAGAATGACCCTAGCCCTAGAATGGCCCTAGCCCTAGAATGACCCTAGTCCTAGAATGGCCCTAGCCCTAGAATGATCCTAGCCCTAGAATGACCCTAGCCCTAGATTAACCCTAGCCCTAGATTAACCCTAGCCCTAGATTGACCCTAGCCCTAGAATGACCCTAGCCCTAGATTAACCCTAGCCCTAGATTAACCCTAGCCCTAGAATGACCCTAGCCCTATAGCCCTAGATTAACCCTAGCCCTAGATTAACCCTAGCCCTAGAATAACCCTAGCCCTAGACTAGCCCTAGAGCAGCCCTACTACATGTATAACTTATTCTGGGAACCATGCTGTACTGTGAGTCATCCTCATTAAGGATATTCTTGTCCTGGGAATCTTAAGAAAATCCCGGGATATCCTGGGAATCTCTGGAATCTGGAATCCTTGAAATCCTGGGATATCCTTGGAATCTTTGTAATCCCTAGATATCCTAGGAAGAGGTGTGATAGTAGTTCTTTCTTCGTTATCCTACCACCATTAACCTCTGAACTCTGGTTGTTTAGCATCGCAGATTCCGAGCACTGATCTCGCTGTTAAGCACCGATTGTCTGATTAGAAGCAGCGGTACTAACCAACCAGAGTTCACCGTGTATGTACATATTTGCATACATGTTGCATCATATGTCTAACATGGTGAGGATGGCCCACTTCTCGATGTGCCTGTAGGTGCTCATCGCTAGCATCATGTGTGGCTATGTGGAGCAAGACTGGCGGGAGTTGTCACAGCTAGCTGAAGAGTCAGGCGCTGATGCCCTCGAGTTGAACCTCTCCTGTCCCCACGGCATGGGCGAGAGGGGAATGGGCTTAGCATGCGGCCAGAAGCCTAAACTAGTACGGGACATTTGCCGCTGGGTCCGTGCCGCTGTGAAGATTCCTATCTTTGCGAAGATGACGCCGAATATCACTGAAATAGTGGACATCGCTAGAGCTGCCAAGGAAGGTACATGTGGGTGTGGTTTGTCGTGTGATTGCTGATTATTGCGTTTGCCAGAGTGGATGTCGTAAGTTTGAAAGACATATTAATTTATAAGTCGACATTTGGATGGAGTTCATGGGCGGAGTCAATATCCCTGGGCGGAATAAGCTCTAGTGCGGTTTCCAGCATTAGCTACCCATGGAATAGTCAGCTAGACAACACTGAGATGTTATAGAGTGGGGAGAAGACCAATCAATGCATTGCACAGCGGCAGTTTAGAGCACTGACCAGTGATGACTTTTACTCTGACAGCAAACATGCATCTTGAAAACTCGAGTGCCTTTTAGGGCGTCGACCTACACTCCGGCAAGTGTGATACTTGCTATTACATGCTACATAGGTAGCCTTTTTTTTGGTATTTATCGACGGAACTCTTGTACTGATTCACAGGTGCACATTAACCCTTATCTCCTTATTGGAGTCATGGTCTGTACACATACTAAATTCATCAGCTTATTTCAACATTGAAGTGAGCACAGAGCTGGCGAGGAGATTGTGATGGCCCTTTGGGGAACTGTAAATGTGTTACTTTGTCAGCGGACTGTTTTCACTCTGGTTGTATGTATGCATGAGCATGTATGTTCAAACCACACCCACTGTCACACCCATTTGATGTCCCCATAACACATACACTTAAGGTGGTGCTGACGGAGTCACTGCCATCAACACAGTCTCTGGGCTAATGGGACTCAAGCCAAATGCCAACGCCTGGCCCGCCGTGGGAAATGAACAGCGTACCACCTACGGGGGGATGTCGGGCTCGGCCGTTCGCCCCGTGGCCCTTCGAAACGTCTCGTCTATCGGGAACGCCCTCCCTGGGTTTAGTATTATGGCCGCAGGTGGGGTGGATTCTGCGGACACGGCACTCCAGTTCCTCCTGTGTGGCGCTAGCGTGGTGCAGGTGTGCAGCGCCATTCACAACCAAGACTTCACACTCGTGGACGACTACGTGACAGGGCTGAAGACACTGCTTTATTTGCAGGGCGTGAACGAGCTCGCTCAATGGGTGGGGCAGTCTCCGCCTACTCCCAAACATCAAAAGGGAAAAGTTATCACTCCCGAGATCAAAAGTGTTTTGGGAAAGGTGAGGAGTGAAGCATTCATTGTCACATACACGTGTGAATCTTGGAAGACCTGCTCTATAAGTTCTACACAGTGGGTTTTCAATCCCTCCACCCCCCCTTTGTTTTTTACCCGCCAAGCATTCCACTCTCCCCTTAACCCCCCCAACCCTGTCATGGTGTCACGCAGAGTTATTTGCATTGCCTAATTATGGCAGACTAAATGATAATTGAGTGGGAATGTTTGCGTAAGGACTGTTGGCTACCTGTGCACTGGATCTCTGCCAAACAGAGCCGAGGCACTCACAGCTACGGTAGGGCCAGCCCTATTGCCCACAAGCTGAGCATAGGCGCATAGGCACCCGCCAGAAGTAGTCGCTTCATGGCTAGGGTAGGGCCAGGACACTCACCAGTCAGTCATGGCTAGGGTAGGGCCAGGACACTCACCAGTCAGTCATGGCTAGGGCCAGGGCACCCACCAGTCAGTCATGGCTAGGGTAGGGCCAGGACACACACCAGTCAGTCATGGCTAGGGTAGGGCCAGGGCACCCACCAGTCAGTCATGGCTAGGGTAGGGCCAGGGCACACACCAGTCAGTCATGGCTAGGGTAGGGCCAGGGCACCCACCAGTCACCTCATGGCTAGGGTAGGGCCAGGGCACCCACCAGTCAGTCATGGCTAGAGTAGGGCCAGGGCACCCACCAGTCACCTCATGGCTAGGGCCAGGGCCAGGGCACACACCAGTCACTCATGGCTATGTAGGGCCAGGGCACCCACCAGTCAGTCATGGCTAGGGTAGGGCCAGGGCACCCACCAGTCAGTCATGGCTAGGGTAGGGCCAGGACACACACCAGTCAGTCATGGCTAGAGTAGGGCCAGGGCACCCACCAGTCACCTCATGGCTAGGGCTAGGGCACCCACCAGTCACCTCATGGCTAGGGTAGGGCCAGGGCACCCACCAGTCAGTCATGGCTAGGGTAGGGCCAGGGCACACACCAGTCACTCATGGCTAGGGCCAGGGCCAGGGCACACACCAGTCACTCATGGCTATGTAGGGCCAGGGCACCCACCAGTCAGTCATGGCTAGGGTAGGGCCAGGGCACCCACCAGTCAGTCATGGCTAGGGTAGGGCCAGGGCACACACCAGTCACTCATGGCTAGGGCCAGGGCCAGGGCACACACCAGTCACTCATGGCTATGTAGGGCCAGGGCACCCACCAGTCAGTCATGGCTAGGGTAGGGCCAGGGCACCCACCAGTCAGTCATGGCTACGGAGGGCCAGGACACACACCAGTCACTCATGGCTAGGGTAGGGCCAGGACACACACCAGTCAGTCATGGCTAGGGTAGGACCAGGGCACACACCAGTCAGTCATGGCTAGGGTAGGGCCAGGACACCCACCAGTCAGTCATGGCTAGGGTAGGGCCAAGACACACACCAGTCACTCATGGCTAGGGCCAGGGCACCCACCAGTCAGTCATGGCTAGGGTAGGGCCAGGGCATCCACCAGTCTGGCTAGGGTAGGGCCAGGGCACCCACCAGCCACTCATGGCTAGGGTAGGGCCAGGGCATCCACCAGTCTGGCTAGGGTAGGGCCAGGGCACCCACCAGCCACTCATGGCTAGGGTAGGCCAGGACACACACCAGTCAGTCATGGCTAGGGTAGGGCCAGGGCACACACCAGTCAGTCATGGCTAGGGTAGGACCAGGGCACACACCAGTCAGTCATGGCTAGGGTAGGGCCAGGACACCCACCAGTCAGTCATGGCTAGGGTAGGGCCAAGACACACACCAGTCACTCATGGCTAGGGCCAGGGCACCCACCAGTCAGTCATGGCTAGGGTAGGGCCAGGGCATCCACCAGTCTGGCTAGGGTAGGGCCAGGGCACCCACCAGCCACTCATGGCTAGGGTAGGGCCAGGGCATCCACCAGTCTGGCTAGGGTAGGGCCAGGGCACCCACCAGCCACTCATGGCTAGGGTAGGCCAGGACACACACCAGTCAGTCATGGCTAGGGTAGGGCCAGGGCACCCACCAGTCACCTCAAGGCTAGTGTAGGGACAGGGCAAGAATCAGAGCTGGAGCTGAGGCTAGGGCTAGATTGGAGCGACAGAAAAATATACTATCTCCATTCAATTATACATTAGTCCCCCGAATTACCCTACTCCACTTGTGACTTCCACGGACCTTCACATCTCAGGGTTTTTGCGAGTTCTCACAATTTTTGGATATTTTCCCAAAATTATCCGTCAAAAATTATCCGTCAAAACTTGTTAATAAAAAATATCACAATATTTTTTGCCAATCCACACAATCAACGGCAGTCAGAACGTGGAATCCATTACGTGATGCTTAGCTAGTAACAGAAGTAGCTTCAGCGCAAGTTTGATCTTGTGGATTCTCTTCTCTTTTATTTATTATCATAAGGTGTGCTTGCTATGGAAACTTGTGGAACACACAATGCCTGTGGGCATTTTGTAATATGTTGTGCTATGCAAGTACACAATTATAAATGTCGGTCATCATTCATACCCCTAGGTTTTAATATCTCATTCTCTTTTTCCCCCTTTCTATCTATCTCTTCGAAGGTGTATTTATCAGCATTAGTGTGAGGTGGTCTGTTAATATGGTTGCTATGGCAACTAGACATTCAGAGTGGGTTTTTTTTGGTGTGTTTTTCTCTAGTCCTATCCAGAGTTTGGTCCGTTCTTGAAGGAGAAAGAAGAGAAGATTGCCAAATTCAAGAAGAATTGTAGCCCTCTTTCTGACCATGTGCCAGAAATCCACCGCCCCGCCTACGAGCTGAGTCGGCAAGTACCCAAAATCAAGGTGCGGTTACAGTAGCAGCTAGGCTAGTGGCGCTGGTATTTAGTTGACATGGCCCTAGATATCATGTGACTTTTTAAATTTCCACCCACCACTGCCGAGTTTCCCTTGAGAATTTGCCTTCACGTGATAGATATGCTAAAACAGTGCAATATTAACCTCGCATCATTGCAAGCAGCACATGTGGGGGGCTCCTGTGGGGGGGCTCCTGTTTTCAAACAAGTATATAGAAATTGAGTGATCGATGAGCAAAATCTTTAATGTCATTAAATGGTCAATTCATACTCTATTTAGCCACTTAGTTTGTGTACCATATAAAGCAGGGGAATGTGCAGAGGAATATTGAATTCAGCAACCAGCCAGATTTTGACAGTCTAAAAAATCAACCCTTAATTAAGTGGGACTAAACCATATTTTCCTCACACTTTACCATATGAGATGTATAGCTCAAAAGATGATCTGTCTGTGTGCTCTCCTTTGAAACTTAAAAAAAAAGTTGCACAGGTATAACTATGCCGAAGTTACCGCAGCCAGCGTGGGGTACCTCAAAATCTTGAAAGCCTGATTTTACTGCAAGTGTTTGGAAATTGCTTGACAGTTGAAATTGTTATATGTGGCTAGAGTATTATCTCCTTGTTGAAGCCCGTGCTCTACTGGGATGAGTGTTTTCATTAAGCACTAAAACGGTCAAGCACGCTGTGTAAAAAATATTTCTCGCCCCGGAAGGGTAAAATCTCTCGCTCATTACCACGCCCCTAATCGTACATCTTGATGTGTTTTAAAAAGCATTCAGAGACATCTATCTCACTCACTTGTATGAGAGCTGTGGGGAGGAAATTATAGCTTCTTGAACATGACCCATAGGCCTGGCTTTTAGGGCCCCTTGTTAAAGCCTGTGCTAAAGAATACCATCTCCTTGTTAAAGCCTGTCTACATAAATACCATGACAAATCTGTCTATGTACAATATTGCATGCAAAACAAAACCACCCAGGTCTTTTCCGTGATTTTTTTCCCAAGAGAATGTTATTTTATAGGAGTGTTTCTATTTCTAACTATATACTTGCATTGAACACTTGGAGGTATTGTATATATATAGCTGCAGCTAGTATTGCAAAGCTTACGTTCAGAATAACAAAGATCTTGATCTTGAGTCCGATTTTCTTTTTGGTAAGAGGGATTTCTAATGTTAGGAAATTTTATTTGCATTCGCTTGTTCAAACATTACTTGCATGCTCTCCCCCAGGATGTGATTGGCAAGGCTCTCCCTCGTATCGGCACCTACAACTCCCTGGATAACACCCAACAGGTGGTTGCTGTTATCGATGAAGACATGTGCATCAACTGTGGGAAGTGCTACATGGTCTGCAATGACTCTGGCTACCAAGCCATCACCTTCAGCGAGAAGACACACCTCCCCCATGTGACGGGAGATTGCACTGGTTGCACGCTGTGCGTGAGCGTGTGTCCCATCATTGATTGCATTGTCATGAAGGGGAGACCGGAAGGAGAGTACCAACCACGGAGAGGGATCCCTGTGGGGAGTTCCTACAAGCTTTCTGTCAAGTGATAGGTGGCTGGTTTGGGAGCACGACTTGATTTGGTCTCAATGTGGGGGGCTACAGTATTTATTGGAAGTGTTTGAAGTGTTTGGTATTTGTATGTTTGTAACATAATAATTCTATCTCTGCATTTATTTTACGTATAGTGTTTTGTTATTTAAAAATAAAAAAAACTTTTTTTTTTGCTTCAGTTCTATATATAGCTGTCCTTTGACCTTTAATGGCCAGACCCTCTTAACGCACTGCTCTCTATCAGGCTTCCTAGCCCTACTAGATATATATATATACACAGCAGTCGTTCTTAGCTAACCAATGAGCAAGCTAAACTAACTCTATTACTCATGTGCATAGGATGTTTTATATAACTATCATAATAATCAGACCATAAAAGATTGTCGGAAATAATTATATCAAGGACTATATCCGAGTCCTTGTAATGTTGCTTCAACAACGTTGGCGTGTTTCTGATATGGCATTTTGTCGAAAGTCAGTGACATGAAAATGAATTGAAGAGCATTTGTTTAGATTGAGTTCCAGGTTCCATGTATTCTCCAGTTAGGATTCACTTTGAAGTGGAAGACTGTCACAGCAGTGGGTATATATAAGTTTGCAGCATTTTGTATCGTCAGAAAAAAATATATAGGTGGGACAAGCTAATGAGAACATTGATAAAAGATGTGACTGGCAGGAGGCCAAGGGTGCTGCCCTGGGGCTCCTGATGTGACAGGCGGGAGCCATGGATGCTGTCTTGGGGGACTCTGATGTGATGGGCAGAAGATCAGCGTTGATGGAGAGAGACATTTTGCTGTCTTGAGAGAGGCAAGACTCAAATATCCTGCCAGTAATGTCAAAATTGATTCTGACCGAGTGAAGTTCATTGCAAGATATTTTATATATCAAAGACCTTAGAATATGTCTTGTCTATCTGATCCTTGTGAGGATTGAAATACAGCATAACAGTTTGCTTGTAATTTATAAGATTTTGTCAGTTTATTTTTAAACGGCATTCCAAGTTAATATTATTATTATGGTAATTCATCCTTCACTTTCTCAGTTCTATCCTCACAAGTTCTTCCCGATTTGAAAACAACTGATGTTGAACTTGCAGACCCTCATGTCTTCACTCATCCACACTACATAAGGAATCACTACCATAGAATCCTTCTTTCCAGAGCTCTATTTATTATTATATTCAAACAACAATAATAATTACACAAGACTGTCCACGCCCGACCCTCCCATTGCCCCCATGACTGCAAGAGCATTGCCTCTCTGTACCGCCACAGACAATTGTATCAAAAATTGGTGTGAATTCTCTTCCCCGGTGTGCCTTCCGAGTTCCTTTAGGAAGGCCAATGACTTTGGGCCAATGGCACCTAGGGTCTCTACCGCAACTGGCACAAAAAAATAATTCCTGGTAAGGCAGTGTTACTGTCCTTTTTCTCTTCAGCCATGGCAGCTACCGCACTTGAGCTCCTGGTAGCTTGAGCACAATAGGACTGTGCTAGAGTGTTTGGGCAGGTCACATCCCAGATCAGGGGCCTGCCACATTACCATGGCACCTGGTGATTCCATCCGGACGCTTGCTGTCCATATGACTGAGTCCAGACGCCTGAGCAGATGACATGCCCTATGAATAATGTTATTCATTGAGGAATGTCTGTAGTGACGACCCTCACTCTTCTTGCAGCTAATAGATTAGTTGTCTTTTGGAAAGGCTGTGCTTGGAAAGTAAATGAAACTGTGTTGTGTTCCGAGTGGTAGTTTTGTATATGGGAGGTGATGATCAGCTGTGGGTTAATAAAGAGAACTTGGCTAAAATTTTTTTTTTAAACGTGAATGGGTTGGCTTGTGCTGATAGGGCCAGTTGGATAGCAGGAAGTATCAGTTCCCCTGCTTCGAACATGCTTGAAAATTCCTCCACCAGACTGCTATATAGATATTTTTGGTGGTTTTCTTGTCATACAGTTTGTTTTTCTCTGTGAGGTGTGGTTACACTGACCTGTATAGGATGGAAATGAAGCTTCTTCTTTTCTGATACTGTAAGTGAGTGAGACAGGATGATAGTTGCTTTTAGATTTTGGTAGTTCAAGACATCGAGTAGAAATTTAAAAAATCAGTGTTGGAGGTTAGGATGAATTTTATGTCACTTGGATTGTCTGGAAGATGTCACTGGAGCTTTCAGCCATCAACTTTGGAATAATTAAAAGTGGTATTGAAGATGAGATTTCTGGGCTTGTATAGAGAATGCAGGAATTGAAAATCATTTAAATGGTGGTTGGAGGCAAGTTGAGATTTGGGTTTGATTTTGAAGAGGTTGGGGATCAAGTTTTCGGCCTTTGGTGCATGGGGTCAGAAAATAACTGAATTAGCTTAGCTATGTCAAACAAACTACTAGATTGGAGTGAGCAGTTTAACCAGTTAGTGTAAAGTGAGCAGCACTTGTGTAGGATAGTCATGCTTCTAGTGTAGATTTTACAGTAGAAAGTGCTGACAAAAGAATGGAAATTGAGTATTTTTATCGAGTTCCACAAAATCAATTCGTGTGAGTGAGTGAGAGTGTTCCAAGAAAGACAAGCATTCAACGGAATCGAAGCAACACTCCAAGTCAATCAGCAAAAGAGCATTACAAGAGAGTCGTTGCTGTATTCATTCATTAACCAGTTGGAGGAAAGATTTCAAGGTGACGGAAAACAAAGTCATATGCTTTTGTGCCTTGTGCCTTTTGTGCCTTGTGCCTTCAGTGCCCAACTGCAATCCGAGTGTTCAACAATCACAACATATAGATGACCTTCTGGGAACAAGATCTTCCATGTTCCTTGTCTCTCAAAAGTGAACTAAGAAGATGGCAATCATTGTGGGAGCATAAGCGAGACAAAGATGAGGCTACCATCCCCAACAATCTTCTCCTAGCTCTTAGCTCTTGTGACTCTGACTCTTTCCCAAACATTCATTGCTTACTAGTCATTGCTTGCACTCTGCCTATCACCAGTGCTGAAGCAGAACGATCATTTAGTTTGCTCAGGAGGATAAAGACATGTACAAGGTCGACTTTGACTGAACAACAATTTTCTGATCTTGCCATGAACTATGGAGTGAGAGTGTCAGTTGATAATATCTGCCATGCTTTTGTGCAGTGTCACCCGAGAAGGCTTCACTATTTATTGACTGAAAATAGTTTCCTGTTTAACTTTAGTTGGGGGGTTTCTGAGCACTTGCACTATCATTCACAATTTTTTTTTAAAGGATACCATGTTCAATTTTACATTTCTTGTTATAATAATGTTGGTGATGATACGTCTTGTTATATAATTGCCAAGAGAAATGCAGGACGGTGCTTTCTTGCAAAATGATTAATGATCTGATCATGATTCAGGAAAGAGGAGGAAGGATTTCTGGGCAACATGGAAAAAACCCTGGCTATGGCCGTGAGTAGTTCATCAACCCCCCAATCTAAAATTCCTGGATCCACCCCTGATTGATAGTTTCTGAGAAAGTTAAAATTTGGGAAAGACTTGACCTGTGCCTTTCCATGAAACCAAATAGGCTATCATTATATAGACAAGATGCACGACAGAGGTATTGGACTGTAGCTTCTAATGTTTCATAGATGACCTGTTTAGTAATAGGGCAGCTCTTGAGAAGTTTCCAGTTACCAGGTAATGCAGCTTTATCAATGCAGTCAGAAAGGTGAGTGATGGGTATTGACAAGGCAGGGAAGAGAAAGGTGAGTGACGGATGTTGACAAGGCTGTGGAAGAGAAAGGTGAGTGACGGATGTTGACAAGGCAGTGGAAGAGAAAGGTGAGTGACTGGTGTTGACAAGGCTGTGGAAGAGAAAGGTGAGTGACTGGTGTTGACAAGGCAGTGGAAGAGAAAGGTGAGTGACAGGTGTTGACAAGGCAGTGGAACAATGTTTGAGAACCAAGAGACTGATGTCACTACCGCAGGCAAGGGATTAATGTCGCTACTGCAGGCAAAGGTTCCCTGCTTTAGCTTGTGAATAGCATAAAAACACCTGAGGTTGATATCTCTAAAGCACTGAGTTGGTTAGTTGGAATGAGCAGTTCCTTTGTTGAAGAATAAAGTTGAAAGTGTTTCAACAATCACGGGAGAGTTATGAATGTGTGGTGCAGAAAGTGCCTTGTTGAGATGTTTCAGGTACTTGAAAATTCTATTACTGTTAGAGTGATAACATTTTGCTAAGTCGTCTTTGCAAGCATCCCTGGATACTCGATTCATGAGGACTCTAGTAACACAAAAAGGAGTGCACTTTGCGAGGTGCTTAGCCATTTGAAGTGGTGTTTCATTTCTGAGTTGAAGCAGACAGGAAGGTAATGGTTGGCAGGCTTCACTTTGAGCATAAAAAATATAACAATCTTTTATGATGTGCTCTTTAAACCTAGCTAAACTTCCTCTATGTCAGTGGAACTGAGACAAGGAAAGAATAACATTTCGAGCAGAAGTCATCAAGGCTATCAAAATTAACACATTTGTAATTAAAGAATTTCCCCCCCCCCATTTTTTTTGAAGACGTAGTTTTTCTCAGCTGAGCAGATATGCCAAAAGTAATAATCCAGATATTCAATCAGGAGGTTATGCAACATGTTGGAGGAACTGGATAAAACAAGTCAAGGATATTTCCATGTGAGGAAGTGAGTTGAGCTAACACTTGTGCAAGATTCAGCAGCAAAATCTGTTCACCGAGCCTGGAAGAGAAGAGTGAAGTGCCTGGAGGTTGACCAGTTAACATCATGGATATTGAAATCCCCAACTAGGAGTCAATGATTGGAGGCAAGGCCAGAGTGTTGATTACTTCTTCCAGGCAGGGGAAGTCCCAGCTTGGTGGCACGTATATAGAAGCAGCAAGGAAGTGGTCTATGAGACACTGAACTGTACAGCACAGACTCCTGTTGTGGTTGAGAGGGCAAGTTAAGTACCGGGTATGGAATCAAACCCCTCTGCCGCCAGAGTCCCTGTCATGATGAAAAAAGTGTGATCGAATGGCTCTCATTACTATGAACTTTGGATAGCATATATCAAAAAGATTTCTTGTAGCAGAATAATAGATCTTTCACAAGGCTGTGAGCATTCCAGACAGCAGTGCACAGCAGCTCATGAACTGGTCGATTAGGTTATGGGTTATGAGGGAATATGAAGAATGGATACTAGCTCCTGAGTCAGAGGGCCTACTAGAGAAGAGACCTCATCATTTGTACAAAGAGTGGGAAGAGTTTTATACTTAGTATTGTTTTACAGCTTATGTGTCTGAGGAATGAATGGTCGAGTGTTCAGGCACAGTCTGACCAGAAGCTAGTGGCTCAGACACAAACCGACTATCCTCCAGTGGTGCTGAGAATTGATGGTAGGGGATCTGCTAGTTCCTAGTGGCTTTGACGACGACTGAGTGGTGGGGAACATAGTCTAGTGTGGCCGTCATATTTACCTTCCTTATGTTTGGGGCAGGGGAAGAAAAGGGTCTGGTATCTAGATCTCTAGCATACAAGACTTGTGCATGCAACAGGCTTTACCTCTACTTAACAAAAAAAATGTTTGCGTGTCGTTTTGCATGCCTAATGATAGTTGCAGGTATACAGCTGTGGAACATAGAGATACATGGGAGATGTGCGAATTCTTGGCAGGGACTGTACATGGATCATTAACTTAATATTTATCATGTGTATGTCAGTGTTTATTACAGCACAAGGCTTCTTACCTCATTTCATGTCATTATTTATTTTTGTACTGCACTGGGATGCGATAGTCCCCAAGGGACTAGCATTTTTGAAGATTAAATTATCTCTAGAAGGTAAAGGTCAGTATTATCAAGAAGTATTGTAGCTAATTTAATTATAGAGCCCCCTCAGGCCATCTTAGTGCACAGTACACATGGTATATATTGTACAGAAGTAATATTTGATATATAAATTATGAACAGGATTATGATGATTATGATGAAAGTGCCCATTTTTCGTTATTCGTTATGGCTGTGAGAGCAGTAATTACTACAAAATGGAGGGACCATTATCTGGAAACAGTCCTTCGTACAAAAGATGAAACAGACTCTTCCCAACGCCTGTTAGCAGAGCAACAAAGACATCACGCTCCATCATTCCTGTTACAATCTCTAGTTGCTATGGCTTGATGGTTGAAAATCCTAGCTGCGGCAAAACTTTGGAAGCTAGACACTGATCAATTTTCGATAGCAGCAAGCTCACAGGTAGGTTCAGCAGACTAGACTTAGACTACCAAAGTCAGGTTTGGCCGACCCTCCACCTCTGAATACTCCATAGGCTAGGAAGGTAAAGGATTGACCATGCCAGACACATAATGCTGCTGGCTCTCACTCGTACCCCAATCAAATTGCAGTATTCCACCCGCTCTAAAGATAAGGAAGGTAAAGGATCGTCAGTGCCAGCCTGTGGAATGAACAGATCCAACCTTTAAGTGACACTGATGATTGAATTAGGGATCAGTATGGATAGCACCTAGAGACTCTGCTGGTGAATGGGAAGTATAGTACAGGCCGGGCACTCCATTAGACCATGGACTATCGGTTGAGAACTGTTTTTCAGATCAGTGTTGTTCTTCTCTTGGTCAACTTCTTGAGTGCTTTAGAATAACTTAGTCCCCACAACTTTAAGTAGTTCCGCCAGGGGAGTAAGCAATCTTGTGGTCAGTGACAAACTGGGACTTCATTTCCTTGATTCCAGTGATTTCCAAGGTAAGCTCAGCAATCGATGACAAGTTCTTGAGTCAGCTTGCACTGAGGACAGGAGAGATGATTACCTGACTTGACTGCCAGACAGCCATAATTCAATGATACAAACAATAGATGGATGTTTATCAGCAACCTCAGCTCTTAGTGCATCTAGTTTGGGCAATAAACTCCTTGCGTTAAAATAGAGAATAGTGCAGACAAATGGTTGTGCATGTGCAGTTAAATTACTTGATCTATTGATGCGTATTTGTGGTGAATTGTTGTAGTCACTCGGATCATCAGGACATACAAGTGCTGATAAATTATGCATGTTGGAATGGGAGATTGCAGGTGATGCATGCATGTTGATTGTTGATAACATGAGAATTATTAGGATGTACATGTGCCAAAGTATTATGTGCATTTAGAGTGGCAGACTGCAATTGATGTATGTAGTCATGTAGGTTGGGTGAGGGATTCTAATAGGCAGGTTTGCCCTGATCACTTTTAGAATCTGCGGTGGCACTGTACAAGTGCAACACCCGCGCTTTTGAAATCAGCCTTGGAGATAGCACAGCCAGAAATGATGATGTTTCAAACTTTGTAAAGCAGCAGGACAGATAGCTTTGCTATTAGCAGCCTCAGCAAGACAGATAGCTTTGCTATTAGCAGCCTCAGCAAGACAGATAGCTTTGCTATTAGCAGCCTCAGCAGGACAGATAGCTTTGCTATTAGCAGCCTCAGCAAGACAGATAGCTTTGCTATTAGCAGCCTCAGCAAGACAGATAGCTTTGCTATTGGCAGCCTCAGCAGGACAGATAGCTTTGCTATTGGCAGCATCAGCAAGACAGATAGCTTTGCTATTAGCAGCATCAGCATGATTTAAGTTTATAAGTCATTTGGTAGAACTTGCAACATGGTCGACTCTACTGAATCCATGGGTTCATTTATCATGCCAAATTTCACATTATCTACATGTATGGCATTTTATGACCAGTGCCAGATTTTATGAGGATCCCAGTGAACCTTTAGCAGGATTGATCCAGTCCCTCTCTATTGGTGCTAAACCTGGTTTGACTGAAACTGTGACAGTTGAGACCTCTTTGCTAGGAGGTCTGATTCATCACATGATCTGGTAATCTTTACTAGAATAGGGCGTTAACGCTCAAGCTGGTATTTACGCAGTATAAAACAGTCACGAACAGAGTGCTCAGTTATATGTTCACTTGTGGAGCCTGACACTACTCTTTCCATAGCCTCTGTCTGGCATTTGTACCTTGTAGTCTTTGGAGGGAATTCCTTAATTCCACGCACTACCAGGCTGTTATGATCATGGATAGGGTTTGCTAAAGGTTCAGAGGGGGAGTTGGCTTTACTACACTTGCATATGTCTTCTTAGTCTCTCCAGTTGAGTTTGCATCTACTGCAGCTGTTTCATTGGGATTTTTTAGTTTCTGAATTTTTTCCACCGCATATATAGCCTTGGTTAAGTTGGTGAGTTCTGATCTCACTCGTTCTTTAGGGTTGCAATTTCTTGGTTATGTTTACTAAGTTGGCAGTGAGTGCATGAAAAGGGTTCAATGGAAGTAGTTAGTTGAGCCAAAACATCTTGAGAAGCCAGCACATCTCCTGTGAATGCATGATTTGCATTTTGCATTACAAAAATCGAGTCTTGGCCTTCTTTACCATCAGTGGCATCGATGATGTCATCCAGACAGACAGGTCAGGTGACGTCCAGACAGGTCAGGTGACGTCCAGACAGACAGGTCAGGTGACATCCAGACAGATAGGGCAGGTGACATCCAGACAGACAGGTCAGGTGACGTCCAGACAGATAGGGTAGGTGACAGCCAGACAGATAGGGCAGGTGACAGCCAGACAGATAGGGCAGGTGACAGCCAGACAGATAGGGCAGGTGACGTCCAGACAGATAGGGAAGGTGACGTCCAGACAGATAGGGCAGGTGACAGCCAGACAGATAGGGCAGGTGACAGCCAGACAGACATCCAGACAGATAGGGCAGGTGACAGCCAGACAGATAGGGCAGGTGACGTCCAGACAGATAGGGCAGGTGACATCCAGACAGATAGGGCAGGTGACAGTCAGACAGGCAGGTCAGGTGACATCCAGACAGACAGGTCAGGTGACGTCCAGACAGATAGGGCAGGTGACAGCCAGACAGGCAGGTCAGGTGACATCCAGACAGACAGGTCAGGTGACATCCTCTATTCCTGGATGCTGGACTGGATTCAACTAGATGGAGACAAGCTAGAGAGCTAGCTAGATTGTAAATATAGTAACAAAATCAAGTCAAGAATTGAAATCTCAGAAACTCACGATAAAGTCACCACCATTTTTTTTAAATTTTAAACATGACATTTTGGAAAGATGTTTTAGCCTTCATCAGGAATAATCTCATTCCTGATGAAGGCTCGAGCACCTAGCCGTAAGGTCCAGTTGAAATTAATCATCAAGGAAGTTGTTGCAATAGTATTGTTGGTTGGTGGATATGGCATTTTCACGATGAGATCTGCATGCAGCCAAGGGAAGGCTCGCAGGAGCAATAACCGAGTCCAACACGATAGTTATTGCTGGAATTATGAACTCGCTAAGCACTGGTGTTTTGCCCTTTAGAAGCTTGCATTACAACATCATCGTCACATATCTGGCAGCCAGATCAGACGTCTCCTCTGCACGTGTTATCAGACATTAGATACCCACGGTTCATAAAATCAAACCTAATATCACCACAAACACCACACACACACACACACTAATAGTAAAAACAATTAACTGTCCACTCAAGTCTGCCGAATAATTAGATGGCCACCAGGATGACGAGGATGATCATGAATGAAATCATGACTACGGCATAGATGAGGAGCGAAACCCAACGAACAGGGGAATCTTTCGAGGGAATTTTGGGCTTTGTCATATCCGGTTTACTGGGCTTGGCCCCAGGCACAGTGAGCTCCACGCCCACATTGGCTTGGTTCTTGCTGACGGGTGGTATGTTGGACTCCACCAGAGGCTTGACTAGAGACGGAACCAACTTGCTGCGATCTGGAAAGGAATAAGCATTAAATGATGAAATCATTTCTCCCATGAACTATCATCACACTCCCACCCCCTCTACTTGCTCTCACCTACTTATGTCCCTCCCCTCTCACTATGGAGTTCTAGTATGCTTCCAGTAGTACTGCCTCAACCTCCCCTTAGGAATCCTGCGCTATCCCTAGCCTTAGCCCTAGAGTACCCCTAGCTTTAGAATACCCTATCCCTAGAGCGTCCCTAGCTTTAGAACACCCCTATTAGAGTACCCTAGCTTTAGAATGCCCCTATCCCTAGAGTACCCCTAGCTTTAGAATACCCCTATCCCTAGAGCGTCCCTAGCTTTAGAACACCCTATTAGAGTACCCTAGCTTTAGAATACCCCTATCCCTAGAGTATCCCTAGCTTTAGAATACCCCTATCCCTAGAGTAACCCCCCTAGCTTTAGAATACCCCTATCTCTAGAGTAGCTTTAGAATGCCCCATCCCTAACCCTAGCCATACTCCTAGAATACGGCTATCCCTAATTCGAGCCCTAGAATGTCCCTAGAATACCCCAAGCCTACTTAGCCCTAGAATACCCCTAGCCCTACTTAGCCCTGGCCCCTAGCCCTAGTACTTATTCCAGGATCCGTACTGCATAGTCAGTCGTCCTCACTAGGGACGTGGGATACTCCCAAGTGCCGAGGGACTCCTGCACAGGAGAAGCTGGAGCAGCACTGGACATTCTATCACACCTTTCAAGTTATTTCTCATGATTTGATTGGCTAGATGTATCCCACATCCTGCACCCTGCATGTCACACATGCCTGGTCAGTGAGGTACTACGCATGCACGAGTTGCCTGGTTGCCATGTCAACCTCAGGGCATGGCTTTGCCAGGCCTCTACGACCTGGCCTAGTAGAAATAAATTTGTAGTTATATTTTTTTCACTTGACGATGTGATAAATGCTTAGCTGGTTTAGGTTTCATCATATCCCACCCAACCAAGCCTAGTAACTAATGATATCCTCTGTTACCCCCTTACCTCCTCTCTGTCGCACCCCTTCCCCTCCCCTTTGTCACCTCCAACATGCCCCTCCCCTCTGTCACCTCCACCCCCCTCCCCTCCCCTCCCCTCTGTCACCTCCACCACCCCTCCCCTCCCCTCTGTCACCTCCACCATGCCCCTCCCCTCTGTCACCTTCTCCGGTGGATGTGTACGCGAGGACAGTGAAGAGCAGGAAGAGGACCATGACGAGCGCCAAGAAGAAGCCCAAATATCCCATGTAGACCCAGAAAATGGTCAGGTCACCAAAGCGACTCATCCGGCTGAAGATGGACAGTCCAATTCCCACATTCGTCACTGTATGGAATAGGAATGAGAGGATTGGGACATAGTGTTTGAGAATGGAAATATTCAAGTGACAATTATTCTCAAAAATGGCCATTGGAATGGAATACAGATATAGAAATGAGGGAGGGGCTTACATGCCAATAGCTCTGCTACCATGCCAACAAAGGTGCCGTGAATCAAGTTGAAAATCCAACGGCTGAAGGAAAGAATTATTTGAAGTCAAAAATAGAAGAGGAAGGAATAGAACGAGAGGAAACTTACTTCTTATCATCTGGTTTGCAGCGACACAGAGATATCATGGGCTAAATAAGAGGGGTTTCAATAATTGAGGGGGGTTAGATATTGAATACATAATATTGGTGCTAAATATTGATATTGGGAGGGTAATGGGACATGTAGATATTCAACACACGGGGTTTTATCGGGGGAGGGGGTAGGTTTCCCCCTGAAGAGATGTTTTCTCCAAACTTGAAGTTGCATCAGATAAGAACATGTGTCAATTAACATATTTCCCCGCCTCTTTCCCGGCAAAATGATATCGCCAGATAAGTCACCGGCATAATATTATTGGGAGCTGTAAATATTCACATGTAGGGAGGTAGTTAACGTTGGCATTGGGGGTAGATATTAAACATGTAATATTGGGGTGTAGGTATTGATAATTGGGGTGTTGATGTTGACATTTCATAATATTGGGGGTGTAAATATTGATGTGGGTTGGTAGAAGAAATCCTATGCAAATTTTGGGAGTGAGAGAAGAGTGGACTAGTGCAGGTGTCTGTGATACTTACATTCAGCAGTTGCATGAACATCACAATGATGCCGATGATGTAGTGAGCAGTTCCCGTTGGCTAGAAGCACAGATTAAAATATCGCAACACAGACAAAGATTTCAGTGTATAAGACTCACATTGGCACTTCCTAGTTGGATCAGTCCCGGAGGACTGTTGTTACGGTTAGCAACGAATATCAATAGGAATGCAATGGAAGCAACAACGATCGAGCCAGACATGAGAATGCGGTGGACCTGAAACCACTCGCCGTTAGGGAGTGCAGGGCGCATCCAGGCAGCAAAGAAAATGGCAGTGACGGCCATTACGGGCCAGGCTATGATCATCAGTATCCCGTGAGCTCGGGTCAGCCGGGCACGAGTGACGTCTCCTAGCACCTCCCCCCGATCTGTGGAGGGGTTAGCACGTGCACCACTTACAGTAGGGTTGCCTGTGACCCCCAAAACATGGGCGGCCAAGGCTTGGGCCCCTGGGTTGGCTGGTCGGACGCCGTAAATAGCAAAGTAGTCGTTGTTGAGGTCCAGATCTTGGATTTGAGCACCCGAGGTGTCGCTGCCAGCGGTGAGACGTGTGAAGCTATGGGATGTGGGATGTGGCAGGAGGGAATAAGAGAGGCTTATGCGAGAAAGGTGAGTGAGTTTGGTGCAGTGTTTGGTGGATGAGGTGGTAGTGTTGTAGGTGAGGGTGAAGGTGTGGCAGGTGGTAGTGTGATAGGTGAGAGTGTGGCAGGTGAGAGTGTGAAGGTGAGAGTGATAGGTGCTAGTGTGATAGTGAGAGTGATAGGGGCTACTGTGATGGTGAGAGTGATAGGTGCTAGTGTGATGGTGAGGATGTGATAGGGGCTACTGTGATGGTGAGAGTGATGTGTGCTAGTGTGATGGTGAGGGTGTGATAGGTCAGAGTCATTCAACCAATTAAAAAACACATTAACAACTTGCCCACCATTTCTGGTAAACCGCTCAGCTGTAAGCTTACACCTGCTACTTACGAGCAAGAAATCCGGCCATTATCAGAGTTGCCATTGAAGAGGAAGACATCTGAAATGCTGTCGGGAATATTTCCTCGAGTTGGTGCCGATGGGTTCCAAGTGTCCAAAACGTCGACTATGCCTGTATCAGGGTTGATGTTGCAGCCTAGCACATCTGCATCAAACTGTGTCAGAGTGCATTAAGAAATCAGATTACTAGTCATCCTTAGCATAGAATGCATTAGTGCCATGCAGGTTACTGCATTAATGATGTTACTGAACCTATATTAGATGGGCACTGTGGAATGTAGCCATAGAGAGGTTAATTTCTTCTCCACTGCTCATGAATAAACATCAGCCGGACATCAACCAGCTCAAGATAGCCCTAGCCTTCATAACCTACCATGTTCGGAGTGTCGGAGAACCCAATGGCCACCCATGCCTCTGCCTGGCCCTCGATGTAGATGTCCAGGTATAGGTTATTGCCCTGGTTGGTTTCAATACCCACAAAAATATCGCAGTCTGAGGGGGGGCAGCCGGGTGGGTTCCTGAAAATTAAACGGTAATTCTCTGCAGCAATGACCTGCAAGTGGATAAAACTTTACATAACCCTCAGTAGCACTAGTTTCAGCTTGTGACTTGTCACTGCATGATCAGACTATGATGTCGATAAGTAAAGCCATCTATAGCTCACCGGCTCAGTGACTCCATCTGGCATGGCACCAGTGGCATTCTTCAAGAAGTGTGTTTGAAATTACATGAAGGGGGTGAAAAAAAGAATCATTAGCAGTCACCCTACATCACATTTTTACTGGAAAATAAGGGTTTAAATTCCACTATTGTCCAGAAATGTTGCTAGAAATCCCCTTACCAGGTCACTTTGGATACTCAGGACAGGGTTAACTCTTATACTGGCCAAAGGGTTACCAGGGCCTCCATTGTGGCCTGTTAAGATACCAGCAGTTGGATTGTCTGGACGGATTCCATAGAGGATGAAGTAGCTGCTATTTAAGTTCAAGTCTCGCTGTTCATCCAGGTTGGGGTTTGGGCTTCCTGGAAAGTACCGCCCCATGCTGCAGAGGAACGAAAGTTGCTGTCAGGTTAATCCACACCTTACCGAATGGACACACTTGCACACATGGCTATACCTTACCGAATGAACACACTAGCACACATGAACTTTACCTTACCGAATGAACACACTAGCACACATGGACTATACCTTACCGAATGAACACACTAGCACTATACCATACCGAATGAACACACTAGCACACATGAACTATACCTTACCGAATGAACACACTAGCACACATGGACTATACCTTACCGAATGTACACACTAGCACACATGAACTACACCTTAACGAATGAACACACTGGCACACATGAAGTACACCTTACCGAATGGACACACTTGCACACATGAACTACCGAATGGACACACTAGCACACCACAAAGGCCAGCAAAGCATATGATCTATATTTAGCATGGGGGAGGCGGGTACTTTATTGTTGGTTCCAATCTTTGCATCGGCTGTGCTCGAGTCAGTTTTTTTATTTCCATTTCTAGCAAACTGATTCGTAGATGTGCTGTCCGCACACGATCCTCTGCTAGCTGAGTTCTTCAATCCTCCACCACCCCACTGGCTACACAATACCAGCACATAAGCCGAGCACTCCATACCCATCAATTGCATCTGCTCATAGGCATTACTTGTTATGTGGGTGGAGTCTGCTCATGGGCATTACTTGTTATGTGGGTGGAGTCTGCTCATGGGCATTACTTGTTATGTGGGTGGAGTCTGCTCATGGGCATTACTTGTTATGTGGGTGGAGTCTGCTCATGGGCGTTACTTGTTATGTGGGTGGAGTCTGCTCATGGGCATTACTTGTTATGTGGGTGGAGTCTGCTCAGGGGCATTACTTGTTATGTGGGTGGAGTCTGCTCATGGGCATTACTTGTTATATGGGTGGAGTCTGCTCAGGGGCATTACTTGTTATGTGGGTGGAGTCTGCTCATGGGCATTACTTGTTATGTGGGTGGAGTCTGCTCATGGGCATTACTTGTTATGTGGGTGGAGTCTGCTCATGGGCATTACTTGTTATGTGGGTGGAGTCTGCTCATGGGCATTACTTGTTATGTGGGTGGAGTCCACTCTGTTCGATATTAAGTATCATTAGATGCTGTCTTTTACGGCATCTGAGACTATCCTCACTACATACTCACACACAAGAGATCCTTCCATCCTGGAAACTGGAATTAAAGAGCACGACATCTTGCCTGGCATCTACGAGGTTGCTCCTCCCAACCGCAGCGTTCCAAGTGTCCAGAGCCTCCACCATATCAGTGTCAGGGTTGACATTGCAGGCCAGGACATCCGCACTGAACTGCAAGTATGTGTGCATAGTAGTAGTTGTGGGTGGAGAGTATATATGCTCACTTATCCGTGGACACAGTACAGGGTAATACAGAGATTAATAGGGCAATAGAGATTAATATGGTAATACATGTACATATGTAGATTAATAGTTTACAGAAATTAATAGTAGGATAATAGAATAATGCATATTATTATTATTGTAATATTTTAACCCACAATGTATAATATGGTCTAGTGCTTAATCAGTCAACCAACCAATTAGTGAAAATTAACACCAATAGAGAAATAAAGAAATGAGCTAGAGAAATGGCTGAAATGGCTTAAGGGAATGCTAGATTAGACAATAACTATATGCATGTCACTACGTATGACCCTTTACCCGTTTGATGTCCCCTTACCTCGCGCCTGCTCAGTAACACACATTCAGTTGATGTACGCATTTCATGCTAACAAGATCTATTTTGTATCCTCTTTGATCCAGCGTTGAAATGGTGCATGGCACTTATCTATGCGCACATCAACTCTGCTAGTATAGCCTTCGGTAGCCACTAGACCCCACCAGCAAGAGTACTGGCTAGGGGATCGTGCTTTCCCGAAGACTACCCCAATTGTCGCCCATCAACCTAATGGCAGTCAATTGCCCGTACCCCGGGTGCGACTTCGTCACCCCTGATGGGATGGACCCAGCAGTGGTGGCCGCCCTGCTGAACGGCCATATGCTTGTGCACAGCCAGGCGACCCGAACCAAACCAACACCCGTCCGCCGCCCAGAAGTCACGGCCGGTGGGACGACTGAGAGCTGGCATTACTTCCTGAGCAGGTGGAGAGCGTATTCGCTAGCCGTCCATCTGGCCGGTCCAGACATCGCGATTCAGCTACTTGAATGCCTGGAGCCCAACCTCAGACGTGACGTCACGCGTAATATCGTCGATCCTTTACCTATCGAACAACATTCCGAAGTGGAACTCCTGGCAGCCATCAAAGCCCTTGCCGTCCGGGAGGAAAATCCGAAGGTGGCCCGCGTCGCCCTATCCCGTATGGTACAGGACCGTGGTGAGTCAATAAGATCTTTTGCAGCCCGACTCCGTGGCCAGGCGGAGGTGTGTGTGTTTACCAAGAAGTGTTCTGGTTGTGATATGATAAACAACCAGGGAGAGCAGAGAGTGGCTGATCAGTTGTGTGTGGGGCTAGCGGATCCCGATATTCAGGAAGACCTCCTCAAGGACACCAACCAGGCCATGACGGTAGAAGAGACGATCCGTTTCGTCGAAGTGAGAGCCGCAGGTAAGCGGTCCGCGGCCGCCATCACAACACCCACCTCGACGAACACCCTTGATGATAGCACGGACCTCGAGGACGCCCTGCTCAGTGGCTACAGGCGGCAACAGCGCCCCAGCACGCCACAACTACCACCAAGTGTCACCAAGACCAGACCCAACCGCCTGCCCACCCCACACAGAGGGCAACCCACCCAAACCAAGCAACTCACCAACCAGAAAGCCACCTGCTGCTTTTGCGGCAACCAAGGCCACGGTGAGAGGGCCCGCACTGCGATCCGTCGCACCCAATGCCCTGCATTCGGCTCCACCTGCACGGCGTGCAACCGTCCAAACCATTATGCCCATCTCTGCTGGCTCAAGCTAGCTGAGAAGGAGAGCGCCATATCGGAACAGGTAGCCAACATGTCCGAGGGCACCCTCCCCCACCAGTCATGGGACTCGGGCACCAACCAGTGGATCCAGCGCAGATCCCCACCCCAACCCAACATAGAGGTGACCGTGTCAACCCACAGAGAAGACTATCTCGCCCATGGACACACACTTCGGGAAGAGAGACACAACCTCTCCACGACAGCTCTAGCCGACACAGGCTGCCAGAGCTGCCTGGCAGGCCCACAACTGCTCACCGGCCTCAACCTGCAACAAGCTGACCTCATCCCGGCTACGCTCCTCATGAGCTCAGCTAGCGGGAACAGCCTCCCCATAATAGGGGCTGCTCTTCTGCGAATCAGATCTCGCCATTCCAACCGAGACACAAGGCAGATGGTCTACTTTTCCCCACTCGCCACTAAGCTGTACCTGAGCCTGACAACTTGTTCCGACCTTGGGCTGATCGCGAAGGGGTTCCCCCTCTGCACGTCGACACCACCTACGGGAAACGGCACGAGTGCATGGGCGACCCCTGATCGGCCACTGTCGCAAGCCCAGGACCTGCTAACCAGAACAGGGGACCTGCAGACCAGACCCATCCACCATGTGTCCAGACCCCCCCAGATGACGACCACAGCGGACCTGCAGGCGAGACCCCCACCCCCAACCACACCCTTGGTGAGTCAAACCACACCTCTCATACAACGTGCATGCTCATGCCCAACCAGGGCACCACCCCCAGACAGACCCACCTCCCTACCTTTCCCTGGCACCGAAGAAAACCGCCACAGACTTGAACGTCACTTGCTGGACCTATACTCAGCGAGTGCGTTCAATGTCTGTGAGCACCAGCCCCTCCCCATGATGTCTGGCCCCCCCCTATCCCTGAGCATCGATCCCAACGCTGTCCCCAAACCCTGCCACACCCCCATTGCCATCCCCATTCATTGGCAAGACGAGGTGAAGGCAGGCCTCGACCGGGATGTTCGCCTTGGCGTGCTAGAGAGGGTCCCCCTGGGTACACCCGTCACTTGGTGCCACCGCATGGTGATATGCACCAAGAAGAACGGGTCGCTCAGGAGGACCATCAACTTCCAACCCCTGAACAAGCATGCTACACGGGAGACACACCACTGCCCATCTCCGTTCCACCAAGCTCGAGCCATTCCACGCCGAACCAAGAAGACCATATTCGACGCGTGGAATGGCTACCACTCAGTTGCACTCTCCAAGGAAGACCGCCACTTTACCACGTTTATCACCCCATGGGGTAGATATCGCTATCTCACCGCCCCCCAAGGTTACATCGCCTCACCCTAAACCCACGCAAGTTTCGCTTCGCCGAAGACACCGTGGAATTTGCTGGATTCACCATCACTCCCACGGAGGTCAAACCAGCGGACAAATACCTGCAATCAATCACCGACTTCCCCACCCCAGCCAGCATCACAGACATCAGGGCATGGTTCGGGCTTGTAAACCAAGTTTCTTACACCTTCGCGATGACCACGGCGATGCAGCCGTTCCGGGCCCTCCTCAAACCTACCACACCATTCGAATGGACGAGTGACCTTGCCGAGGCTTTCACAGCCTCCAAGAAGCACATCTGCGAGCGCATCAGGGTCGGTGTTGAGATCTTCGACAAGGACTGCCCAACCTGCCTGGCCACCGATTGGAGCAAGGGCGGGATCGGGTTCTGGCTGCTTCAAAAACACTGCCAGTGCCCGTCCCGTGACTTGTTCTGCTGCCGAGAGGGTTGGCGCGTCACCCTAGTGGGCTCGCGCTTCACCCATGCTGCAGAGTCACGATACGCCCCCGTGGAGGGCGAAGCTCTTGCTGTTGCCGACGCTCTGGACAAGGCTCGCCACTTCGTCCTCGGGTGCAGCGACCTCGTTGTAGCAGTGGACCATAAGCCACTGCTCAAGCTCTTCGGGGATCGCTGCCTCGAGGACATCCCGAATCCACGCCTGCGCAACCTGAAGGAAAAAACGCTCCGCTATCGGTTCCGGATGATGTACATCCCTGGCGTGAGAAACCACACCAGCGACGCCCTCTCACGCCACCCATCCGGGACCCGAACACCACCACGACTTCACCTCCCCGATGACCTCCAATCACCCAACCCAGCCTGCCCAGCAAGCTCGCACTCAACCCTCGCCATCCACGAAGACGACGGACTCCAGCCCGCAATCTGTGCTGCCATATCCACCATCCCTATCAGTTGGGAACAACTGCAAGTTGCCACCACAGCCGACCCCACCATGCAGGACCTAATATATTATGTCGAAGAAGGCCCCCCGGACAGCAGGCACATGCTACCCGCCTCCATCAGGTCATTCTTCCCCATAATCAACAGCCTATACATCGTAGACGATGTGGTATGTTACGGAGACCGCGTGGTGATACCAGCTGCCTTACAAGCAACGTGTCTATCTGCCCTCCATGCTGCACACCAGGGCACAAGTGGAATGACTGCCAGGGCCTCGTCATCTCTTTACTGGCCAGGACTCACCTCAGACATCGCGGCCACCAGAAACGGCTGCCCCATTTGTAACGGCAATGCCCCATCACAGCCCGCAATGCCCTCCACAACACCTGAGGAGCCAGAGTACCCCTTCCAGCACATCTGTGCGGATTTCTTCCATCACGAGGGATCCGCATATCTTGTGCTGGTCGACCGGTACTCTGGCTGGCCCATCGTCGCCCCCGCCGTCAACGGAGCCTCTGGCCTGGCCAACATCCTCCGCAGCACGTTTGCCACCTTCGGCATACCCACGTCTCTCACATCAGACGGCGGACCCGAGTTTGCGTCCCACTCCACCAGGGAGCTACTCTCCAACTGGGGCGTCCACCATAGGATCTCCTCTGCCTATAACCCCCACTCGAACAACCGGGCAGAGACAGGCGTCAAAACAATGAAGCGTCTGATTGCAGGGAACACAGGCCCCGGAGGATGTCTACAGTCCCCCTTCTACAAGGCAATACTTCAATATCGAAATAGCCCCAGCCCAGACACTAAGATGTCCCCGGCCATGAGCCTGTACGGTCGACCCATCCGAGACCTGCTCCCCGGCATACCTGCCCAGCTCCGACCACCTATGGACTCGGACAACCGGCTCCGCCAAAGAGAGCTGGCACTATCACACCGCCAATCCCTCGGCCGAGCAAGATGGGATGAACACACAGGCGGCCTCTCCCCCCTTCGTCGTGGTGACCATGTATTCGTCCAAAACCAAACGGGCCGCCACCCGACGAAGTGGGACAAGACGGGAGTGGTCGTCGAAGTCATGCAATACCACCAATACCAGGTGAAGATGGACGGCAACGGACGACTCACCATGCGAAACCGCCGCTTCCTCCGTCGACAGACTACTGGCCCACCACCACCAGACAACCCGTTCCATCGAAGCCTCCCCGACCACTACCACCCAACCCCCTCGGCCCCACCTACCCAAAACAACCCCCCCAAACCACCTGATCCACCCATTACCCCCCCATCCTCTATCCCCCCTCAGATCCACCCTCAAACCCCGATGCAGCCACCTCAGCCAGCTCCGATGAGACTGCCTCCCCCGACACCACCGACCCTGCCACAGCAAACACCGAACGTCCAGCCTCACCAACCGGTCCTCATCACCCCTGCCGACCGACGTTCATACGCCTCTGTAGCCGGAACCCCAACTTCCCCCCATCGCCACGTCAAAGCCAACCCGAAAAATGTGGCCATGATCCCCACACCCTGCTTCCCGCCGACCCCCCCACCCGGCCCTCGTCGAAGTGAGAGAGAGGCAAAGCCAATCAAACGATACCCTAACTACGAATAACTTCTCAGCCCTCATGGCATTCGGACTTGGGGGGAGATAGACAATAACTATATGCATGTCACTACGTATGACCCTTTACCCGTTTGATGTCCCCTTACCTCGCGCCTGCTCAGTAACACACATTCAGTTGATGTACGCATTTCATGCTAACAAGATCTATTTTGTATCCTCTTTGATCCAGCGTTGAAATGGTGCATGGCACTTATCTATAGATCACTTCCACTTCTTTGATGAGGATATGTTCCACTCACCAGTGTTCCCAGTGTTCCACTCACCAGTGTTCTCAGTGTTCCACTCACCAGTGTTCCCAGTGTTCCACTCACCAGTGTTCCCAGTGTTCCACTCACCAGTGTTCCCAGTGTTCCACTCACCAGTGTTCCACTCACCAGTGTTCCCAGTGTTCCACTCACCAGTGTTCCCAGTGTTCCACTCACCAGTGTTCCCAGTGTTCCACTCACCAGTGTTCCCAGTGTTCCACTCACCAGTGTTCCCAGTGTTCCACTCACCAGTGTTCCCAGTGTTCCACTCACCAGTGTTCCCAGTGTTCCACTCACCAGTGTTCCCAGTGTTCCACTCACCAGTGTTCCCAGTGTTCCACTCACCAGTGTTCTCAGTGTTCCACTCACCAGTGTTCCCAGTGTTCCACTCACCAGTGTTCCCAGTGTTCCACTCACCAGTTTTCCCAGTGTTCCACTCACCAGTGTTCCCAGTGTTCCACTCACCAGTGTTCCCAGTGTTCCACTCACCAGTGTTCCCAGTGTTCCACTCACCAGTGTTCCCAGTGTTCCACTCACCAGTGTTCCCAGTGTTCCACTCACCAGTGTTCCCAGCGTTCCACTTACCAGTGTTCCCAGTGTTCCACTCACCAGTGTTCCCAGTGTTCCACTCACCAGTGTTCCTAGTGTTCCACTCGCCAGTGTTCCACTCACCAGTGTTCCCAGTGTTCCACTCACCAGTGTTCCCAGTGTTCCACTCACCAGTGTTCCCAGTGTTCCACTCACCAGTGTTCCCAGTGTTCCACTCACCAGTGTTCCCAGTGTTCCACTCACCAGTGTTCCCAGTGTTCCACTCACCAGTGTTCCCAGTGTTCCACTCACCAGTGTTCCCAGCGTTCCACTCACCAGTGTTCCCAGTGTTCCCAATGTTCCACTTTTACCTCACATTAGGATCTTCTGTTCCTCCTCAAGATGAATGTTCGTGTCACTGAGCACAACATGATGTCAGCATTGCCCATCCTCATCCACTGCCCTGGCACCATAACTATTTCCTGGGGCCTAATTGGTCATTGTCCTAACCCTTCCCACTCCGCTGGCCCCAACTGCCCGTGCCTCTTCCTCCCTCACCTAGTCCTAGCCCTCACCATGCTCCTGCTTCCCGTGAAGCCAACTGCCACCCAAGCCTGGGTGTTGGCCTCCATGTAGATGTCCAGAAACTGGTCGTCCCTCACGTTGTTGTCAATACCAACAAAGATGTCACAGTCCGAGACGTTGCAGGGAGGGGGCTGGCGGAGGATGAGACGATAGTCCTGTGGAGCTCGGATCTGGAGGGTGCAAGGTGGCGAGAGGGGAAGGGTGTGTGTGTGTGTGTGTGGGTGTGTGTGTGTAGGTGTGTGTGTGAGTGTGTGTAGGTGTGTGTGCGTGTGTGCATGTGTGTGTGTGTAGGTGTGTGTGTGAGTGTGTGTGTGTGTAGGTGTGTGTGTGTGTGTGTAGGTGTGTGTGTGAGTGTGTGTGTGTGTAGGTGTGGTGTGTGTGTGTGTGTGTGGGTAAAAGTGAAAACAACAACAACAAGTAAACAACAATCAACAAAGACAACTCATGCCTCGGGGCTTACTGGTTCCACGACACGGGTCAAGTCGGTATCAAGAACTGGGTTCAAAGGCTGGACGGATTGTTGTGGATTTGGATTAATCTCATGTACAGCCAGCGCACCAGCTCGACGAATGTTCCCCACCCCCCACATACCAAACAGCTTCTGGTTCAAGTTGATGTCCTCACTTCCAACAATTGTTCCAGCGATGCTCCTCACAAACCTGAGCGGACCACATGCACACAACAGCATTAGCTCGCTATTCTCCATACCCACCAAATCTCTTCTAAAATAGAGCCATGGAAACCAAAGGAAGACACGCATGCCATGGAATATGCCGAATATGGCACAAGTGCACTGCCAAACAGACCAGAACCATACCAGACCCACACTTAGTGATCCACATGCACCCATGGAGGAGGAACTAGAGTGCAACTCCTTCGCACATAGCCTGCTGGATAAACAATGTTACGGCTACACGAGAGTTTCTAATTCCATAAAGATGCACCAGGTGTTTTTTGCGACACACAAAGGTTTTAATAGAGGCAAGGAATGGCAGACCATAGAGGCAAAGAGTGGCAGACACAAGTGTTTTTAATAGAGGCAAGGAGTGGCAGCTACAGGGTCTTAATAGAGACAAGGAGTGGCAGACACAAGGGTTTTAATAGAGGCAAGGAGTGGCAGACTCAAGGGTTTTAATAGAGGCAAGGAGTGGCAGACTCAAGGGTTTTAATAGAGGCAAGGAGTGGCAGCCACAAGAGTTTTAATAAGAGACAAGGAGTGGCAGACTCAAGGGTCTTAATAGAGACAAGGAGTGGCAGACTCAAGGGTTTTAATAGAGGCAAGGAGTGGCAGACTCAAGGGTTTTAATAGAGGCAAGGAGTGGCAGACTCAAGGGTTTTAATAGAGGCAAGGAGTGGCAGACTCAAGGGTTTTAATAGAGGCAAGGAGTGGCAGACTCAAGGGTTTTAATAGAGGCAAGGAGTGGCAGACTCAAGGGTTTTAATAGAGGCAAGGAGTGGCAGACTCAAGGGTTTTAATAGAGGCAAGGAGTGCCATACAGAAGGGTTTTAACAGAGACAAGGAGTGGCAGATCATGATGCTCTCTATATCACAACCTATCAATGGATGGCTCCATTACTTCACCGCTCCCTCAGTATGTACGCCTTTATGTGTGCCCCCTGAGCATTTGTGCCTCCTGAACATGTGTGCCCCCTGAACATGTGCACCCACTAAACATGTGTGCACAAGAAAACAATAAGAGCACATGCACAGAATTATTATTCATTGGTTGCTGTGGCACCACTGGACACTCCCCCGAGTGAAGTTAAGTCTTGCACTCCACAAGATGGCCGCTAGTCACATGCATATAATCACTACACAAGATGTCTGCCACTCACGTGCATGTAATCACTCCACAAGATGGCTGCCACTCATGTGCATGTAATCACTAGACAAGATGGCTGCCACCTGCCACTCACGTGCATGTAATCACTAGACAAGATGGCTGCCACTCACGTGCATGTAATCACTAGACAAGATGGCTGCCACTCACGTGCATGTAATCACTAGACAAGATGGCTGCCACTCACGTGCATGTAATCACTAGACAAGATGGCTGCCACTCACGTGCATGTAATCACTAGACAAGATGGCTGCCACTCACGTGCATGTAATCACTAGACAAGATGGCTGCCACTCATGTGCATGTAATCACTACACAAGATGGCTGCCACTCACGTGCATGTAATCACTAGACAAGATGGCTGCCACTCACGTGCATGTAATCACTAGACAAGATGTCTGCCACTCACGTGCATGTAATCACTAGACAAGATGGCTGCCACTCACGTGCATGTAATCACTAGACAAGATGGCTGCCACTCATGTGCATGTAATCACTCCACAAGATGGCTGCCACTCACGTGCATGTAATCACTCCACAAGATGGCTGCCACTCACGTGCATGTAATCACTAGACAAGATGGCTGCCACTCACGTGCATGTAATCACTAGACAAGATGGCTGCCACTCACGTGCATGTAATCACAAGATGGCTGCCACTCATGTGCATGTAATCACTCCACAAGATGGCTGCCACTCACGTGCATGTAATCACTAGACAAGATGGCTGCCACTCACGTGCATGTAATCACTAGACAAGATGGCTGCCACTCATGTGCATGTAATCACTAGACAAGATGGCTGCCACCTGCCACTCACGTGCATGTAATCACTCCACAAGATGGCTGCCACTCACGTGCATGTAATCACTCCACAAGATGGCTGCCACTCACGTGCATGTAATCACTCCACAAGATGGCTGCCACTCACGTGCATGTAATCACTCCACAAGATGGCTGCCACTCACGTGCATGTAATCACTCCACAAGATGGCTGCCACTCACGTGCATGTAATCACTCCACAAGATGGCTGCCACTCACGTGCATGTAATCACTCCACAAGATGGCTGCCACTCACGTGCATGTAATCACTCCACAAGATGACTGCCACTCACGTGCATGTAATCACTAGACAAGATGGCTGCCACTCACGTGCATGTAATCACTAGACAAGATGGCTGCCACTCACGTGCATGTAATCACTAGACAAGATGTCTGCCACTCACGTGCATGTAATCACTAGACAAGATGGCTGCCACTCACGTGTATGTAATCACTACACAAGATGGCTGCCACTCACGTGCATGTAATCACTAGACAAGATGGCTGCCACTCATGTGTATGTAATCACTAGACAAGATGGCTGCCACTGTAATCACTAGACAAGATGTCTGCCACTCACGGTGCATGTAATCACTCCACAAGATGTCTGCCACTCACGTGCATGTAATCACTCCACAAGATGGCTGCCACTCACGTGCATGTAATCACTCCACAAGATGACTGCCACTCACGTGCATGTAATCACTAGACAAGATGGCTGCCACTCACGTGCATGTAATCACTAGACAAGATGGCTGCCACTCACGTGCATGTAATCACTAGACAAGATGTCTGCCACTCACGTGCATGTAATCACTAGACAAGATGGCTGCCACTCACGTGTATGTAATCACTACACAAGATGGCTGCCACTCACGTGCATGTAATCACTAGACAAGATGGCTGCCACTCATGTGTATGTAATCACTAGACAAGATGGCTGCCACTGTAATCACTAGACAAGATGTCTGCCACTCACGGTGCATGTAATCACTCCACAAGATGTCTGCCACTCACGTGCATGTAATCACTAGACAAGATGGCTGCCACTCATGTGCATGTAATCACTAGACAAGATGGCTGCCACTCACGTGCATGTAATCACTAGACAAGATGGCTGCCACTCACGTGCATGTAACCACTAGACAAGATGGCTGCCACTCATGTGTATGTGTAATCACTCCACAAGATGGCTGCCACTCATGTGCATGTAATCACTCCACAAGATGGCTGCCACTCATGTGTATGTAATCACTAGACAAGATGGTTGCCACTCATGTGCATGTAATCACTAGACAAGATGGTTGCCACTCACGTGCATGTAACCACTAGACAAGATGGCTGCCACTCATGTGTATGTAATCACTAGACAAGATGGCTACCACTCACGTGCATGTAACCACTAGACAAGATGGCTGCCACTCATGTGTATGTAATCACTAGACAAGATGGCTGCCACTCATGTGCATGTAATCACTAGACAAGATGGTTGCCACTCACGTGCATGTAACCACTAGACAAGATGGCTGCCACTCATGTGCATGCAATCACTAGACAAGATGGCTACCACTCATGTGCATGTAATCACTCCACAAGATGGCTGCCACTCATGTGCATGTAATCACTCCACAAGATGGCTGCCACTCACGTGCATGTAATCACTAGACAAGATGGCTGCCACTCACGTGCATGTAATCACTCCAGCCTGCATCGTTGCAGTGAAGGGGGTAACGTCTGATACGGTATCTGCATTGTTGGTTCTCTCACGGAAAGTAGGGTTCCAGGTGTCAATAATCTCCACCATCCCAGTGTCTGGGTTGAAATTGCATCCCAATACGTCTGCGTCAAACTGGAGGGAATTGGAGTGAGAGATTTATAAAAGTTAAAACGGCAACAGCAACAACAACAACATCGTTTCCCTCCTTCTCTCTCAACAAAATCAAATGTTGCATTTGTATACAACAAATAATGATCGTTCTGTGTTCTGTCACTTCAGCAAACAAACAAACACACAAACAAACAACGACCCCTCCCCCCTCCATGTTAACCCTATCAATGTCAGGTCTATGAAACTTTCAGCCCGACTTTTGACCTTCAATCAATTATTCATTGGCAATACGTAACTCTCTTGGGCTCAAGACTAGCCCAACAAGTAGCTGCTTAGCTATAGCTGTTCTTAATAGCCATGGCCTCCCCACAGAACTCTGTGGAAAGGAAGCTAGACTTGAAGGTAGTGAGGCTAACCTAAGTTCCGATTTAGTGCAAACTTTGCTTGTTCTTACTCCAGTGCAGCCTATTACTATTTAGCAACTCGAATTAAAATGAATTCCATCCATTTGTGCATCTTATGAGATCCTTGTAAGAAATACGTATTTCTCCCAATGGTCAAACTGCTACAAAATTCAACGACTAACTTTAAAAATTTCTTATAAATTATTTTAGAAAAGAGTTGCCCTTGAGCTCTAGGATACCCTCAAGTTAGTGATCAGTGTGTGCCAACCCAACTGAAGCCTGCGGGTCGAGTTAAAACTTCTCACCATGTCCCTGACTTTGGAAAAACCCATGGCAACCCAGGCTTGTGCCACCCCCTCCATGTAGAAGTCGAGGAAGGCCGGGTTTCCCTGGTTGACAGCCACACCCACAAATGTTGTGCAGTTTGGAGGGAAACAACCCCTCGGTGTCCTGTAAGTGAGGTTGTAGAAGGCTGGATCATTAACCTGCAGGGAAGAACACAAGTAAGGTACAGTTATAATGGAAGAGATTACAAATATAGCATTGTTAGTAATCTTGAAGTTTCCCGAGATCTAGAACTTTCTATTTAACTTAATTTTTGGATTTCTTTTTTAAATGTAACTTTAAACTGGAACCACAACAAGTCAAGTTGCTGTTGGGGATGCAGAGAAAGTGAAGACCTTGAGAATCTTCAGCTAAGACATCCATCATATCAATCAAGTCAGAACCCTAGCTCTAGATCAAGCTCCGGCCGAAACCCAAATCTTCCATAGCCTAGTCAGAACCCTGATTCACAGATTACACACACACACACTCTGCCCATGTTGGGGGGGGGGGGGGTTCCACATGAGTTTTTCTCTCCACCTACCTCAAAACACACACATTGAGACCCCTTAGCGGGATCCCTCTGGGAGGAATGGTACCCTTTGGGCTTCATGCCCCATCCCAACATCACTGACCTTTTGATATAAGAGCACCAACACAGACACTGCTAATGAGACGTGCTCTTGGCCCAAACTAGACCTTATCTTTGTCTTTACCTAATTGGCACTCTTAGTGAGAGTGAGAGTCTTAACTAATAGCTGACTCTGTCTCTTACTAGTTCGACATTTCTGACAAGACATTTATATCCATTTAGTGATCGGTAAAGGGTTGGCCAATGACTACCACTCGACTCCTCTCGTGTTTGCGCTACCAATGAAATGCTGCACAGACACTTGATGCAGACGTACCGGAATGGTGATTGGAGCAGGATCAGCATCAACTACAGGGTTGAGTTTTTGGTCGGACAATTGTGGTATCGTGTCCCTCGGGGTCACTTCATGTGCTGCTAGCTGCCCAGAAACAGGATTCTGCCCCACTCCCCACATAACCCACAACTGCTGGTCCAAGTTGAGGTCCTCTGTCCCAATGTTGGTACCGGCAATACGCGCCTTAAACCTGAGTAGGGGAGGGGGGAGAAGAAGTTAAATTTGATTTTGTAAGGGGTCATTCACATTTCATCTCATTCATCTCACACATTATAGACAATTGTTTATTAAACTGAAAAGTCCACAACTGGATTTGGTGTTGAGTGGCTGTGACTTGCTGTAAAATGATGTTAAAAGAGTTTATTTTTA